>CM040422.1:140235252-140835252 GCA_022702705.1 Papilionanthe hookeriana x Papilionanthe teres | reverse complement strand
GGAATTCTCCCTGCAGACCCTCTTGTTTCCTATCTTTTCTCCCATTGTTTCCCTACAAGATCATAGCAGTAAATCTTGTTGCTCCCTCTCCTTGTCAGCCAGAGCAGCTCTGCAGACTTCTTCCAAAGCTCCCTACAGGTTTCCATGTGTTTCTTCACTTCTGCTGCAAGAAGCAACCATGAATCATGTACCTTGCATCGGCTCGGAAATCTTCCTGCCCTAAACGTAAATAGGGTTTATGACCAAGTACAAAATGAGAATGTTTAGTTTTGCCCTGGAGCCTACTAGCTTGTTGATACACCAAGTTATCATATCCTTCTTTCTGGCTAAAAATGAAAGATTTCGACCGTGGATAATAGATTTAGGTGCTTCTAATTTATTGTGTGGGGATATTCATGCTCTCATCAATTAACAAGAGATAAGCAGTCCTAAATTTATTAGACTTGATGTTGGATTTCCCTCTAGGATTATTGGGAAAAGAAATGTGAAAATCTTCAAAGACATTCAGCTTTCATCAGTGTTATATGCTCCCCAACTATATTGCAACTTGTTTTCAGTTAGCAAGCTTGCTCATGATCTGAACTGTGCTACTAAATTTCATTCTAACTCTTCTGAATTTCAAGTGGTGGATTAAAGAAAGGTGTTTGATAGCGATGAATTGTATCAAGGTTTATACCTGCTCAAGAAGAACTATTCCCTTAACACGTCTTTTCTCCATAATCACATTCTCATGATCTCAAGTATGTTGTGTCCAAGTCTGTTGAAGGTCAAGTTTTATTATGACATTGTCGTCCGAGTCATCCCAAATTTTTTTATATTGTGGAGTTGTAATCCAATCTTTTTATTAACAAAAAACACGAGTTCTATTAGTGTGAAGCCTGTTATTTGACTAAAAATAACCGTCAGGTATGTCCTTTGTCTCAAATACAAAACTTCACATCATTTCTCTATTATCCATAGTGATATTTATGAACCTTCAAAGTTGAAAACTATCAATTGACACATAATTTTTATATTTCGTTGATGATAACACTAGAACTGGTTGGATATTTCTCATGAAGGAGAGATTTGAAACTGCACAAATTTTTTAGTCATTCTATGATATGATTTACACTCGGTCTCGATGAAAGATTTAGATTTTCAAAACTGATAATGTAAAGGAATATATCAACTCTATCATTGCACCATTCCTTGTAAATAATGGTATTATCCATGTGATTTCTTGTGTTGAGACCCCACAACAAATCGGTTAGTTGAGAGGAAAAATAACGTCTCCTTGAGGTATCTTGGTCTAAAATACTTTCTCACAATGTCCTAAAAGATTTTTGGGATTTTGGGGAGACATGCTCACAACCACGTACCTTAATAGAGTGCTATTGGATTGAAAGTCCTTCTCTATGCTTTAATGGAAAAATATGTTGAATTTGGTGTTAGAGCAAATTTGGTGTTCAGGTGGAGAGGGCAAATGAACATCAATTGTTGGATGCACTTGAGGACACCTGCATGACAAACCCACCTACTCTTCTTCCTATTCCACTTGACTCTCCTACTATTGTTAAGGACATTGAACCAACCTAACATGAAGTCCACAACAAACAACTTCAAGTTTACAATAGGAGGAAGAAATTGAGTAGGTATAAGACAACTTGTAAAAATAGGATTGTTCCAACCAAAGCATGTGTTCACATTTACTTGAAATTTCGGGTGAAGAGCATAGTAATCATGAGTTATCAATTTTTTTTCCTAGTGCTGATGATAAGAAAAGTTATACCAGATACCCAATTTAGGAGTATGTAGTTTGTGGAAAGTTATCCTCAGCACATAGAGCTTTTACATCTAACATTGATAGTGTACTAATTCTTAAATTAATTCATAAAGCTCTTGAAAATCTAGAATGGAGGAAATCAGTGGAAGAGGATATTCGAGCACTATAGTATAATGACACATGAATTCTTTCTAAACTCTCTAATTATAAGAAGTCAGTTGGATGCAAATGGGTGTTTAAGATTAAATACAAAGATGATAGGAGTATTGAGAGATTCAAAGCCAAATTTGTTGCAGAAGTTTTCACGTATGCTTATGAGATTGACTATCAGGAGAAATTTGCACCAGTTGCCAAACTAAATACTATAGGATTTCTCATTTCAATAGCAGTTAACTAAAAATGGGGACTGCATCAACTTGACATTAAAAATACCTTCCTGAATGGCGAGGTAGAAGAAGTATACAAGGAGATAACAACGGGACTTAAGAATGATTCCAATAATCACTTACTCTGCAAACTTAGAAAGTCTCTCTATGAGCTTGAGCAATCAATCAGGGCGTGGTTTGAAATTTTTGCTAAAAATATGAAATTTAATGGATAGTATCAAAGTTAAGCTGATCATACATTGTTCATAATACACACTTAGAGATATAAAATTGTTGCACTTATCATATATGTGAATGATATGATTCGTATTGGTGATGCTGAAAAAGAAATTCTTAAAATTGAACAAGTGCTTGTCGCCGAGTTTGAAATAAAAAAACGTAGAAAACATAAGATGTTTTCTATGTATGTAGGTAGCAAAGGATTAAGAAAGGTATCATTATATCACATAGGAAATATATACTAGATCTACTACCGAAAATAAGGATGATTGGATGTAACCTATTTATCTCCAAGGAACCCAACAAGAAGTCTAATAGGGAAGAAAAAAATATATCTGTAGATAAGTGAATATTCCAAAGATTATTAGGTCAACTCATTTATCCTTCAGATATTATGCCAGACATTGCATACTTTGTCGGTGTTGCGAGCCAACACATGAATAGCCCAAATGAAGAGAATTTGGAGATGTTATACAAGATTATGAGATTTCTCAAGAGAACCCTTGATTATGGATTTATTTTTTAGAAAGTTAGAAACATTGATGTGGAACTCCACATTGATGTTAGTTGGGCTGGGGAACTCACTGATAGAAGGTCCACCACTAATTACTGCTTATGCACATTAGGAAATCTGGTTACTTGAGAAGAAGCAAGTTGTTATTTCTAGTAGTAGTGCAGTCTCAGAGTAAAGGGTGCTTGCCTTGGAAATCTGTGAAGAGATCTCGATTCAAAAATTATTAGGAAAACTTGTATGTACCTCTAATAGGCCTATACATGTGGTCGTCAAGTAGCTATCAGTATTGCCAAAAATCATGTGCATTATGACAGGAACAAGCATATTGAAGTTGATAGCACTTCATCTCTAAAAAGGTTGATGGGGGAATTAAACTACTAAGTTACATCCCGACAGACCAAGTTGCTGATACCTTCACCAAAGGCCTTCTTCAAACACCTTGGAGTTCAATCCCAAGCTTAGTCTTTACAACATCTACGGGCATTTTAGGGGAAGTATGAAAACCTGAGAAGTTTCACATGTTTTTCTTATTATGGACCGGCTCACTATTCAAGATTTGATTAGAGACCAATTTGGAAACATCTTAATTTGTGTTTATTCCTTTCCTATTTATGTTTCATTATTTTTTAGAATTATTTCCTTTCCTAATTTAGGAGAAATTGAATTTTCTATATATATGTACCCTACAATTGAATAATGAAGTCAAGCAAATTTTTCAAGAAATTTCTATGGCATTGGCTTTGTTTTTCTTTTCACGAGAGCAATTCCATTCAACAGCTAGTTCATGTAATCTTTTCAATGATTACTTGTAACCTTCCGGTGCTTAAAAAAAAGAAAAAAGCTCCAATTAATTACCTTAGGAAACTTGCCCAACATGCTTCATGAAATTAAAACATAATGCTTTGCGCCACCATCCGACTATGCACAAGTTACCAAATGTCCCATTTTGATTAGAATGAGTCGGCATGTATAGCTATAAAAGCCTCAAGTCCAAATTTATGAGATCACCTCAAGCACGTGATATTCCCAGACAACACAAGCCGGCCGTTGAATTCCATCAGTTTGGCAAGACAACTCGTCACATCTAGGTTATCAGATCCCCCTAGCTAAGTTCAGTTAGTCCAATGAAGCAAAATTGCAAACTGTGGCTTAGTTTATACGGCAAACACTTCGCATGATGTAATTCAGCAAATCCTTCTGATTAGTTAATTATGCAAGGCAAAATGCCTTTATCAGCTCGCTTTGCAATCTAATGAAGTCATTAGATATGATGCGTTATACGAACGGTTGCAATATTGTATTTTCTTAATTTATTTACTTCTTGTGGTATAGCCATTTTTGTAATTATCCCGTGGTGGAACCAACCCAAACTTATAAATAGGGAATGCCATCCAAGAGGTAACTGGGACGGAAGAAGAAAAGGAAAATAAAAGTTTCCTTGTCTTCTCTATTATATAATTTTTCGGATGTCCAATTTGGGATTCAACGCTAAATATAACTCGACTTCTTTTTGGAATGACGTAACATATTTGAGAAGTAACTGGATAACTATAAGGGCTGAAGTTTGATAGCATGCTTTTATTATTATCCACCTTTATGACGTTAATTTAGGTAAATTTACATTATGTGGCACTCAATTCTTATGTATTTACATATCTCATACCTAAACTTTGATATTTACATATCGTAGCATTTTGGTTGTGGTCCCATTCCACAAGGGCATTAGCCTCTCCATCTTCCCTCTATTCCTCCATGCTTTCTTACATCTCGACTGGTACTAATGTTATCATTTTAAATCTGGCATGGATGAAATTGAAATAACCTTTATTTCAAAGGACATTTACATACATACCATCCAATTCTTATATAATTATATATCTAACACCTAAACTTTTACTTTTTACATTTAGGTTGTGGCAACCTAAATCTGTCAACATCGCATACCTCCATTATAACTTGTAAAAGCGAAATATACATTTTCATGCGTAGGTTGAGTGACATGTATGTAAATATTGAAGTTTAGTGTTATATATGTAAATACATAGGAATTGAGTGGTATGCATGTATATCTTCCAGTAATTTTATACCTCGGATCCTGTGACCCGGAACCTTAATGCCCATCATGCACATTACATTCTCTACAAATTGAAGTTTCATATGCCTTTTCTCATGTTTTCATCTCTATTAGCTCAAAAAAGAAAAGTGTAAAAATATTCGTCTGATTATTTTTACATGTCCATTTTGATTCCAAAGTCTATAAACGTGTCAGTCCCTAAACTCTTTTGAAGCGTCTATAATAGTCTTTTCTGAGGACTTCCAGGAACTAATTTAATATTTTTATGAACTGTCGGACTAAAATGACCTGTCACTCCTATAATCTTAAAAGGTAAACAATAAATTTCTAAGACCTTCGTCCTGTTTTCAGGTCGCATTTGCTAAAAAGGCATCCACAAAAGCGGAGCTAAGAACTGCTCATAATCTTCATGCATTGTCTTCACTGTTGGGAGGATTACTTTTTATTGCAGATGACTGGTATCCTGAAACTCCCTACATTCATGCTGCCTGGCACCTCGCTGCTGCAGTTGGGGTTGGAACATGCAATAAACTCCTTGAATGATTTCATTTTGCATGAAATCTTCTCTTGTATAATTTTTCTTACGTATATTTTAGGTTTGAGAATGGCTCAAACATTTATTTTTTTTTTTGAAAATGTACATGCATGCCACATAATTCCTACGTTTTTACGTGTCTAATATCTAAACTCTGATTTTTTTTTTTTGTATCGATAGCACTTTATGGTGTATTATTATTATTTTTTTGAAGTTAGTAATAGTGATATGAAAATTTTGAATGTTATAAATGTAAAAAATAAAGTTCATATATCAGATATGTAAAGATGTGTGAATATATAGGATTGTGTGGTCTTTATGTAAATGCCTCAAAAAAAACTTTTTATTGGGATATCTTGATAGAAAGTAGTCAGGGGGTCTCAAAGCTGTTGAATTTGCTTTGAGATGACATCAGTAAGTAAATAATTGGTTAAAATTATGTTGTATTAATTTCAAAATAATTTCAATTGATTTGAAATTCATTGTGTATGCATAGAAATGTGTCCGCATAAATTTCAAAGTAGATGGGCGGCTCGGGAAGGAGATGTAGATGAACGAGTGTAGTCTTTGACGTTTGTTTCCAAATGAGTAGCAGCAAAAGAAGTAGCTCACCCGAACAATCGACAGAAGATGTCAAGAGAAAATATATTAGGGGCTGTAATAAACCTTTGGGATGAACGATGGTAGCACCTTTTTGGATTGTCATATCGATCAAATCAAAGCTTGTCAGACGACAGACATTCCTCATCGATCAAATCAGCCTCCAGTTTTATTATATGTCAATAACTTTGTAATTACAAACAATAGTAGAGGACAACTAAGGCAAGGCAAACGATCGTCAAATCGGCCCAACTATGAGGGTCACCCTGACTATCACTCCACCTAGCGTCGAGATGACCACAGGCGATAGCCTAAGGCCTAGAACCACCGATTGTCATACCATCGGGAACACCCCCGATATAATCATGAGGTTCCCTGCGAAACCCCACTCAGATTATACATGACAGAGATAGTGGATGCTATCCAAGATAAGGACTTATTTAGGAAGGCGATTCTAATGAGGGCCGAAGCTTTCCTTCGAGATAACAGGAAGTACTGTAAGTTCCACAAGATCACATACACGAAACAGAGAAGTCCAACACCTTTGAAGCCTGATCGAGGAGCTGTCAAAGGAGGAGAAGTTGAAAGAATTTGTTGCACCCGGTGTCGTGACCCAAAATCAAGGCAAGGCTTTGGGAGGAGGAGCAATTGACGGGTCCATCCATACCAACGACATTCACATGCAGGGTATGTGCCAACAATCTTCGGAGGAAGCGAGCCACCCAGGAAGACAAGTTGAAAGAGGTAGCAAACAAGGGAACTCTACGTCGCCACGTTTGCCTCGAAGCCTAAGGATCATCCACCAATCTATTTCACCGATGATAATCTTCCCAAAGAGGGAAACCCATATAACGATGTCATTGTAGTAACATCAATAATAAACAATTACTAAGTATGGAGTATTCTTATTGATATAGATAGTTCTTTGAATGTGCTATTCAAACAAATGTTCTACAAGCTGAGCCTCGCTACCGATCGGATGATTGCACTGGTCGGTCCACTGTATAGATTCTTTGGTGAAATGAAGGAAACACTGGGAGTAATCGGGCTCCTAGTAAGTTGGGAAAAAAATGAAAAACAATTTATGCTTACAAGAGATTTTCTCGTGGTGGATTCGCCCTCAAAATATAATGTTATATTCAGTCGACCACTTCTAAACAGTTTTTGAGCGGTGGTCTCTGCTTACCACGTTGTTGTCAAACTTCCTGGAGATGAAGAGATCATCACGGTTAGGGGTGACCCGGAGCAAATCTGAGTCTTCTACTTGCATGCTATAGCAACGTGGAGCATGATCCCCTAAGTAAGGGAGGGTGGCCTCGAGACCAGAGAAGCCACTCGCGATGTTCCGACTTTCGAAGGAGAATCAGGTATATGTTTTCTGATTAGCAAAGCTTTTGATGCAGGTCACAAGGAGTTATTGGTCCAAACCCTTCGAGAAATCAATATGTTTTTGCATGGACGACTGCTGAGATGTTGGGCGTGCCAATCGATGTCGCATGCCACAGGTTGAACATTGATCTATCGACCAAAACTATGATGCAGAAGATCAGGAGCTCGGCCATGACGTTGGCAGAACCCATCAGAGAAGCAGTGTGAATTCTAGAAGAGGTCGGGTACATTCGTGAAGTACAATACCCCACCTGGGTCTCCAATGTAATAATGGTCTAGAAGGATAATGGAAAGTGGAGGATGTGTGTGGACTTCACCAACATGAAATCCACTTGTCCGAAAGACTCTTACCCCCGCCGAAGATCAATGCCCTAGTAGCTTCGACGGTCGGCTACTCAGTCCTGAGTTTCCTTGATGCATTTTCCAAGAACCACCAAATCAAGATACACCTAGCCGACACGGAGAAAACCGCCTTTATTACATGTGAGGGAGTTTTCTGTTATAGTGTAATGTTCTTTGTGCTTAAAATTGTCGAGGCAACTTATCAACACCTCATGGATGTAATCTTTGTGAATCAGAAAAGAAGGAACAATGAGGTGTGTCTTGATGATGTACTGGTTAAGATTGAGTCGATTGAATAACACATTGAAGTATTAAAAGAAAAATTTTTAACACTTGAAATAAAAACCTCTTAAGTGCATTTTTGGGGCCACGATCGACAAATTTCTGGGGTACTTGCTAACCCCTGAAGGCGCCGTAAAAGATCCGGGCACCCCCCCCCCCATGTGTCCAGAAGTTAAGAGGTCAGATCATAAATTCAGGCAAGTTCATCTCCAAGTTAGGTGATAAGTGCACCCCGTTCTTTAAAGTACTTAGGAGAGTCAAACGTTTCGAATGGACACTAGAATACAAAGAGGCCTTTAGGAACCTTAAGCAATACCTTGTCTCTCCTCCCCTCTTTCGGAGGCTGAAGTTAAAGGGAAAGCTTTATCGTTACCTCGGGTTTAGCACCGAAGCCATTAGCTCGGTCTTGGTCAGAGAAGAGCTTGGATAGCAACATCCAATTTACTACACTGACCGAGTACTTAAAGGCACTAAACTCTGATATCCTATAATGAAGAAACTGACATTCACCTTGGTCACCTCAACACGGAGGCTCCGGCCGTATTTTTCAGATACAACCCATACAAGTTATCACAGGTCTCCCACTAAGATATGTTCTTAACAAATCAGAGCATTCCGATCAATTAATCAATGAACCATGGAACTCAACGAGTTTGGTATCTATTATACCCCTAGACGACAATAAAAGCACAAGTGGTTACGAATTTACTGACAGTTTTGTTCGAAAGAGTGGCAAAAGAGGATCTGGCGATCAATGGATTGACGTGGACATTGTTTACCGATAGGCCATCCAGCCAATCTAGCGTTAGACTTGGAGTTTTCATATGTAGCCTCGCAGGGAAAACATCTACCACTCAATTGAGGTAAATTTTCCATTAACTAACAACTAAGCAGAACATGAGGCTTTGATTGCATGGCTTTGCCTTGCCTCAGATGGGAGCTCTCCACATAATAATGAAGGTTAATTTACAACTCATAGTGAACCAGATCAATGGAGAATTTGAAGTCAGGGATGAAACTATGACGAAATACATCAGAAAGATGAAGACAGAGATCGATCACTTTACTAGCTTCATAATCAAACATGTCCATAGGGAGGAAAATTAGGTCGTCGACCTCCTATCCAAAAGCTCCATCTAAGAGAGGGATACCAAAAAGACTCGACCGACCCTCAATCGAGGAACTGCTAGCAATTGAGATACATCAGGAGGAAAGAAAAGTTGGATGAGCCCATATATCAGATATCTAAATACAAGGGAGATTGAAGAAGAAATCACAGATCGAAGGAGATTAAAGTATACGGTTGTCCAATACTTACTAATCGAATGAAAACTCTTTTGAAAGTCGACCACGTCCTTATACTTGAAATGCATTGGGGAAGATGAGGTTGAGAGAACATACTCCGAGAAGTTCATGATGGGGGATGCAGGTGCCATTCTGGAGGAAAGATGCCAGCTCACTGAATTCAACGACAATGTTACATCTGGTCGAGCTTACATTAGGAAACTGGAGAATATTCTCGAAGGTGCGCACAACGCCAGAAGTACGGACCATTGTGCCATCAGTTATCCCAAAATCTTCACCCGATCGTCAGTTCTTGGTCGTTCGCCATGTTGGGCCTCGACATTTTGGGACATATCCCCCGTCAAAAGGGCAACAAAATTTTATATTGGTGCCCGTCGACTATTTCTTCAAGTGGGTAGAGATAAAGCCCCTGTTACATGTAACGACAAAAGTAGTCTGAAACTTCATCCAGAACGACTCGATTTGCCGATACGGGTTACCTCTTGTCATAGTTACAGATAATGAGACACAATTCAACGACAAAGGCGTTCAAGACTTCTATAAGTGTCAAGAGATCAACCCCAAGTTTGCTTCCGTACATCACCCTCGAACAAACATACATATAGAGGTCGTGAGCAAAATCATCCTAATTTTGCTAAGGAAAAAATTGGAAGGAGCAAAGGGCAAATGGGCAGACCTGATCCCTTCGGTATTTTGGGCTATCCGAACAATGTTGTCTATGTCCACTGGACAGACCCCCTTTATGCTATCCTACGGAATGGAAGCCATTTTATCGGTTAAATACAATAACCGAACCACAGGTACTCTACGCCTCAGTTTTTTGACGAGGAAGATTTAGGAGAGTGGCTTGAGGTGAACGACGAAGGGTTCAAACTTGCCGTGGATTTGTTCGAGGCAACCCTCCGACAAGAAGAGGTTAAGCATATGACAACCAAATATTTCAACAAGCACGTACGCGAAGAGAAGTTTGCCCTAAGGGACCTGTTGCTGAAGAAAGCCGACCACACCACTATAGGGCAAGCTATCGAGAAGCTGGATCAAACCTGGAATAGCCCCTATATCATCCATTAGAGAGCTAGACTCGGAGCATACAAATTGAAAACATTCACAGGGAAAGATGTCCCTCGAACATAGAGTGGTGACAACTTAGAGATATCCCTACCGGTAAAAAAAGCATTGTCATAATTTTTTGAATAACCTTCCTTATATTTTAAAAGTTCAATGTAATAAAGAGGCTCTGCATTCATGGCATCTAAAGGGGTCAAGATTTCACCTATTCAATATTGCTAACAATACTCTCTCTGGTTGTTTCACGCACTGGGAATTGACGCAATTACATTCGGGGAACTGATGCAGTTACGCTCGGGGAACTAACGCTGCAACAATCAGAAAACATGCTTCATGAATGACAAAAAAAACTCATCTATCCATTCAAAGATCGCTTGTGGCTTATGAGACATATCGACGCCCGGTAACGACAAGCTTCACGAGGGTGTGCGAACAATCATCTCGAGCCTTACCTCAAACGTTAGCACCCGACAGCGAGAAGCTCCACGAGGGGTATCTAACTATAGATGGTGGCCTATGGAATATATCGACACCCGACATCGACAAGCTCCACGAGGGGTATGCGAATGATTGTCCCGCGCCCTACTTCAAACATTAGCACCTTACAATGACAAGCTCTGCGAAGGGTGTCTAACTTTTGCTTGTGGCTTATGGATGTATCGACACTCGACAATGACAAGTTCCACAAGGAGTGTGCAGACGAACTTCCTGCGCCTTACTTCAAACGTTAGCACCTAGTAGCAACATGCTCTGCGGGGGGTGTCTAACAATCGCCTGCGACCTATGGAACGTATCAACACCCGTTAATGACATGCTTCGCGAGGGGTGTGTCAACGATAGTCCTTCGCCTTAACTGTGACATTTATACTCATCTAGACCGACCCTCGATCGAGGAACTGCTAGCAATGGAGATGCATTAGGAGGAAAAGAAAAGTTGGACGAGCCCATACATCCGATATCTGACTACTGGGGAGATTGAAGAAGTCACCGATCATAGGAGATTAAAGTATACGGTTGTCCAATACTTGCTATTCAAAGGAAGACTCTTTAGAAAGTCGACTACGTCCCTATACTTGAAATGCATTAGGGAGGATGAGGTTGAGAGGACATACTCCGAGAAGTTCATGATGTGGGATGCAAGAGCCATTCCGGAGGAAAGATGCCAGCTCACTGAATTCAACGGCAAGGTTACTTCTAGTTGAGCTTACATAAGGACGTCGAAGAATATTCCTGAAGGTGCACAAAATGCCAAAAGTACAGAGCATCGTGCTATCAGCCGTCCCAAAAGCTTCACTCGATCATCAATTCTCGGTCGTTTGTCATGTGGGGCCTCAACATTCTGAGACATTTACTCGTCAAAAGGACAACAAAAGTTTCTAGTCGTGTTCGTCGATTATTCTCCAAGTGGTTAGAGGCAAAGCCCCCGACACACATAATAGCGGAAGTAGTCTGAAACTTCATCTAGACCGACCTGATTTACCAATACGGGTTACCTTTTGTCATAATTATAGACAATGAGACATAATTCACCGACAAAGGAGTTCAATACTTCTGCAAGGTCAAGAGATTAACCTCAAGTTTGCTTCCGTATATCACCCTCAAACAAACAGATTGATGGAGGCCGCGAACAAAATCATCCTAAATTTGCTAAGGAAAACTTGGAAGGCGCAAAAGGCAAATGGGCGGACCTGATCCCTTTGGTACTCTAGGCTATCCGAACCATGCCATCTACGTGCACCAGACAAGCCCCCTTTATACTGTCCCACGGAATGGAAGGCATTTACTGATCGAATACAATAACCACAGCTAGAGGGTATACTACGCCTCAACTTTCGACGAGAAAGACTTAGAGAGTGGCTTTAGGCGAACGACGAATGAGTCAGACTAGCCATGGATCTGGCCGAGGAAAACAGAGTCACACAACCCTATGACAAGAAGAAATTAAGCGGATGACAACCGAATATTTCAACAAGCACGTATGTGAAGAGAAATTGCACCAGGGGACTTGCTGCTGAAGAAAACCGACCCCACCGCCAGATGGCATCTATTGGGAAGCTGGATTAAACCTGGCATAGTCCCTACATCATTCATCAGAGAGCTAGAATTGAAGCATACAAACTGAAGAAATTTGTAGGGAACAATGTCCCTCGAGCATGGAGCGGTGACTATTTATAGAAATTATTCCCTTAGAGATATCCCTACTGGTAGGAGGAGCATTTTCATAACTGTTTGTATAACCTTCCTTATATTTAAAAGCTCAATGTAATAAAGAGGCTCCACATTCATGGCATCTAAAGGTCCAATATTTCATATATTCAATATCGTTAACAATACTCTCTGATTATTTCTCGCACAGAGAACTAACGTAATTACATTTGGGGAACTGATGTAATTATGCTCGGGGAACTAATATTGTAACACTAAGAAAATAGGCTTCATGAATGACAAAAAAAGTCATCTATCCATCCAAAAATCGCTTTGGTCTACGAGACATATCGACACCCGCGATGCAAGCTCCACGAGGGTGTGCAAACGATCGTCCTAAGTCGTTTTCAAACATTAGCACCTGACAGTGACAAACTTTGCGGGGGTGTCTGACTATCGCTTGTGGCCTATGGAATGTATTGACACCTGACAATGACAAGCTCCTAAATGGGTTTGCAAACAATTGTCCTGCACACTTCAAAAGTTAGCACCCGACAACGATAAGCTCCGCGAGAAATATTTGACTATCGCTTGTGGCTTATGCGACTATTGACACCCGACAACGACAAGCTCCACGAGGGGTTACTGGCTATAGCTTGTGACCCATGAGACATATCGACACCCAGCAGTGATAAGCTCCACGAGGGGTATGCGAACAATTGTCCTGCACTTTGCTTCAAATGTTAGCACCTGACAATGACAAGCTCTGTGAGGGGTGTCTAACTTTCGCCTGTGGCCTAACAAGTTCCGCGAGGGGTGTGCGAATGATCATCCTACACCCAACTTCAAACGTTAACACCCAACAGCAAAAAACTTTGCGAGGGGTATCTAACCATCACATGTGGCTTATGGAACGTATCAACACATAATAACGACAAGCTCTGCGAAGGGTGTGTCAATGATAGTCCTGCACCTTAACTACGACATTTGCACTTAACAACGACAAGCTTTGCAAGGAACCAACGGCGAACATATATGTGAAATATATGCGTAATCGCGAACAACTCATAGCACAAAAAATACTCGAGCACTCCAACAATTAATAGGTAAGGGAGAAAAAATTTGGGAAAAGGAAAACCCCGATCTCAAAATTTTTTTGTATATTTTGACAACTCATTTGCAGGTTACAAGTAGGGATCTCCTTTACAATTAAATAAAAAAGGAGAAAAAATAGAAACAAAACCATAGAAAGCGAAATTGCTCTACCCCTGGGCATTCGAGGATTCCCCAGAGTCTGCTCTCATTGTCCTTTCAGTGCCAGCCGGCTCTTGGTACACAAACTCCTCCTCGCTCTCAGAATCTGGAAAGAGCTTCCCAAATTCCTCCATGTTATGCCACTTAGGTTCCATCAGCTTGTGTTTGACATACCTCTCAATCGTCAGGGAGGCGCCAACTGCAACATGGCGAGAAAGGCCCTCGACATACGCCTCCTTGGTGATCATCAAGGATAATGTTTCTTTTAGCACCTTATTCTCCTTCAGAAGAGTCGCCACCTTTTCCTCATGATGTTGGGCATCTATTTGTCTCCCCTCAAGGGAGAGCTTCAATTTCCCTTCCACCATAGACAACTTCCACTTCAACTTGCGGACAATCGAGGCAAAGCGCTCAATATCTTCCTCGACTTTATCCAAGAGGAGGGCCTGAAAGTGCAAAGCCTGCTAGGCAAGGGTGTGATAACGGTTTACTGATTAGAACATATCCCTCCTATCCGTCGACTGCATGTTCATCTCAAAGGTGAGAGACCATAATGTGTCAATCAAGATAGAGGGATGGTCTCCATTCAGTAGGTTGACGAGGAACCACTCGAACTCCATGTCAGTGAGAGCGTAGTGACCGCTCGTCCAGACACCGACTCCTTGGTCATGTGAGAATGACCACTTGGGCGGAACCAACCCCTCTTGCATAGGAGGAGGGGGCAGGACTACATCGGGGACAAGGACATTTCCTTCCTCTGAGGGACGTCGCTCTCCACCCAATCTGCGGCCCCTCATCCCTCCTCAGAATCAGTCTCAGTGGAGATCGGGAGGGAGACATGACTCGCCTCACCCGCTCACATAGAGGAATGAACGAGGCTCCCTCGTCACCGCCAACAGTCCTCCTACCGATAGGCACATCGATGGACCTTTGAACTTAGGAAGGCTAGGCAAACGAGATGAGCCCCCCTCACTCCTTCCGAAGAAACTAGCAAGTTACACAAAAGTCATGAAAATCCATTTCTCACATAAAGAAACAAGAGGAAAGTGACACCAAACTTCACCATTCAGAGTCAGACCGAGCCCGACCTCTACTGAATGAGTGAGGACAACCTCTCTCACGGGGCCTCTTCAACGCCATCCTCTCCCCGACAACTCTCTCCTGAGTGACCTCCCTAGCGTCAGCCAATCTCCACAGATCTTCGGTCATAGCATCAGTACCTTCAAGACGGATCATTCATTTGATCATGTTGATGTTGAGGTACTGGAACAAAGTGAGGTGTTGGCCCTTGATCAACGATTTACTGGGACAATTACATAAACGATTTACTGAGCCAATAACATAATATATAGTTAAACCTGTTAAGCATGGAGTTAATTTCTTAATTATATAAAATGTTTGCTCTCTTCATAACTGTCTAAATGATGACCATCACAAATTATTAAATGATGGTTATGAAAAGGTCCTAAATAGAGGCTAATCATAAAGTCTTAAATAGAGATTATCACCAAATTCTATAATGGAAGCTACAAAATCTCTAATAATGGTTGATCATTAATGTTAGAAGTATATTTTAAAATATTAACAACAATAAACGAAGAAATATGTTAAAATCTCACAGAGATAATTTTAAATTAAATCATAATAGAAGCTTATCTCAAGTTTAACCAAGTTAATTTTGATATTATGGCATTTCTGGCCATATAATAAAGCAATGTAGAGAATGGAAGCATGAACAAAGTAATCAAAAGAAGGAGCAATATATATCAAGTGGAAGACATTCAAGAGGCATAAAACTTAGTGTAGAAAGTCAAACTAAGATAAAGATATTACACTCTAAGTGTTTCTTATTATTTATCATTGAATAAGAATCTAATAATAAATTATCACACTTGCAATTATAGCAATATTTTTTGTTGGCAATGAACATTTGAATATTGTAGGCATCAAAGATATAATTTAATGACATTACTTAGAAGACAATTAAATTTGATATATCCCCATCTTAGAAGAAACTTAAATTACATTGTATCTAGTTGCAAATGAATTCCATATCATTTTTAATGATAATACTTGGAATTGATTAAGAAAATGCACTAATGGTTGGTCAAGGCAATAAAACAAGTAATCTTTAAACCTCCATTAGCATTACAATAACAACAACAACCATTAATATAGAGACAAATTCAAATCTATGGCTTAACCCAATAAGTAATAAAAGTCTAAAAATTCTATATTTTAAAAGAAAATTTCCAAAATTTTCAAATATCAAGAATTAGTTCTAAAAGGCTTGAGCTAGTACATTCATGTGTATGGAGCCATCTCTCATTACTTTCTTAGGAGCATCCTTATATTATGTCACCTATATTGATGTTTAGAACAAAAATGCACAGTTTTGTTTTATAAAAAAGAAATTTTTTGTAGTTAACTTGTTTATAAGAAAAAGATCTAGGTGAAAAATAAAGTTGGAGATAAAATTAACTGGCTAAGATAAAACATGATGGGGAGTGCGATACAATAAAAATTAAAATTATTGGATCACTCATTGGATTCATATGAAAATAATAAGCCCAAAAACTCCATAATAAAGCTAAGAGGATGAATAAAGCTCTCATGAATGTGTAAGGAGCATGAAGTTACATGTAAGACTTTTGAAGACTTTAAGGGTGGATGCAATAGATGCAATATCATATTATTATTTTAGAACCACTAATTGCACTGAACTTTAGGCTTCTCAAAGAAGGCTCGACTAAAAAGGAGATGCGTTTTATTTCATTTGAATATTGTTTATTTTTTATCATATGTTAGTGTTCAAGATGAGTTATTTCATTAGATATATTGACAATAATTTTGGATACATATTCTAGAATAGTGAATGTAATGAAAATATTTGAAGTTTAGATGCCTTTTTTATTGGACAGTTCCAATGCTAATATAAAATGCACTTTTATTCTAAAACAAGTTAAAGTAATAAAGACAGTAACTAAGCCAAGAAAATAATAAAATGTTGCAAGATAAATATATAAACAAGTGAAAGAACAATGGCCAAGAACCAAAAGTTCCAAGGCAAGCTTGCTGCCAATGAATTTTAATCAAAAAAAGGTCTGTACTTACAAATATATTCTCTCATACAATTAAACTAATGATTATTCATCTAGGATTAATATTCGTAGCAACAATAGATTTATATATCGAATAAATGAGTATCAAGACAATTTTTATGATAATTTGGAGAAGCAAATCTATATTGTATAATTAGAAGATTTTATTGAACATGCAAAAAAAAAATCATGTCATTTTGTTAAACAAAAGTTTTGTATGTTGGCACCTTTTTTGCCCATGTCAGACATAGAATTGCAAAATGAAATCCGATGGTTCCGGCTTTGTGTGGTGCATCATGGCTCCAAAATTGGCACTGCAACTCCAAAGCCGGCACTGCAACCTTGAATTTGATGGAATGTCTATTAGGAAACGAATCACCGCCATTGATAGTATTAATGTGCCTGCCCTAGCGCCGCGACGCCTATTCTATTTATTTAATTCATTTGTCAAAGCATCGATGAGTTGGAGGAAGAGGCCCCATGATATTAGGCTTGGCTCCAGAGCACCCTTTCAAAAATATTCATTGCGGCCATTCAGGACAATTATTGTTCGGGGTTAGCACTACAAAAACATGTCTGGCGCCACTGCGCTTGATTATATAAATAGTGCCTATGGTGATCGATTTTTTATTCTCCAAAATGAAGTTCCACCATATTTCTTTTTTCTCCTCCAAATATTTTCCCTCATGTTCTTTTATGATCATGCCTCCAAGAAGGTGCTTGAGCTCACCATCTGGGGGTGGCATGGCTACCACCATCATGAGGAGAGGATTGATGAATTTCGTGTAGGCTTTTGACCTCGTCGCGGTGTCCATCGTTCGAAAGTTCATAGCGAATAAAGGAGCCACTAGACAATGGTTGTATTTAAGGGGTCGTTGAGTGTCGTTCGATCACGAGATGATCAACAACGTATACGGCTTAGCTAGGTAAGCCAAAGACTAGTTCTCCAATTTTCATGAACCATGGTCCTGACTACAATGAGGGCTTCAGATGCATCAAGGAAGGGTTCGGTAGCACCTGGTCGGTCAAGTTCGAGGGGCATCCTACCAGCTTCCTCGATAACGCCCTCGAATGGGATTCAAGGGTCTAACAATTCTTTATTCCTACTAAATTACTTCCCAGCCTATATATGAGCTCGGTGACTAGGATCACACTGCTCTAAACTATGCCATCCAACAACACTACAAGTTGGATGTTGGTCAAGTTATTCACCAGTCCATACTCCATATGGTTCGCGGAAGCATTACATTGGACGCCCTTTTGTTGTCTTTTGCTTTAAGTGTCAAAATCAGAGTAGATTTTGACCATAAGAAGTTGGTGGGCCGAATGCAGTCCATTGCAAAGGATGGCATTGGGGCTTATCATGCACTTACTGCGGGGAGCGTAGAGGCCCCTTGAGCTCCTGTTAGACTATTTCTCTACTAAGGGTCTGCTTCGTCAATGAACTGATCCAAGGCCTCCAAATTGGCGTGATTTCAGTCAACCAGAAGACCAATACCTCGGGCGCTGATTCACCAACATGGAACATCGCCAAGGTAGTTAATTTCCTTGGCCGAATCAATCTCTAGATCGGTGTTCATGGTAGATGTCAGACACGTACTTCTTGGAGCCCGCACCTACCAGAGCTGCTGATAGAAATGGAGACAAAGATGATGACGAGTACATGGGCGATGAGCTTTAGATGTTCCTTCCCCTTCCTGTGGGGGGGGGGGGGGGGTTGTTTTCTTTGTGTTGTTTCCATGTAGGGATGGTAGAGCGTTGATGTCGTCCTTATTACTGCACGGTTATTGTTCATGATTATTATCATGACGGTGTCCCCCAACACGGGGAAAAAATATTACGTACCGAGTCCAGATGTAGCTCTATGCCCGGACTCTAATAAATTCTTATCGCATGTATCTCATCGAACCCACTTAAAAAATGACGGAAAGACGCCGAATACCACCGGTGAGCAGCGCCAATAACATTGCCCGTATGATCACGCAAATAACACTGCAGTTCCGCTTCAATAGCGCCGCAAAATAACTCAAATAACACCACCATAACACTGGTGATCAGTGTCAATAACACTGCCCGGATGACCACACAAATAACACCAAATTAATACTTCAATAACCCCAGCAAAATAACTTCAATAACACCACAATAATACCATAATAACACAAATGAACAGTGCCAATAACACCGCTTGGAGGAGCACACAAATAACACTCTGCTATTATTGGGGTGTTATTGGCGTCATTTCGTCATTTTGTTTGGGTGGGCCCAGTCAGACACACATGATAAGATTTTGTTGTAGTCCATACGCAGAGCTACGTCCGGTCTCTGTATGTAATATATTTTCCAATGCGTGAGCTGATTTGTATGGTAACACCCCCTGTGTGGGGTTTATTATTTATCTTTATCATAACAAGATTTCGTGGAGGAAAATTTATATTAAGGCATCGTTTGATATGTCTTGTGGGAATAATATGTTCCTCGGTCATTGTGTCAGTTTGGGAATTCTAGTATCGTCTAGAGTGCCTCGATGATAAAATTTCAATTTTTTATCGTTTGTTGGGAACCAACTTGGTGTTTGTGATGTTTGCCACATAAGGGCCATGGTGCTTGATCTCATTCTTAAAGGGTGTACGACAATAATTGAGATTTAAGTTAGTAGAATTTAGTAAATTCTGTAAATTCAGATTGATAAATTCAGGAAAAGTTCAATTCAAAAAACTATTTGACAACAAATTTAATAAATCCTATAAAACTATGTAATTTCTATGAGGAGTTAAAAATTTGTTAGGATTGTTTGACTTTTATAATGTGATTTTGTAAATTATATAAATTCAAATTCTTAAAATATTTCAAAATAATCAAAATCTTTTAGCTTCTTAAATTTAATTAATATTTTATTTAAAATTATGATAATTAATAATTATATATTTATTAAACTAATTAATTCGTAATACAAATTTTATTAAATTAATTATGAGATAGAAGTCTAACATCTATAAAAGAATAAATAAAAATTAATATATTTATTTTTTATTAATTATTAATTAAAGGATAAATATAAATTTATTTATATATATTTAACCTGATAATAATTAATAAAATTAACTTAAAAATAAAATAAATTTAATAAAACCCTCGACCACTCCCCGACTCTGTGTTTCGTCCAAAACCATCTCCTTCGTCACCGAAAACCTAGCGATACAGTCGCAGTAGGAGCTAGCTGGGAACGCAGGGAAGGGATCGCGGCTTCCAGTGACCCTAAACTCCCATTTCCCTCCTCCCTCCGCTCCTCTCCTACCTGAAACCATATCGAGAAAGGTAAGTTCTCGTCTTCTTCTTCTCGCGCAGCGTCGTCCTCTGGCAAGATTTAGGTTAAATCCAGCTTAAATCCTGCTCTCAATCCGTTACCAGACAGGCCTTAATATGCACCTAGTTTTTTTTTATTTTATTATTTTTATGTTTAAAAAATAAGTCATACTTTTTAAAGTTTGTATAAAAATTAATATTAAAATTTTATAAAAAAATTCTTTTAAAATAAAAAATTTGCGGTCTGCCGGTTCTCCACATGTTCCAAATTGCCATCGGCCGGTAATTCATTCATTGGTGACCGGCGTTATCCAGTCACGGGAGCGCGATGTTGGGAAATGGACTCTGGTATTGCGAACTTGCGTGACGGCCAGAAAATATAGGTTACCCGTCTTCCACGAAGTCGTATTTCAGGCACACGCCTGCTTTTCAGAGCCACCAGATCCGTCGCCGGCGACGAATTGGCTATTTCTGGAGGTTCTGTTCTCTCCTACTCTCCCACCCTTCCTTTCTCCTTGCTAGTTCTTGCTCCTACCCGAAACTGTTGAGGAAGGTAACTGTCGTCTTTCTCCTCCTTCTTCCCACCCGCCTGCTGTTCTTTGGCTTCCTTCTCGCCTCCTTCCTCTTCGCGCGCGTATCAGGATTTACTTCATCGGAGAGTTGCGCCCAAATCGGAGAAATCTGGATTTATTAAATCCGGAGGTTTATGACCGTCTGGGAGGATTTAAGCTAGATATTAGACAGCCCCTTATTATGTCATGCAAATTAAAGTTATTTTAGTTGTGCTTGTCACTGGCATTGGGTTTTGGGTTTGAAAGTTAGGTGCTTAAGCTTTAAGGTAGAAGTAGGTATTTCTGAGTTGAGCATGGTTTGTGCAAGTTTCAGAACAATTTTGTTAAATTAATTCATAGAGAGGTAATGTCTCTTACCTGCTTAGAGTTTACCCATTGATTGTACACTATATTGATGTTCTGTGAGTCATAACAGGGGCTGAGTAATTTAGAATTTAAACTAATATATGCATCATAGGATACTTACCTTTCATTTTGGAAGCAATCTGCTTTACGCTTTCTTACTTTATTATCCATCTTCAGGAGCATTTATTTCGTATATATCTTACCTGCACCTTAATGTATATCTTCTTAAAATCTTCATTTTATTTTATTTTTTGACTTTCTATTTTTGTTTTTCATGCAGATAATTTATCCAGATGGCTGCCAGAAGAGGCATTAACCAGCTTTTGAGCATGAAATTACATTTTAAGTCATCTGTAAGTCATGCCTTTTTTTGGGCTATCTATTTTGTTATATTGATAGGAAAGGACTAGAGGTTTTAATTAGTTCTCCAAAGTGGCAATAAGAAATTAAAAATCATTCAAACGTTGCAATTGTGGTTGCTAAGAAGCAAATGATTAAACCCTCGACTTTATGAGGAATCATGGCTTTTTTGGTTTTTTTTTTTTTTTGGAAGGATTTATTTTTTTACTTAATATACTTTTTCTTGCATGATTCGTTAAATATTTAGATAAAGGTAGTGCAATGATGTTACCAATCAATATTTCAAGTAAAGAATACTTATGTAGGTTATCTTTGGTTCTAGAGTTTTTTAATGCAGATATGGTCTAGGTCTACAAAATCATGCAAGCACATTCAAATTTGTAGATTAGAAAATTTTAATTTTGACGACTTTCATTATTCATATGAAAACTGTAAATATGAAGAAATGTAATATCTATGCACTAGACGTGATTAGTAGAAATCCAAAAATATAACCACCATTCAATTGATTGAAAATCACTCTATGATAGAAATCTATATTTTATCAAATTTGCAGTAATATTGTTCACACTAAATCCAAATTAATATTCAGAGAGCGCAAATAGAGTATTAGGAAAGATATTATATTCAAGCATTTTGCGTATACAAGTAAATTTCCTAATCTAAAATTCTTCAGCCTCTACTCAGGTGTATAGAGAGAGCTACAACAAATTACATATCCAGGCTGATTTTTTTTTTTCAGACAGATCTGGTTACATTTTTTACATGCCTTAGATCCCTTTTTTATGGTGACCAAGTTCCCATTTGATTCACTTTTTTAAATATTCAGAAAACAACCGGCTGGATAAATTGCACCCCTTGTCACAAGTGGAAGCTTTAAGAAATCACAAATCTTACTACAATATGCATATTAGAATAGGAAGATCCTATGGAGCTACAATCTTGAGGAAAGAGATCACACATAATCTGTCGCTGTACAATTTTAATGGAGGCGTGCAGTTATCAAAACGAGGAGTGATAGGAGGATTGGGGGATTGATTTGCACAAGGTCCTATTTCAATGTAGGCTATTCTTTGCTAAAGTTACCCTATTTTTCTCTTTCCTTTTGAATATATATTTTGCCATTTAGAGTTCATATATTAGTGGCACTATCAGGACCAAAGAGTTATCACCTTGATTTTTTATTTATAAGAATTTTTTTGTTGATTAGCTGAATTTGTATGTTTCTTTTTTCATTTAAATTTACTTTGATATAGTTTTCTATAAGTGTTTTCCTTGAAACACTATTAAGCATGGCTCTCCCAGACCTCATACTAAGAATACTTTAACATCATAAATTCTATTTTCGAACACTATTTTGATTACTATTTTTCCACTTTTAGCTGTGAAAGTCCTTTTTTGTTTTTCTTTCCTGCATTTCCATAAAGTTCATTTTTTTGTTTATTAGATTTTATGCAACATTCTAATGTAGACATGTTAGATGAGATCCACACATCTATTAGTATCTGCACGTAATCCTTTAAGACTATGGTATATGCTGATGGCTCGTGATATCTTTTGTCAGCACATTTCATAAGTTTTTTTATATGTTTATTCATTTTGGTTGGTTATAGGTATAAATAAGTTGTGAAGGATTGTAATGTAAGGGTAAATCTTTGCATGGAATTATATAAATGGAGACAATACTTGACGTTCATTTACTTGGATTTGCATGACATTCAATCTTCTCATTAGTTATTGACATGCATTGGAGTTGAACTTGTGTACTTTTTGTGAAAGATGTTTGTTTCCTAAGTGATTTTGCATTCTTGCTGCATAGGCTTGCAACTTGCTCCATCTGTTCAGCACTTTCATGCTTATTAAATAATTATGGCAATTTTTATAGAAGTTTCATGAAGAATGTAATTTAACCGAGCTTCACTTTTACGATTATGAATACCCTTTGCCTGTAAGCTAGTAGGTTTTTATATAGTTACAAGGTTTGAAGTTCATACTATAGCTGCATTCATGACAGTCCCCTTTTTAGCTTCAGTTGTCATTATGATTTACTCTTTGAGAGCATTGTTCTAGTGATCTAATTTTTTAGTGTTTGCCGGCAGATTCCACCGATGTCATCGTTTCTGGGGAAGCAGAATCCAGAGTTTGCTGGATCTGCCAGTATGTCATATCTTAGAGGATTAGCACTCATTGGGGTTGGTGTTTCTGGAGTTTTAAGCTTTGCTACCATAGCTTCTGCTGATGAAGCAGAGCATGGTCTGGCTTGCCCCAGCTATCCATGGCCGCACAAAGGCATCCTTAGCTCTTATGATCACGCATCGTGAGTATAGATCACTTCCATCTTTTTAAATATGGAAAATTCTTATGTATTTACATATCTAAACACCTAAATTTTGATATTTGCATTTATAAGACTTTTATGCTATAACCCTATGCATGAAAAGTTGTATTTCACTTTCATGACGTTAGTAATAGTTGTATTTTTTATGTGATGTTAAAGATTTGAGTGGCATGCATGTATATTTGAAAGTTTTGGTGTTAGATATGTAATGTATATGATTGTGTGGTATGTATGTAAATTCCCCTTTAATTAAGTAAATTCGACTCGGAACTGCTCTTCAGAGTTATTTTTTCTCTTTTTTTATAATTGTTAATTGCTTCAGAGGATCTTTCTCTACTTTTCATTTCGTTGCAATTTTTGAACACAGACTAACTATGAATGTACATGGAAGAACAACTCTTATCATTCTATTAAATTGCTGAAGTCCAAATACAAAATAGATACATGACACAGAGTTACTCTTACTTTTTGTGAGAAATCCTCCCAATTTTTATGTTTAATGACACTTTCATTTTGTAATGTATTATCAGAATCCGCCGCGGTCATCAAGTTTATCAACAAGTCTGTGCTTCTTGCCATTCAATGTCTCTCATTTCTTATCGAGATCTTGTTGGTGTGGCATATACTGAAGATGAAGTAAAGGCGATGGCAGCAGAGATTGAGGTGGTTGATGGTCCTAATGATGAAGGCGAGATGTTTACTCGTCCTGGAAAACTAAGTGATCGCTTTCCTAAACCATATGATAATGAACAAGCAGCACGATTTGCCAATGGTGGAGCTTATCCTCCGGACTTGAGCTTAATAACTAAGGTAATATTATATTTTTTTTAATAAAAAAAGCATTTATTCAGCATTCGTTAGATGCTTAAATTACAATCCTATCCTTTCAGGCCCGACATAATGGACAAAACTATGTTTTTGCCCTTCTTACTGGGTACCGCGATCCCCCTGCTGGTGTTTCGGTAAATTACCAATACTTGATATGTTTAAGATATGTATCTTGCAATTTCATTTTTTTGTTGGACATTAACCTTCCAGCATGAAATATTTCTTGATTTTTGACTTTGTGGCATAAACAGTGTTTATTGTTTTTACTATTACCTTGTATCAGTATTGGATACTGAAATACTGATTTTATTTTCAAAATCCAAATCTATACGTGGAAAATGCACTGAACAACTCATCAGTCATCAATAATATTGTGATATGATCAGGTTTTGACCTTGAAATATAATAACTCGTGCATTAAATCATGCATGAAATTGTTAATGTTTTATTTTTAGGGTTTTTTACATACATACCATAGGGAAACACCCACATTTATCTATTTTACACCTAAATAGTATATATTACATTCATAACAACCCGTCCCTTCCGAAATGAGCATGCATAACACTCCCATCTCCATCTCTCAATCCTGTTCGCTCATCCTCATTAAAGCACATGACTTCATCTCGCAAGGAAAAAAAGGCTTTCCCTTCATGCAGCCATTTGACTACCTACAACATCACCTTTTTGTCACATTGGCTGCTCCTCCCGAATCACTTCCCAGCCATTTGAAAGAAATATAACTCCTTAGATAAGCTGTGTTTTTTAAGTCCACTACAATTATATTATACATAGCTTAGCTTATTTTGGGTTGGCTTAACTTTGCTAGATTATCTTAACCTGAATTTATCAGCTTGATCTAGACGGTCATCACTAGGTTTAATAAACTTAGATTTATCTGTTTGACCAAGAATATTATCATTCAGTTTTTCTTAATTTACCTTTGCTTTTTTAGCATACCTTATAAATGATCGAAGAACTTCTATTAATTTAAATTTAATTAGACTAATTTATGGTTAACTTAGGTTTCTTAGGATTGACAACTTATTTTTACCTGATGAAAAATAACTCTACTTGACAAAGAAATATAAGATTTTGATATATTTTGCTAAATATCATTTGACATGATTGTGTTAGGCTTTGTTTGACATAATATTACATTGTTTAACCTTTATAACTTGTCTTTAATATCCTTCATTTATAACTTTTATTTAAATTGCTTGACTTCGCTTAACAATTTCTTGGTTGATTTTATTAGGTAAGGCTATGATATATTTTCATTTAACATAACTCACTTTGGCTATGCTTATTAAGGTATCGATTTGACTGGCATAAAATATTTAAGTTAGGTATTCTAAGATTTTTTTTTAGATGTTAGCATAATATAGCTTAGTGGGGTGGAGTTGAAAAACTTGAATTTTTTAGCCATTTGTATCTAATTTGTTTAATTTTAATTTTTTTTATTTAATTTCATGTAGCCGACCCCACTTAGTGGGACTAAAGCTTTTGTTGTTGTTGTTGTAATATTACTTGAGATAATGTAATCCACAGTTGTGTGTATGTGTGTGTGTGCGTCTGATTAAATCAGTGTGTTGTAATCTTCAGTTTGTTGTGAGGGCTTACAAACATATCGTACTTGTGAACACCACTTATAATTTGTTGTATTGTTCTATCTATAAAAATATTGTGTTAAAAGATTCATGCATTCATAAGCATATGAGATATCTTGATATATGCTTATGCTTATTTTTTATTTTTAATGAAATATGGTCTCAATAAAAATAAAAAAAATAAACAAACTTTGATCAATATATCTCATATATTTATGAAAACATAAAACTTTCAACACACTTTCAACACAACTAAACTTGAAACTGTATAATCATCTTGAACAATTGACAACATGCTGACGATTACAAACCAAAATATCAAAAGCAGTATAGATATACTAAGCACATAAATAATACACCATAGTTATAACAATGATTATCATCAGAATCTTCATTTTAACTGTAAGGAGCTCAAATTCCTTCCTAATCATATCGTCACGAGCTTGTAAATGATATATAACATCATTTTTTTTAATCTTTTCATCATCATTCAACCACTTTAAATATCTGTAGTCATCTCTTTATTAATTTCATACTTATCAATAAAACTTTCTGTGTCATTATTTGGTCTCTCATGACAAGTTAAAATGATGCATTCCAAGTTGCATCTGCATTATACTAACTATGCTGATAGTGCTCCTTCATGAGATGATTGCCTTGAGTTCATGTTGTCCGGTTAAATATCTATATATATGTTTATTTTATTACCTCAAGTAAGATTAAATAAAAAAATTAAAATTAAATAAATAAGATACAAAATGCTATACAATTCAACTTTTTAGACTCTACTTTGTTAATCTATCTTATGCTAACATTAGAAAGCTATCATAGAATAGCTTAAATTATATATTTTTTGTCAATCAAATTAATATCTTGTTTAGCATATTCTGCGAGTCATTTTAACGAAGAAAAGAATATCCTAACCTTTCCTAATAAGTCAAGAAAGAAATTGCTAAACCAAGGAAAAAAAAAGAAAAAGATAATAAAAAATAAATAAATGAAGAATAATAAAGACAAATTATAAGAAGTTAAACAATGTAATATTATATCAAGTAATGTTTAACACAAGCATATCGAATACTATTTAGTAAAATATATCACAATCTTATATTTTTCTGTTAAATAAAATTATTTCTCATTAGGTAATGACAAATTATGTCAATCCTAACAAACTTATTATAAGTTAATCATAAATTAGTCTAATCATACTTAATATAATAAAAGTTTTCTCTATCATTTTTAAACTATGCTAAAACAAGCAAAAATCAACAACAACAACAACAACAACAAAGCCTTAATCCCACTAAGTGGGGTCGGCTACATGAATGTTTTTTCTCCATTGCATTCTATTTAGTGTCATATTTTCATTTAATTCTAAGAAATTAAGTTCATTTTTTATACAATAAGCCCAAGTCTTCCTAGGTCTACCTCGGCCTTTCCAAGTTAAACTAATAAATCTAAAATAAAGTAAAAAAAAAGAATAATGATATTCCAGTTTAAATTAATAAATCTAGTTTTGTTATTGAATGATGACATTCTAGATTAAACTGACAAATCTAAGTTAAGATAATATGACAAAATAAAGTTTAAGTCAAATCAAGATAAGTTAGTCAAGTTACGTTTAATATAGCATTTTCTAAACTAGAGCTATCAACCCACAAAAATAAGCTAAATAGAAGAGATACATTGGTGTGGAGTTGAAAAGCACAACTTATTTAAGAGAGTTCATATCTTCTTTCAAATGGTTGGGATCGTGTGATACTGGAGTTAAACCCAAACACCAATACAACAACAACAACAATAACAACAAAGCCTTAATCCCACTAAGTGGCGTCGGCTACATGAATCATTTTTCTCCATTGCATCCTATTTAGTGTCAAATTTTCATTTAATTCTAATAAATTAAGATCATTTTTTATGCAATAAGCCCAAGCTTTCCTAGGTCTATCTCTCGCCTTTCTTAACATAAGTTGTATTTAAAACATCTACTCTCCTAATCGGATCATCGAGTGGTCGACGTTTAATGTGACCAAACCATCTAAGGCGACTCTCTCTAATTTTATCCGTCACTGGTGCAACACCAACCCTATTACGGATATATTCATTTCGCATTTTGTCTCTAAGTGTAAAGCCACTCATCCACCCAAACACCAATAGGAAAAATAAACATTATTACTGGAAGTAAATAGGTGCTTACAATCGAGCACATTTGAAAAGGAAAATACAACACATACGACATATAAACTCACGTTAGGGAGGCTCCCAAGTGATGATGGTGACGGTTAGGCGGCCGAGCGAGGCAGCGACAAGGTAGGGAAGGGGGTTTTTGGATTGTGGATGAGAAGTGACAACGCTTATGGGTGGCTGGAATAGCAGGGAAAGCAAGGGCGGCAGTCCAAACAACCACAATTTGTTGAGGGGCTGGAGCTGTAGAAAACAACCAGGAATGGTTGTTTCAAGGTTGGCAACAACGAGCGGGAATGGTTGCAGCAGTGGCAGTGAAAGCAAGAGACTGCGGGGCCAAAGTAGGACAATCTTATGGCTGCGACAATGAGAATGATAGCTTGATAGCGAGGAACTGTAGAAATACAACAATAGCATTGTTGTCGATGCGGCAATAACAACGAGTAGGAAGGCATTGTAGCGAAGCAAGAAGGAGGTAGGAACGAATAGGAAAGATAATCATCACCATGAAACCAATATACAATTGAAGCATCACGTGGAACTCTAGGATACAATCCTTGAAGGGAAGAGAGAGGCCAGAGGGTATGTTAATACAAAACACACAAAAACTAAACTTAGAACATCTGAAAAAATAAATATATAATAAGAGTATAACGAGGTGCGGCCCAAGATGTAGGACCGATTTCACAACAACAAAAAAAACATGGATCGGTTCAGTCCAGATGCGAAACAACTATCTGCTTGGTCGCTTGATTGCAGCTGATTGCGTAAAAAGTCCCGCGGGACTGTAGCTTAGCTTAACTCGTAGAGAGAGGGAAAGGGCAGCTTGCAGCTCTCGTGTCATGGTGGCTCTAGAGAAGTTGTCAGTGCAAAAAAAAAATTAGGGTTGTTGGTTGTTAAATGACTCTTACATAGTAGAGGGAGGAGCAAAAATTACAAAAGCAAGGTGGATGGCTGGAGAAGAACCCTTGGCGTGGAACGAATAGGGTAGGAACAAATAGGGAAGATAATTATTACCTGGAAACCAATATACAATTGAAGCACCACGTGGAACTCTAAGATACAATCCTCGAAGGGAAGAGAGATGCCAGAGGGTATGTTAATACAAAACACACAAAAACTAAACCTAAAACATCAGAAAAATAAATATATAGTAAGAGTATAAAATAAATATATAGTAAGAGTATAACGAGATGCGGCCAAGATGACTGACTGATTCCACAACAGTAAAAAAAATGGACCGGTTCAGTCTAAATGCGAAACGACTGTCCGCTTGGTCGCTTGATTGCAGCTGATCGCGTAAACAGTTCTGCGGGACTGTAGCTTAGCTTAACTCGTAGAGAGGGGGAAAGAGCGGGTTGCAGCTTTGGCGTCATGGTGGCTTTGGAGAAGCAGCCAGTGCAAAAAAAAAGTTGGGGTTGTCGGTTGTTAAATTACTCTTACTTAGTTGAGGGAGGAGCAAAAATTATAAAAGCAAGGTGGCTAGTTGGAGAAGAACCCTTGGCGTGCCTGCGTGGAGATGAAGGACGACTGGGGTGTCCGCATGAGGGGCAGGAGTTTCACTGGCGAGACAAAGGAAACCTTTCCACCTGGCAAGATGAAGCTGTTTGGTTTGATAAGGTTAAGCAAGTGGCGTTAGTAAAGGGGTATGGAGTATGTGTTTATATTGCAAGTGATGGATAGTATGGGCATAATATTTACTGTTTAGGTCTTAAATAAGTAAATGTGGGTGTTTCCTATGGTATGTATGTAAAAACCCCATTGCTTTATGATCTCGTCTCTTATGAATGATCTTTTCTGGTGAGGAATTCATTATGTGAAATTCACCACAACCACCATTATTATCTATTCCTCATTTGTAGTGATGAAATTATGAATCCTTATTCTTCAGTCTTTCTTGTTGAGATTTTCATCTAGTGTTTCAAGTTCTTTTAGCCTTTTTTTGCATCAATAGTTGTAAATATTTAACATTTTTTCAGAATGAGTTTGGAATGACAAGTTGTGCTTTTGTTTGCTTTGTTCACCATTGGATAGAAATAATAAGATCCATAATTATTTCATTTCATTGTCTTTTTTTTTTAAGATTGCATGGCATCGATTTTTGAAATCCTAAACCTCAATAAATTCTGCATCAATTATACTTGGCATGAAAATTTACTTATCCAATGCATTGACCTTTAATTAGGGTTTGTGGAGGGGTTGCTGTACACATGCTACCCTACATTCCATAGTTTTCATGGCGCAAATAAACAAACTCTTGTCCATGACATCTCTAGGCCCCATACACTAACAAGTGGTTTTGGTTGACTCTTTTAAATTTTGGCTCCCTTATGAGCATGATATGAGTATGATTGTCATCATATTACACTCATCAAAGGATTGATTCTCAACAGCACAATGCTTGAGAACATTGTGTGATAATATAAAAATACAATCCCATCTTGTCAGTTCCAACTATTGTAAATTCATGTAAAATAGGATGAATGGATCATACTATTCGATAAACTTCCACTATAGGCGTTAATGGCATTATTACTGTAGAAGCTCTAAGTTAATATTGTTAGTATGGAAGCTCTAGGCAGATGTTGAACATCCTGTCATAGGTCACGGTTAGGGAGCTTAAGGATGAGGAGCATCACTCAATCTCTCCTTGATGTTGTAAATTATTTGGTTTGCAGCCTTTAACCAATTGAATTCTTCTTTTTAGATTGTTTTCAATGGGATTCATTGTAATAGAAAACTTTGTATGGACCTGCTTAAAATGTTCGCTGGGAATGAAAGCAATTTGCATTGTGATATTGGTAGACTAGAACCAATATAAATTTATCCGAAATATCCTCTCTAGACCCAAAGAAGGCAAGAAAATAGCAAAGAAAATATACTTCTCATATTTACTAAAGCAAGGAAAGCCCTTCTCAAGTTAAGGTAATGCTTCTCTAGTCCTCTTCATTCTTCTTGAAATTGACATGTTGTCAAAAGGAATACCAACTAAAATGCCTAAAATTTAATCGAGCTTATACATCATTATTGATAAATGTTCCTAACGCAGTGTTGACCTAAAAAGCATAGCAATCATCACCATTCTATCCTTAACGAAGCAAATCTTCTGGTCATTTCCCCATTTGATTGCTAAATTTGTGGTACGAATTATGTAAATGTATGTCTATGTGAAAACACTCGTTTGACCATGTTAAGCATGTAGTCACATGAACGTATAGGAAACCCATATTTTATAATAGTTCTATATTTGACATTGTTCCATGCTCATTTGTCAATTTTTGTCTTTTAGTTTCCAACAATACAAGACATGCACAACAATTAAGCTTGCCAATTTAATTCATTGTCTAAGTTTTTCGAGCTTTTTGAGCTTTAGTGATCATGGGGTTCATTCTGTGATGGAGTAACATAAAGTAAGAATGACCATAATCAATGACATCTCTAATACCATATGTTGGTTCATTTAGTAGTGAATCACGTTATCATTATTGGACTCAAGTACATTACAATTATAGTAAAGTTGCATCAGAATGATGACTAGCCTACATGATGATGAAGGCAATACTCAATTACATGTACTAGGTACCTCCCTTGTCCCCATGACAACAAGGACATAAATAAACCCTCTTAAATGTACTCACCCAAAAAAAAAAAAAAACAAAAACAAAAATGATGATCGGCACACTAGGTTTCATCCTCTCTCAGGCAATTAGAATTGACATGCATGCAAAATCCACTATTTATATTCTTCCTCTAAAAGTATATATGAAATTGCTCCCTCACAAATCGACATTTAACCTTGATTTTGGTCAGGATGACTTGCATGATGTTCAAGGAGAGATCTTCCAAGTCGTCATCAATTTCAATAGAGCATTCCTCAAGCTGATGTACTTAAAATCCTTTTATTTTTCATATATATGATTTTCGTATTTTAGTTTTATCAACAGGTTTTTCTGGGAGAATTCTAGGCAATGGGCTTCTTGCACTACTCATTGAATAAGGTTATAATATTTTTTGTCTTCCAAAGTGGGTTAGATGGTTAAAACGGCTAAATTATGTCTCTCATCAGTTTGGAAATCATCTAGTAGCTGGAACGGCTTTTTTTAAGTCTCCCGGATAAAGCTGAAAAGGAAATCCTTTCAAGTTACAACTAGTGGCACATGAATTCTCTTTGGATATTTGACTCTAAAATTGAGCTTTTATCCTGACAAAATCATTACCTAATTTTAGAGTATCTTCTTGACATTGGCATAGTTCGTATCACGCCACTCTAAACATGATCATTAAGTGTGCAGTATGTTATGCTGGTTGTAGTTTCTTTACAGGTGATCAACCAAGGAAAGCTTTGCTAAGTCTATTATCATATTAAGTGTTTCAATTTTCAGTTTCTTAGTTTCTTCAATGTCATGTTCATGGCGTCTAAAACAATGCCAAAATGTAGAAAGTGATCATTGTGCATAATGTAAGGTTTATTGCATTGAATTCTAGTTATTAGCACTTTTTGACGTGCTACATATTCGAGCGTTTGTAGTCATGAATCTCCTCGCTGTCCAATCATGAAAACTCAAAAATCCTTTTAATCTTTAAATTTTTTGACTTTTTTCCATCATCTGTGGCATATTTTCAATGATATGCACTGCCATTGGGGTTCTTTGTTGGCCCTAAAATGTTAATATTATATATGCTTTTATGCTCGGATTTGAGTAGTTTAAGTTGCTCTTCGTGCTATGATTGAGTTGGCTGTTGTCAGTCTTAGGCATTTGAAATTGTATAGATCAGTACTTTCCTAGTTGATCTGCTAGTCTTTCCTAAAGGTGCTTAGATATCTCCTTATTAATCCAAACTCAGTTTTCTTTCTTTAGATCTCCAAATTAATTCAAACTCAGGTTTCATTCTTAGTCATATATCCGCTCATCGAGTCCAATCATGAAAACTCAAAATCCTTTTGATCTTCAAAACTTTTTGACTTATATCCAGTATCTGTGGCATATTTTCATTAATATAAATGGCTATTGGGGGTTCTCTGTTTGCACTAAAAATGTTAATATAATATATGCTTTTACGCTCTTATTTGACTAGTTTATGTTGTTCTTCATGCTTTGATTTAGTTAGCCGTTGTCTGCCTTAGTCATTTGAAATTGAATAGGTCAATACTTTCCTAGTTGATCGTCTAGTCTTTCCTAAAGCTTCTTAGAGATCTCCTTATTAATCCCAACTCACTTTTCATTCTTTAGATCGTCCATAAGTTCATCCCCAACTTAGAAACCCTACCTCATCAACCCTTAGTATTATTCTTTCGATCTTTCGACTTGGGACTTTACATTAAGATGACTATAGGATCTCATTCGACTTGGGGCTTTACATTAAGATGACTATAGGGTCTCATTCGACTTGGAAAAGATCTAGGAGGAGTTCATTGTTTATGCAATTCTAAATCGTATCAAATCTCATTCATAGGTTTGACCATAGCCAGCCATTAGGTAGACTCATTCTAGGCTTGACCATAACTGGTCCAATGGATTCAGCTATATGAAATTGCTACTACAAAAATCATCATTTAATCATGAATGTGGTTAAGATGGTTTGCATGATGTTCAAGGAGAGACTTTCTGAAGCTTCTTCAATTTCACTAGAACATTTCTCAAGCTCATGTACTTAAAAAGCCTTTTCACTTTGCATAAATATGTTTTCCTTTTTCAGTTTTATCAATGATTTTTGACATTTAAGTTGAATCAATAAGTCTTTCTGGAAGAATTCTTGGCACTGAGATTGCACTGCTTGTTGAATAAGTGTCTAGTGTTTTCATCTATTTTCTAGAAGTGGGCTGGAGGCTGAAAATGGCTTAATTTTTTTTGTCCTTGGCTAGCAAACCACTCTTTGGTAAGTATACCATGTATGTTGAAAGTGAAATCCTTTCTTGAAGGTGTAATCGAGTGGGGCGTGATTTTTCTATGGACATCTAACTCTAAACTAGACTTAAATTTTGACAAAATCATTGGCGATTTTCTAAAGTAGCTTCTTAGCATTCAAACCTGACTATTCCTCATCATGCCTCTCTAAACTTGACCTTTGAGTGCTCAACACATCATAACATTTTTAAAGTATCTCTTCATCTGGACCTATAAACCAAGAAAAAAATTAAGTAGTCTATCATCATAAGAAAGTACTTTAATTTTCATCTTTTTGATTTCTCCTATGTCAAGCTCATAATGCTGTAGATAATCATTATAATGTTGAAGGTTATTATAATGCATAATATAGTTTTTATGGGCTAGATTTTGGGCAATCTTTTCATGTAGTAGTCTCCCTCGTAAGGATTATATATTGGGGTTTTGTTTTGTGAACCACTTTGCACCGACCTATGAGAAGATGGACGCTATGAATCACAATCTTTATTGAACTCAACAACAAGGTTACGTTGGCTAACACATTCTAATATTTAGATATGAATCTTCTTTTTTAGAGGTGGGGAAAGTTGAACTCTTGTGGGTCAACCTCAACTCAACTAAAAAATTCCACTTTTGGTTTGAGTGAAGTTTGAGATGAGTTGAAAATGGCTATTTTTGAGCTAATTTGATCTTTAGAAGGTATACGATTAAGTATCACATGAATTGATTTTGTATGCATTAATTAATAAAGTTGTCTGTGTTAAAGTTATGTAAAAATTATGAAAGATATTTTTGGTTGAGCACTAATTAATATCACAAGTATTATTTAAGTGAATTAAAGTTTTCCAATAACAATAGTTGTATTCTATCAAGCATCAGTTTATGGCTCTATATATTTGAATTGGTTATTGATGTGTTTCTAAATGACATTCAAAGCGAGGTGCATTAGTGCATTTTTTTCATAGATGACACTTCTGATTGTTGTGACATGTGCTGAACTAAACATAAAGTTAGTACAATAATATAGCATCATTTGTCAATATTTAAGTGACAAAATGCTAAATCTAGTATAGTATGATAAACATAAAGTTAGTAAGATAAGAGAACATCATTTGTCATATAGATATTAACTGATTAAATAGATCATTTTCTTATTTGCTCATAAATTGATATTAACTGATTAATTTGTTTATTAATATATATTTGGATTATCATAAGGTATTAGCACTAGCTATTTGCTCTTTTTAACCACTCATTAGGGTGAAGATATATCAATTGAAACTAAATCAATTATTTAACATGTACTTTAAATTTATACCGTCACGTATGCAACTGGTAGTATGGATGATACTAGAGTTAACCCAAACCTTGACGCATGACACAATTTTATTACTGACTAAAAACAAGGATACAATGAAGACCGAAATAACGAAATACAACACAAAACATAAACACAAAATAAAGGATTACAACTAGTGACTTAACATAGAAGACAACCTCTTGATTAGGAGAGGGTCCGACAACGGGATGCTGGATTGGCAGCTGCAATGAAAACCAGAGTGGTGGGACTGCTATGGAAGAAGTAGGACAACAAATTGGCGCTGTTAACAACGTCAAACCTCAGCCGGAGAGGAGCAAGAAAGTTGTCGGAGGCTAGATTGGTGGTTGCGGTGAAGGCTAAAGAGGTGGGCTGCTGTGGAAGAAATAGGACAGTAGGTTGGCGATGGTAATGGTGTTGAACCGCAGCAGGAGAGGAGTAGGCGGCGCTAGAAGGGCCAGCCAGAAGGTGCGACTTGCAGGAAAGCTTCAGGACGAGTTGATCTGTGGAGTTGAAAGGAGGACAACAAAGGCTACTGGCTGCGGGACGCTGGAAGGAGCCAGGGGGGTGGTGGTTGGATTCTGAAAGAGGCAGCAAGGAAATAGAAGTATGGTAAGATAAATATCTCGACGGGGTCGAGATACCGTCGGAGCAGCACTCAGACCCTTGGAGACGATCGCCTCCTCGGATGAGAGACAGCCGGAGCACTATCTCGACGTCGGATACAGTTATCAAAAGAAAAATACCAAGATTAAAACCTGAATTCAAATATAAAAAACAAGACCCCTAACTCTAAGCACATCATCATCTATTTATAATGAGGCCAGGACTTTATTTTAGATAATACTTAAAATAAGAAAGAAATATCAAATCAGAATCTTAGATTTATGAAAGAGGAATAAAATATTCGGAAATTCTGATTTGAAAATTCAGTTTAGAAAAGAGATTATAATAGAAATTTAAATTTAGGAAAATAAAAATAAAAATATTCAAAAATTCTGATTTGGAAATTCAGTTTAGGAAAAGGGTTATAATGGAAATTCAGATTTAGGAAAGAGGAATAAAAATATTCGAAAACTTTGATTTGGAAAGACTTGTATCCTCCATAGCCCCCGCGTCAATGGCAATTTTTTAACCATTGGACCCAGTGGTTGTGTGTTTAATTTCAATCTCTTGCTTGCCCCCACCCAAGAAAAGTCTGGAAAGAGGATAAACTCTCAAGTGAATCAATTTAACATGATTCCAAACTGAGCTTGGTCTGGTCTGGTTGCTTTTTCTGGCGCCTGCTATGACCATGAAGTATACAGTACTTGATTGAGCTTTTTGATTTTTTATTTATGAGTCAGTTCACTCAATTTTCTGGCATCTCAACATGACCTTAATGGCCTTACTGAATCATATTTATGTGGCTTCAAACAGAGATTTGTTTGCTCTGGTTCCAAATTCTTGGCACCAGTGCAAGTCTCTCAAGTTACCTGATTGCTCTCGTTCATGAAAAGCTAACGGACCATAGTTTCAAATCTTATCCTTAAAGGCCTTAAGTGCAAAAAAAAATAATCATGTTTTTTCCATCAGTCGATGATATTAATGCGAGCTTGGGAAATAAGAAGGATATTAAAATTTTCTTGAACCTCAGTATAGAAAATTACTCCATTCATTTTGACAATGATTTTTGCTTGTACCTCTATTGGTCTGGTCTGTTTTATTTCCACAGATCGGATCATCTCACCTTCTATCTTTCGTTTGTTCAGATTTATTGCCTGCCCACATTCTCTCTGAAATCCTTTCAATTTAGTGCCGTTCATTTCATTCAAGATTTTACGAAGTGTTATTTAAGTGCAGCTAAATCTAGCATACATATTTCTGTTAAAGTATCTGCATGTATTTTGAGTACTTTTCCTGGAAGCTTTCATTTGATCGGTGATTAACATCTCCATTGGTAAGAAGTTCAACGTTGCCTCAACAGGACTTGTTATGTTAACCTCTCAAGTTATAGGTGGCCTTTATGTTAAAGTTTATCTCTTCTAATTTATTTGTTGACACCAAAAATTTCCAGAGGATCTTCTGTTGCCCTTGCCATGTAGCACAAAACATGCTATTCCATCTTAGAAACTTTTGGGGGCATTTAAATACAATACCACACAATTTTTACATCTAACAGCAAAACTTTACTTTTAATATTTATACCACCCAAATCTGTAATATCACATCAAAAACATCACAATTTTAACTTTTAAAAAGTGAAATACACCTTTTCATAAATAAATAGTGTGTTATTTATGTAAAATGAAATTTAGGGGGTTGGATATGTAAATACATAATTGAATGGTATGTATGTAAATTTTCCATACTTGTATTGTACTGAATTTATGACCACTAAAGGAACGTTTAAAAAAAAGGGATATAGCCAGTTAAAGTGTGGAAAAAGTACGCAAGAATTGTTGATTTCGCTTGAATACGTTGGACTTTTTCACACCATACTATAGGTTTAAGTGAATGGTGATATCAGAAAGATCATTTATTGATTATACTTAGGGGGCCCATGTTACAGATATATACTTCATACTTTTGCATTATGCTTAGTTCTTGATTCTTTTCACCACACCATTTTTAGTCAAATTGGAATAACAAGCTTATGACTATCACGTGTGTGCTTGTTTTTGTAATTCAACTGGTGATTTTATTGTAATACTGATTTTCGGGCCTGTTTGGGGCAGCTTAAAAATGCGGCGGGGTTTTTGAAAACCCCGCCGCACCGTTTGGTTAACACTTAGGGTCTGTTTGGGACAGCTGAAGCTTATCACAACATCTTGATGATAGCAGTACTATCTTGATAATCTGTCGATCAATGAGTGATCCTGAATAGATTTGTTTGTTTGTTTGGTTTGTGCGTTTGAAGAACAACTGATTTGAAGCTCTGTGGATAAATGACTATTATACTCCGAATCGAATAAGTTTGACTAATGCTTAGTTTAACGGTTTAAAACAGTGATTCGCAATTGTTTGTAGAAAAATAACAAATTTCGCTCATTTTTATTGCTAAAAGTGGAGCGCTAACACTTGAAACTCATGACAAATATTTGTATATGTTTAAAATAATATTATATGTAGTTGTACATTTACATAAATACTTTACAAAATAATTTTAAAATAAAAATTATTTCCAAATATAAATATTGTTTAAAATTTAAATTCTAATTTTTTGTAATATGAAATCTTATTTTCAAACTTATGAGAAATTCCTTTATGTAATTTGTTTATTCTCTTATCTTCAGAATATTATTTAAATAAGCAACAGTTCAAAACAAGAATTATATTTTTAATTAACAGTAATTGCTGATACGGGACTGTTCAAATTCTTGTTGACCATAAATTATATTACAGATCAAATTATTCCATAATTTTAATTTTGTTTAATACAGAAAGTTAACTCAAATAAAAGAAAATTTGCAGGAACAGCTATATAAAATAAAGCGATTAACTTCTTGCAATCCAAATTAACATAACTATAAATTTTGAGCAGTTGAAGTGGGGACAAACCAAATTCATAACAAAACTAAATTTTGCTGCTCACTTCACTTAAATTAGAGTTCAAGATACCTAACTAACATAAAATACATAATGATATGATTATAACATTCAATTTGAAATGCGAAAGCAACATCTCATGAGAACCGTTGTTCGGTTGGTGCACGATCGAATTCCGACCAGCATTATGTGGCTTCGAAACACTCGAATCAGAAGTGATTTTCTCCGGTTGTGATACCGTGGAACACCGTGCAACGTTGTCCAATTGAGATAAAGTAGAATCTGGAGGTCCGTCTGCCCACCTGAAAAACCTGCAGTCGTCAATTCCTTGTTTCCACGTTGGGCAACCGTAGAACTGTCGTCCGTAGCTACGTTGCAGATGTGATATAAGTAGTAAGGCCGGCAATCCACAACGGAACATCACTTGCGCGGACTTCCCCGAACACCTGGAACTCATCGTCCTGCAGTTATTTAAAAGAGAGTAGATCAGTTATAAAATTGTTAAAATCATGATAATCTACTTACCGAATTGTGCGGGCAACGGTTGCCATCAAGAAGGTTCTGTTTGGCCATCCAAGTTGCTCCACAATGCACAGGTTATTGAAATGAAGCAAATTTAAGAGATGAAGCAAATCAATAATGTATAAAATGTATTCACCCATTTCTAGCATCCTCATTCTCCAATAATTCCTTCAATTCTTCCTAAATCTATTTAATTCACAGAAGTGGTAAAGGAACAGATGAATTTGCTGGTGTAGAGAACCTTGGTGCTCACAAAAAATTAACAAATATTACTAGTTTGATAGTTAAAAAGCTTTAAAGATCTCCATTGCCATCAATTGTTCATTTAAATGTGTTCTCAATTAGCTATCTCGACCCTAAATTTCAATATACATTATATCTTTCTTTCATACACATCATTTTTGTTACATTAACCCCAAGCCATAAATCCACATTGGAAGAAATCTGAGTTAAAAACATCATAAGTAAATAAACTGTAAATTATTAAATATGTAAATGCACAAGACATGTTTGGTATATATATGCAAATCACTAAATATTTGAGTGATATTGGTTTGAGCCATGTCCAAACTTGGGTTCAAATCAGTTTCAGAAAGCCCAAATTCAATAGTTAGTCTAATGCTAGAGGTTATCTCTCATTATTTACAATTTCATCTGTGATGCAGACTTCTATAAATGAACATATCGTCCGGATTTTTGGCTAATTATATCTATTTTGAGTCATATGATGTAAAATTTCCTAGTGTTTTTTTATTAGATAAAACTTGTGAATTTTACATAGGTATATACTACACAAACAGAAGTAAATAAACTGTAAATTGCAATAAGATAGAAGACTTTTTTTCTGGATGACAACTTCAAATGCAGCGAAAATTTGCCATGACGTCAAATGTCACAATTGTAATAAACAACAGAAGTTTACCGCAACATAAAGTTAACTCATTTCATAATTATTGCATTTCTATGTGAAGCAAAATAAGGAGCAAAGGTTGTCAAATGAGTGTATTGTCAATTGAGGAGCACAGTTGAAAGATTTGTAGACAAACACACAAGCATCTGTCATGGCTAGCAGCAAAATTTACACAATCATTATAATTAACCAGAAAAGGGACGCAATAAATTATGTGGTTCAGTCGAATTGACCTACATCCACGGAGAAAGAGAATTAAATTTCTTTATTACTGTAATAGAAAATGATTTACATGATGCTCTACAACATTCTACTTACATGAACTTGTAACACATTGCCATTGCAAATCACTGCACGTCAAATACCATAAAATTACAATTCTTACAGTTTGCATTTACAACAAAACCTTGTACATGAAGCCCCAGCTATCATTCAACACCAGCTATGCAAGTTTACTGGATACTAGAAAAAAAGGCCCTAAAAAAAACTGCAGCAAAATATAAATTAATAATTCGTACTTCTGCTAGCAATTAATTGTTCATAATTCTGCTAGCAATTAATTGTTCATAATTCTGCTAGCAATTAATTGTTCATAATTCTGCTAGCAGAGAAAGGGTACACATGTGCAAGGTAACCATCCTTTCATAACTAATAAACTTTACATGTTTGTCACATAGATCTTATATATTTCCGTATCTGACAACTAAACTTCCTCTTTACATCTATACCACTCAATTCTTATATATTTATGTAGCAGAGAAAGGGCTCTCCCACAATTAAGGAGAAACAACTCAATTCCTATGGAGAAGCAGGAGAGAAAGCTAAAGCTAATATTGCTTCTATTTAAAAATAAAAAAAATGATGCTAACTCATACTACTTTCGACCCCATTTACACCATTTTAGTGCACTTTAACATAGCAGCGGTTACCCTTAGGCCATCCAAGCTGCTTCAAGCACCGGTAACAGTCATAACTAATGATAAGCATTTTCATTGATAATTTCTCGATTAAATAGTTTATAAGTACACTATATAAGTACAATATAGACATAGGAATAACAGATCTATCTCGCCTCTCATCAAAATTATTTTATGTGGTGAATGAATATGATTCAAAATTATATGAATTTGAAGCAAAAATACTGAATATAGCTCAGTATCTTTGAACTGGAAGCCAAGGCTGAAACCCTTGTAGGAAGGTTTGGATTCCTAGAGGATTCTTTTAAAACTGTAAATGCAAGCTGTAGCTGTTCAAATACGAGTGAAAATTCTAGAAAAGCACCCTCCAAAGAAGATTTAACAGACAACATTTTATATTGTCCAAATTCTAGTTGCATTGATCTAGTTGAACTTAGTATTTCCAAAAACATTGGGCTAAACGTGGGGCTGAACTAGAATTTATATATAGTAATTGTTATTAATCTAGCATGTTAATATCATTATATGAAGCATTGCAAGCAGCTAATTGAATAAAATATGTAACATGATTCTTAATTGAGTCAAATAGAATGCATACATAGGCTAAGCCAACCTCTTCTCTTCTCAAAATTAATTAATAAGCATAATGTGCAGAACAAAACCTGGAACAAAAACCAACTTACAACAACCTACATAGCTAATGATGAGCATTCCCATAAATGTTTGATGAGTCAAGCCCCCACTATGTTTGGTTGAATCAGAATAAGAGGAACATCAAATCCCTCCATTCTAATCAAATCCCCCACACAGTATGTTATTGATAAGAAAACAATGGCCGCCAAAAGATATTTTATAAGATAAGACAAGATCTAATATGATACATTTATATGTTTATGATAACTAATATTAAAAGCCAAGTTATATTTATGACGACCAGTATTGAATTACTCTTATATAATTCACTCTTATTAATTAAAAAAACTTTTCTCATGAAAGAACCCCACCAACCAGTATGCTGCCACCTCAATAAACAAAGCTCCAATTCGAGTCATGAAAAATTATACATATAAAATTGTGAATTGAAAAAATCCTCTAAACTATCTTATAATTATACTGCCAAAATGTTCAAATCAATTTGATTACATGCTAATAATAGATTGAGATCCATCCATACCACACATGTTGTGGTGCATTAATAACTAAGAACAACAACAGAGTTGACAACTATTCTTAACATCTAACAACTTGGTTTCTGTGCTAGTGTATCCTAAGTTCCATATGCATATCTTTCAAATAAAATAATACTGAAATTTTGATTAATTATAAATAACATATAACAGAAACTCTATATGCATTTGAACATTTGGGAACAGAAGCAGAAACATAAAATTTAAACACTTCTAATGGCTATTACACTAGTTTGTGCACTAAAGAAATTAAGCTTCTACTTTAAAATATTTGAACTTGTAGCCATGCCAAAGTGGAAAAATCATACTCCTTGGACTGTGAATTCCACCATAGTAAAACATGTGACAACAACTTTTAAAAAAGGAAATGCAAATCTTTTTCTATCTGGACAATCGAAGACATGCATCCTAAATGAAATTTATTATAGTAAAACATTTATGAAAATGATAAACCCTTCTTATACTCTCTTTAATAGAAAATTTTAAACATGTATATATCCCCACTTTTGTAAAATGACAAAGAAATAAACCACAATGCTCGTCATATGCTTTGCGTAGAACAAAATTATGCACGGTGATATCTCCTAAATGGAAATAATTCTAAACTCATTTGATTATAAGAAATGGTGAATATATCTAGAAATATACTAAGGTGGGACTGTATCACTCCTACGAATATCCAGGAGCACATTAAAATCGAATTCTATAAGCAGGAAATTTCGATTAACAGTGGCAGTCACTTATAAAGCCACCCTAACTCCATAGAGCTCATCATTCATGGCAGGAACAGATAGATAATGTGAAGAAATGGAATACATAAATTTCCCTTAAACTTAAGCATAATAATAATTTTTTTTTTGTTTTGAATCAACAGTGGGACAACACATAAACTCAAAGCATTTATCAATTATGAAGTCTGAAATCAGTGATTGACCATGAAAGACATGGAGGAACAGTCAGTAGTGAGAGAACAAAATATATATTCACAAGAGTGACATTCATGTGGTTTGAGAATGACTTTCATACGATGAAAAAAAAAACAAAGTGCTATGAGCCAATATTCTTAATGAAGGTAATTGAGAAAAAAAGGATCCTTATACTGGGTATATTTTATATATACCCAGTATATATAAAAAGGAGCAATACAGGTCCCAGCTGAGCCAAAGGTCAAGCCAATACATGCTCAGAATAGAGTTAAACTGAGCCAAATCCAAATAGAAAGCATACTAAGCTCTTTCAATTCCTCCATACATGTTAGCCTAATGCATGGTGAACGTCTTACAAAATAAAAGAATGTATTGCTAAATGCATACCTTGAAGAATGACATGTTCCTTTGGTCATTGGCAATCTGTGGGGGAACTGACTCGAATGTTGGATCATCGGACTTTATTATCTTGCGCGACAAACTAACTAGTGCATTCAAACCGATAGAGAAATACCTGCTAATGGTTTCTGATGAATGTTGGAATCTCTCCATTGTTTCTCGAATAGATTCATTATGGGATAAGATATTCAGATTTATTGCCAAAACTTCTCTTGGTGTGGTTCTTTTTGACCCATGCAACCCATGGTGTTGCCGGAGTTCGTTAAGAAGGTCACAGAAAATAACCTTCGTCATGCAGAACACGTTGAAGAAACGAGTTAGGTGACTTTGGAATAAAAAGGTAGGGAGGAATTGGAAGAGCTTAGTATGCTTTCTGTTTGGATTTGGCTCAGTTTAGCTCTATTCCGAGCATGTATTGGGCTTGACCTTTGGCTCGGCTGGGACCTGTTTTGCTCCTTTACTGGGTATATATAAAATATACCCAGTATAAGGATCCTTCTTTTTCTCAATTACCTTCATCAAGAATATTGGCTCATAGCATTTTGTTTTTTTTTTCATCGTATGGAAGTCATTCTCAAACCACATAAATGCCACTCGTGTGAATATATATTTTGTTCTCTCACTACTGACTGTACCTCCATGTCTTTCGTGGTCAATCATTAATTTCATATTTCATTAATGATAAATGCTCTGAGTTTATGTGCTGTCCCACTGTTGATTCAGAAAAGAAAAAAAACTATCAAGCTTAAGTTTAAGGGAAATTTATGTGTTCCATTTCTTCACCTTACTTATCTGTTTCTGCCATGAATGATGAGCTCTATGGAGTTAGGGTGGCTTTATAAGTGGCTGCCACTGTTAATCGAAATTTCTTGCTTATAGAATTCGATTCTAATGTGCTCTTGGATATTCGTAGGAGTGATACAGTCCCACCTTAGTATATTTCTGGATATATTCACCATTTCTTATAATCAAATGAGTTTAGAATTATTTCCATTTAGGAGAGATCACAGTGCATAATTTTGTCCTATGCAAAGCATATGACGAGCATGGTTGGTTTGTTTCTTTGTCATTTTGACAAAAGTGGGGATATATACATGTTTAAAACTTTCTGTTAAAGAGAGTATAAGAAGGGTTTATCATTTTCATAAATGTTTTACTATAATAAATTTCATTTAGGAGGCATGTCTTTGATTGTCCAGATAGAAAAAAATTTGCATTTCCTTTTTTTTAAAGTTGTTGTCACATGTTTTACTATGGTGGGGAGTATGATTTTTCCACTTTAGCATGACTACAGGTTCAAAATATTTTAAAGTAGAAGTTTAATTTCTTTAGTGCACCAACTAGTGTAATAGTTATTAGAAGTGTTTAAATTTTCTGTTTTTGTTTCTGTTCTCAAATGTTCAAATGCATATAGAGTTTATGTTATGTGCTATTTATAATTAATCAAAATTTCAGTATTATTTTTTTAGAAAGATGCATATGGAGCTTAGGATACACTAGCACAAGAACTAAGTTGTTAGATGTTAAGAATGATTGTCAACTCTGTTGTCGTTCTTATTTATTAATGCGCCACAACATGTGTAGTATGGATGAATCTCAATCTGTCATTAGCATGTAACCAAATTGATTTGAACATTTTGGCAGTATAATTATAAGATAGTTTAGAGGATTTTTTCAATTCATAATTTTATATGTATAATTTTTCATGACTCGACCTTGGAGCTTTGTTTATTGAGGTGGCAGCATTAGAAAATATTTTTAATTAATAAGAGTGAATTATATAAGTGTAATTCAATACTGGTCGCCATAAATATAACTTGGCTTTTAATATTAGTTATCATAAACATATAAAGGTATCATATTATATCTTGTCTTATCTTATAAAGTATCTTTTGGTGGTCATTATTTTCTTATCAATAACATACTCTGTGTGGGGGATTTGATTAGAATGAAGGGATTTGATCTTCCTCTTGTTCTGATTCCACCAAACATAGTGGGGGCTTGGCTCGTCAAACATTTATGGGAATGCTCATCATTAGCTATATAGGTTGCTGTAAGTTGGTTTTTTGCTCCAGGTTTTATTTTGTACATTATGCTTGTTAATTAATTTTGAGAAGAGAAGAGGTTGGCTTAGCCTATGTATGCATTCGATTTGACTCAATTAAGAATCAAGTTACATATTTTATTCAATTAGTTGCTTGCAATGCTTCATATAATGATATTTACATGCTAGATTAATAACAATTTCTACATATAAATTCTAGTTCAGCCCCACGTTTAGCCTAATGTTTTTGGAAATGCTTAAGTTCAATTAGATCAATGCAACTAGAATTTGGACAATATAAAATGTTGTCTGTTAAATCTTCTCTGGAGAGTGCTTTTCTAGAATTTTCACTTGTATTTGAACAACTACAGCTTGCATTTGCAGTTTTAAAAGAATCCTGTAAGAATCCAAATCTTTCTATAAGGGTTTCAGCCTCGGCTTCTAGTTCAGAGATACTGAGCTACATTCAGTATTTTTGCCTCAAATTCATATAATTTTGAATCATATTCATTCGCCACATAAAATAATTTTGATGTGAGACAAGATAACTCTGTTATTCCTATGTCTATATTGTACTTTTATAGTGTACTTATAAACTATTTAATTGAGAAATTATCAATGAGAATGCTTATCATTAGCTATGACCGTTACCGGTGCTTGAAGCAGCTTGGATGGCCTAAGGGCAACCGCTGCTATGTTAAAATGCACCAAAATGGTGTAAATGGGGTCGAAAGTAGTATGAGTTAGCATCATTCTTTTTATTTTAAATGGAAGCAATGTTAGCTTTGTCTGCTTTAGCTTTCTCTGCTGCTTCTCCATAGGAATTGAGTTATTTCTCCTTTATTGTAGGAGAACGCTTTCTCTGCTACATAAATATATAAGAATTGGGTGGCATAGATGTAAAGAGGAAGTTTAGTTGTTAAATCTTCTCTATATAAGAATTGGGTGGCATAGGAGAACGCTTTCTCTGTTAAATCTTCTCTGGAGAGTGCTTTTCTAGAATTTTCACTTGTATTTGAACAGCTACAGCTTGCATTTGCAGTTTTAAAAGAATCCTGTAAGAATCCAAATCTTTCTATAAGGGTTTCAGCATCGGCTTCTAGTTCAGAGATACTGAGCTACATTCAGTATTTTTGTCTCAAATTCATATAATTTTGAATCATATTCATTCGCCACATAAAATAATTTTGATGTGAGGCAAGATAACTCTGTTATTCCTATGTCTATATTGTACTTTTATAGTGTACTTATAAACTATTTAATTGAGAAATTATCAATGAGAATGCTTATCATTAGCTATGATTGTTACCGGTGCTTGAAGCAGCATGGATGGCCTAAGGGCAACCGCTGCTATGTTAAAATGCACTAAAATGGTGTAAATGGGGTCGAAAGTAGTATGAGTTAGCATCATTCTTTTTATTTTAAATGGAAGCAATGTTAGTTTTGTCTGCTTTAGCTTTCTCTGCTGCTTCTCCATAGGAATTGAGTTATTTCTCCTTTATTGTAGGAGAACGCTTTCTCTGCTACATAAATATATAAGAATTGGGTGGCATAGATGTAAAGAGGAAGTTTAGTTGTCAGATACGTAAATATATAAGAACTGTGTGACATATATGTAATGTTTATTAGATTTGAAAGGATAGTTACCTTGCACATGTGTACCCTTTCTCTGCTAGCAGAATTATAAACTATTAATTTATATTTTGCTGCAGTTTTTTTTTAGGGTCTTTTTTCTGATATCTAGTAAACTTGCATAGCTGGTGTTGAAGGATAGCTGGGGCTTCATGTACAAGGTTTTATTGTAAATGCAAGTTGTAAAGAATTGTAATTTTATGGTATTTGACGTGCTCTAATTTGCAATGGCAATGTGTTAGAAGTTCATGTAAATAAAATTTTGTGGAGTTTCATGTAAATCATTTTCTATTACAATAATAAAAAAATTTAATACTCTTTCCCCGTGGATGTAGGTCAATTCGACCGAACCACGTAATTTGTTATGTCCCTTTTCTGGTTAATTGTAATGATTGTGTAAATTTTGTTGCTAGCCATGACAGATATTTGTGTGGTTTGTCTACAAATCTTTTACCTGTGCTCCTCAATTGGCAGTACACTCATTTGGCAACCTTTGTTTCTCATTTTTCTCCACATAGAAATGCAATAATTATGAAATGAGTTAATTTTATGTTGTGGCAAACTTTTGTTGTTTATTGCAATTGTGGCATTTGATGCTGTGGCAAGTTTCTGCTGCATTTGAAGTTGTCATCCAGAAAAAAAGTCTTCTATATTATTGCAATTTACTGTTTATTTACTTATGTTTGTGTGGTATATACCTATGTAAAATTCACAAACTTTATCTAATAAAAAAGCACTAGGAAATTTTACATCATATGCCTCAAAATAGATATAATTAGCCAAAAATCCGAACGATATGTTCATTTATAGAAACCTGCATCCCAGATGAAATTGTAAATAATGAGGGATAACCTCCAGCATTAGAGGACTAGCTATTGAATTTGGGCATTCTGAAACTGATTTGAACCCAAGTTTGGACATGGCTCAAACCAATATCACTCAAATATTTGGTGATTTGCATATATATACCACACATGTCTTGCGCATTTACATATTTGGCAATTTACAGTTTATTTACTTCTGTTGTTTTTAACTCAGATTTCCTCCAATGTGGATTTATGGCTTGGGGTTAATGTAGCAGAAATGATATGTATGAAGGAAGGATATAATGTATATTGAAATTTAGGGCCGAGATAGCTAATTGAGAACACCTTCAAATGAACAATTGATGGCAATGGAGATATTTAAAGCTTTTTAACTATCAAACTAACAATATTTGTTAATTTTTGTGAGCACCAAGGTTCTCTACACCAGCAAATTCATCTATGATACTCTTCCTTTACCGCTTCTGTGAATTAAATAGATTCAGGAAGAATTGAAGGAATTATTGGAGAATGAGGATGCAAGAAATGGGTGAATACATTTTATACACTATTGATTTGCTTTATCTCTTAAATTTGCTTCATTTCAATAACCTGCGCATTGTGGAGCAACTTGGATGGCCAAACAGACCCTTTCTTGAAGGCAACCGTTGCCCGCACAATTCGGTAAGTAGATTATCTTGATTTTAACAATTTTATAACTGATCTACTCTCTTTTAAATAACTGCAGGACGATGAGTTCCAGGTGTTCAAGGAAGTCCGCGCAAATGATGTGCTGTTGTGGACTGCCGGCCTTACTACTTACATCACGTCAGCAACGTAGTTACGGACGACAGTTCTATGGTTGCCCAAGGTGGAAACACGAAATGGACGACTGCAGGTTTTTCATGTAGGAAGATGAACCTCCAGATTCGACTTTATCCCAATTGGACAACGTTGCACGATATTCTACGGTATCACAACCGGAGAACATCACTTCTGGTTCGAGTGTTTGGAAGCCACATAATGCTGGTCGAAGTTCGATCGTGCACCAACCGAACAACGGTTCTCATAAGATGTTCCTTTTGCATTTCAAATTGAATGCTAAAATCCTATTACTGGTTGTAGTTTCATTATGTACTTTTATGTTAGTAGTTTCATTATGTGCTTTTATGTTAGTTAGTTATCTTGGACTTTATTTTAAGTGAAGCGAACAACAAAATTTACTTTTGTTATGAATTTGGTTTGTCCCCGCTTCAACTGCTCAAAATTTATAGTTATGTTAATTTGAGTTGCAAGAAGTTAATCGCTTCGTTTTATATAGCTGCTCCTGCAAATTTTCTTTTATTTGAGTTAACTTTCTGTATTAAACAAAATTAATATTATGGAACAATTTGATCTGTAATATAATTTATGGTCAGCTGAAAAGAATTTGAACAGTCCCGTATCAACAATTACTGTTAATTGAAAACATAATTCTTATTTTGAACTGTTGCTTATTTAAATAATATTCTGAAGATAAGAGAATAAACAAATTACATAAAGAATTTCTCATAAGTTTGAATATAAGATTTCGTATTACAAAATTAGAATTTAAATTTTACACAATATTTATATTTGGAAATAATTTTTTGTTAAAAATTATTTTAGTAAAGCATTTACGTAAACGTACAACTACATGTAATATTATTTTAAACATATACAAATATTTGTCATGAGTTTCAGCTGTTGGCGACTCCACTTTTGTAATAAAAATGAGCGGATTTTGTTATTTTTCTACAAACAATTGCAACGAATCAGCTGTTTTCAAACCGCAGAAACCAAACATCTAACCAGTTTATTCAGTTCAGGGGTATAATAGTCATTTATCTACATGCAGCTTCAAATCAGCTGTTTTCCAAACGCACAAACCAAACAGACAAACAGCTTATCCAGATCAGCTGTTGATCAGCAGATTATCAAGATAAGTTCGTTTATCAAGATGTTCTGGATAAGTCTTCACTGCCCCAAACAGACCGTAAATCTTCTTGCAAGCTATTAAGTATCAGGTTTCTTTGAGAGGTTGTTTTACTTCCTTTGTTGTAGAAAATTTTTGACCATATGAATTTTGCTAGCCTAAATCACTGTTTGATCTGAAGAGAATACACCATGTATCATACTGCATGATGTTTATATACAATTAGCTCATCAAGTACTAAGAAATAGTTGCTCTCCATAAAATTTAAAAATTTATTGTCGATTATTTGCATACAACCTTCAAGGTTTTATGGCGGAAACTCTTGCTGAAAATGAAAATGCTCGTTATGATTACCTTCATAAAATAAGATAATATGCTCTTGATGCAGAACCTATTTCTACATGTCTGTGAATATTTAGTATCATGGTTTTGGAATCATCATCTTCTTGCTATGCATTGATAGCAAATGACTGTTTGCTTCGCGAACTCAGAACTGCTGAAAATGAAAATGCTCGTTACAAGTACCTTCATAAAATACGATAAGATGGTCTTCATGCAGACCCTATTTGTACTCAGCCTTGAACATTTAGCATCATGGTTTTGGAATTGTTATCTTCTTGCTATGCATTGATAGCAAATTACTGTTTGTATCGTAAACTCAAAACTGCCGGTGATAAGTAGGAAATCAAGTCTGTAGCCTAAAAAAAATAAGAAAAAAAAGAAGTGTCATAGAAGCCATGTAAAACAGCCCTTAGTTGTAAATCCATGGCTTTTTTTTATTAATTGTGTCGGTGCACTATTTACAGCGAAGTTGATGAACCTTTCATTTTCACTGTTTACATGTTTGTTTGTTATTTTGAATTGCACTAGAAGGAAACCAATCAATTTTTACCTCTTCTAATCGAAAAAGTGTCAAAACGATCTTCAGGGTCATTGCAGGGAGTCATTTTAGTCCCAAAGTTTATAAAAATGCCAATTGAGTCTAGAATTTTTTAATGGGGGCTAACATAGTCTCCAGAGATGACTATTTTTACCCGTATTAAAGGAATTTAGGAATTAATTTGATACTTTTATAGACTCTGACACTAAAATGAAATCTTGTAAATAGTCAGAGGACTACTTTGGCACTTTTCTTTTTTATAATCATGTCATTTGTGCTCTTGGATATTATTTTACATACCTTTTCTAATCAATTTTCATTGTCTTTTGGAGCATGTTTAGATCCGAGATGGCCTGCATTATAATCCATACTTCCCTGGTGGTGCTATAGCTATGCCTCAAATGCTTATTGATGGCGCTGTCGAGTATGAAGATGGCACTCCTGCCACTGAAGCCCAGGTACTTTCTTACAGTTTATGTTCATCTTTATTTAATTTGGCATATTCTGTCTTTTTTATTTTTGTTGCATTTACATACGAAGCACACAATTCTTATTTATTTACATATTTAACACTTAAAACTTCCATATTTACACATAGCACTCAATCTTTAATGTCACAAAAAATATGAAATACACCTTTTCATGCATAGTTTTAAAGTAAGAAAGTGCTATAAATGTAAATATGAATGTTTAGATGTGAGATATGTAATTGGGGGTGTTTATCTGATGTTAGTAAAACCTATTAAGATGTTCTTGTCTACCTTTATTTTCATTTTAGATGGGGAAGGATGTTGTCGCATTCCTGTCGTGGGCGGCTGAACCAGAGATGGAAGAGCGCAAATTGGTAATCTTTGCTTTTCTGACTTGTTTGCATGATATAAATTATAGGATTTCGTCTTTCTTTTTTTCGCTCCACATTTTCCTTATTTAATTTTACCTGATATATATAAATTTATTTGATTAATGTGCTTAAAAATGGGGGATTTAGCACTTAACTCTAGTATTTCTATTTATGCAATATATAAATCATTATATTTACTTGGATAGTTTCCTATTGTTTACACTTCATCAAAAGATGCATGAAAAGTTATTTTTGTTTTCAGGTAAATCTAATGTCATGATATTTTATTGTGATTTAGAGATTATAAATATAAATATTTATATAGTCGAATGTAAATAAACTGAAAAAAAATCAATATTCTATATGTACTGATTGTTTATTATTATTATTATTATGGCCATTTACAAACATACCATCCATTTCCTATATAAACTTTTTCTCTTTACATTTTATCCCACCCAAAATCTTTTATGTTACATTAAAAATACCATAATTTGGCTTTTAAAAGTGAAATGCACACACCTTTTCATGCATAGGTAGGGTGGTATGCATGTAAAAATCGAATTTTAGTGTTAGATGTGTAAACACATAGGAATTGAGTGATATATATGTATGTAAATCTTTATCATCATTATTATGATTATATGATTATTATTATTATCATTGAGCAATGAGTATAAAGAACTGCATTGTATAGTTTCAAATATGCACTCTCCCCAAGGAAAATTTTAGCGTAACTCAGCTACATAAAACAAAATTTACATCGAACATTGAGATTTTTACAAAGCAAACCCTCTTTTCCGCAAATAACTTGATATCTAATTGTGGGGTATCAATTATGATGTTAGATGGGATTCAAATGGATTTTTGTGTTGTCTCTTGCTCTGCTCCAAGCTGCATACTACCGGCGCCTGAAGTGGTCTATCTACAAGTCACGCAAGCTGGTTCTCGATGTCGTCAACTGACCTTATCATTCTCCTGAAATAATTTTGTGAAAACTACCTCAATAAACAACTTTGGGTTATGTAATTGCCAAAGGGATTTTTGTTGAGCCCAATTCTTTTCTCCTATTTTGCAAAGGAAACTAAATAATCCTTACAAAATACTTGTTGATGTTTATGCTACTGTACAACTTTTTTCCTTTTTTTGGGTCTATTTTATGAGACAGCTTTAATTTTTGATAACTTTGGGTTATTTATTATTATTGTATTTTTTTTGTTGAGATTTTGTGTCAAATATGTGAGGGAATTGATCTTATAATCTTATTATAATGTCCAAAATATTTATGAAGTAACATCATGGACACCTACTTCACAGCACCTTGATGATATTGTCATGATTTAGGGACCTATTACAAAGCAATGACTGCTTAAACATCTCATTTTTTTTTATTAAATAGCAATACTTAAGGGAAAGAAAAGCTTCACCTCTATAGAGCATAATTTTTATTAATTTACATGTCATAGAACTTAAAATTTGATATGTATATTTATAACACTCTGGTCTATTTCATCCGACTATAATGCTTGAATAAAGCTGTTGCATTAATTATATCTGCTCATAAAAAATGTCATGCATTCTATATTCTTTTAGATGTAACATTAAACCTTCTTTTATTTATATGATATCTTGTTTATGACAGAAATGTATTCTATAAGATGATTGACTATAAAAAAATGAACAGACTTAATATAAGTTTGTAACGAGTAGGTGATTCAAGTATTGAGTACTGCTGTCAAACATAACGGAAGGGAAATACTTTCTGGAAGAGTTAAGCAGTCTGGTATTTAGTAAATTTTTAAAAATGCGCTTTTATAACTCTTGAAAGCCTATAAATAATTTATAACTGTGTTTATATATTCACATGTTTTATTTATTTACAAAAGTAAAATATGACTTACTTTAAAACATATTGCAAAAATCTCAACAAGCACAAATAGAATCACAATCTATATATTTCTTGGTTTCATCTGATTCGCTCAGAGTTGAATATGATACATATAAATACATTTAATTTAGCAAATCATTGTTTAGGTAATAAAAAATTGCATGATTTAAATTTTTATTTTATGATAAATTCATTTTCGAGGTAGTATGTCAAACAAAGAAATTAAAAATTGCATATATGTTATTTTTTTCTTAAAAAATCTCATCTATTATAAGATTTGTTATATAGTTATTTATGTCCGAGGTTTGTAAAGGAGAGTAAAAAACCTTCTCTCCAATTAGGGTACATAAGTTAGAAGCACAATATAATCACTAATTTCTAACATAATTGTCATGAAGGCTTATTGTATGTTGGTAGATTTGTGACGATAAAGAGATTAATTAACTTTTTAGCGTTGCACATAGATCCAGCACATATACATGTAATTTAAAAGTAACAAGAGGATACACCAAATTTTGTGTAAAAACATAGAAAAGGGAAAAAAATCAGGGCCTTTCATTGTTTTTCTCACAATCTAGAGAACATGGTTACAATTTTATACTAAATACAATGCTTGTTTGTATGTAGAGAAAGCTTCTAGGTCTGGAAGAAATCAATTCTGAATATAGTGGTTGTGAGCAGTTGTCATCGGGATTTATCACGAGATATTCAATACGGCGTTGTTCATTACACCATAGTTGAGATGTGATGTTAGCAAGTAGAGTGTCGACGATGGTGAGTAGAGGTGACTGACGGTGCTGAATGGTGGATGACGAACGACAGTAGGTTGTCGATTGGTGGTGGCGTCTACTAATGCAGAAAGTTATTACTGGATATTCAATACGATATTATTTGTTACACCATATTTAGGATAATAGTTAGCGAGCAGAGTTTGCTAACGTCAGCGAGCAGGCTAGTTGCGGTGGAAAACAGCTAACGAGCAGTGGTTGACGGTGGTTAAAAGTTTTCCTCGGGTTTACAATTCAGAACAACGTTGGAATTTAACTCCTTTTTGGTGTGAGAACAAGGAGCCTGACGAAGTGTTCACTTTGCTTGCCAACCGTTTCATCTTCGTGGTGGGTGATGAAGTGTTCCCTTTGTTTGCTCCTTGCTCTCTCACACCGGAATGAAGAGGGATCCATTTTTCTCAAGGAAAGCTCAAAGACTAAAAACTCTCCCACGGTCAACTCAAAAGAAGATGAGATGAAGGAAGAAGAAGATGTCGAAGAGAAAAATTGACTCAAGAGAAGAAAAATATGAGAGGAGAGACTTTTACCTTACCAAGCACTCTGTCAAGAACTCACCCTCTCCAACGACAAAAGAGCTCGAGAAAATTCCCCCCAAAGAAAATCTCAGCTACCTTTTTCTCAAAAGATCCCCTAAAAAATGGCCATTGAGCTCCTCTAACCTCCCTTGGTCCTTCTCCCCAAAAATAGCAAAATACACATGTAAAGGGCTTTTCTCCCCAATGTCATGCATGCAAGGCTTTTGCTTTTGATTTGTCAAGCCATGTAGCATCCACATATCTAACTCTCCCCGACTAGGATAACCATATATGTGGCCAAACTCTTGTCACAAATGTTTTAAAGTCCAAAACATGTTATTTGGTGGCGCTAAGGCACTGAAGCCAGGACACAGGTGTGTCAGGTTTATAGCGTAGGTGCGCTAGGACAAAGTGATTTAAAGCATGCCAAAGCATCCCTTTGGGCTGAGTTCATGTATAAGCACGAGGATGAGAGGAAATACAATATTTCTTCCACATGTACTCAGCCCAAAGAGATGCTTTGGCCCTGAATCTAATCCAAAGCTTAATTGAGTTGATATACATAGAATCTTCAATGGACCTGAATCCCAAGCCACCTTCAAAACACCGGTTTACACATCTTCAACATAAGCCAATGAATTTGGGATGAGAATTCAGTCCACAAGAATCTGTTGAACATCCTTTCAACCATGTAGATGGTAGATTTGGGCATTTTAAACATTTACAAGGAACAAAGAAAGAGAGAGAGAAGATAGAACACTTATAGTCCAAAATACAAAATGTATTTTTCTAATAATCAAAACCTACAAGGTTTAAATAACACATTCAAAACGCATAATATTTTTTTCACAGAAGCAGAACTTCTGAAATTTGAAGATTTTGATTCAAAACACACAATACTTTTTTCACACAAAAAGCACCTACAAAATTTAAACACTGCATTCAAAACATATAGCGTAAATTTTTACATAAGCAAAACTTAGAAACTTTGAAGATTCCATTCAAAAAACACAATACATTTTTCAAATAATCAAAATCTATAATGTTTAAATATTTCATTCAAAAACTTTGAAGATTCCATTCAAAAAACACAATGTATTTTTTACTTCTTTACTTCAAAAGAGAGGCGTGCATATTCACACAAACAAAGAAAAAAATATGTGACGGATCAAAATCAATGTATTGAGGATATGAACATGTGAGCATTGAAAAACAATCACATGAACACTAAAACCTTATATTAAACACATAACCACATAGGATTGAGTGGTATGCATGTAAAACTAAAATTTAGGTGTTAGGCATACAAATGCTTGGAAATTAGACGACACAAATGTAGATCCCAAATAAAGTTGTTAAGTATAGAAATATAAGAAATTAAATGACATTTGTATATAGGGTGAAATTTAAGCATTAGTTAAATGACATTTATTTGGAAACCTTAATTTGAACATTAAGTATACAAATATAAAATAAAAATGGAATGGCATGCATGGAAATCTCATACTCTTCATTTTATCCAAGATTTAGACTAAGCAAATTACTTTGAATGAAAACATTTAAACATTGTAAGTTTTGATTATTTGAAAAATACATTGTGTATTTTGAATGGAATCTTCAAAGTTTAAAAATTTTGCTTATGTAAAAATATATGCTATGTGTTTTGAATGCGTTTTTTAAAATTTTATCGGTGTTATTTCTGTGAAAAATACATTATGTATTTTGAATAAAATCTTTAAATTAATAAGCTTTGCTTATGTGAAAAAAAAATATTATGTGTTTTGAAAGTGTTGTTTTAACTTTGTACGTTTTGATTATGTGAAAAATATATTTTGTATTTTGGATGGGATCTTAAGTTTATAAGCTTTGCTTATGTGAAAAATATGATATTTGTTTTGAAGGTGGTGTTTAAACATTGTAGGTGTTATTTATATGGAAAATACATTGTGATGTTTGGATGAAACATTTAAAACTTGTAGATTTTGTTCATGTCTGAGAATATATTGTGCATTTCCTTTTGGTATGATACCTAAAGCATTACGTTGTATGTGTAACAAATACACTCCGTGTATTTTTAATATGTCAAAACCTTAAGTTTTGTGTATGTGAGAAAATGCAGTAAACATTTGAATGCTTTGTTTATGTGTGAAATGTAGTTTACACTTGAATGCTATGTTTATGTGTGAAACATTGTTGCAGTTGAATGCTATGTTGATGTGCAAAGCATGTGATGACATTTTGCTATGATACTTGAACCATGAATGTTAAACATGTGAATAAAGCTTTAAATGTACAATTGCATTAGCTGATATGCATGCGAACTCTCTTTTGCATTTTCATAGCTAACACTATCATTTTGATGTTAACTTTAAACTTTGAGCACTATGTATATAATCATGTAATTGAAATATTAAGTAGGCAAATATGTGAGAATTTAATATCACGTAAACTTTCCTTCAAAGAAATGCATTGAATCATGACTTTGCCTTGAACATCTCTCTCTGTGTGTTTCTTGCAAGATAATTTTTTTGTCATTTCGTTATTATTATTATTATTATTATTATAATTATTATTATTATTATTATTATATACATATGTGTATGTTTACAAGCATACATATGCATATGCACACACACACACACAAAGTATTTAATAATTATTTTGGTTGATTGATTGTTTATCGTCTTATTACTCTATTTATTTAATTGTCAAGTTGACAATTGAAGCAAATGTGCCTTACAAGTGATCACACATGATTAACTACCATGATTCGGCATAGGTCCTTAGGTCAGATGATTTTCTATGGATGAGTTAATCAAGGCCTTTTCTTATGCATAAAAAATCATAACGTAGTCCCCGCAAGAAAATACATCTCAGTAGCTCCGGATCTGCTCCTCGAATTTGACGAGCTTCGATCGAAATTCTCTGGAAATAATCCTTCAGTGACTCCCCCTCATTTTGGTAAGCCCAAAAACATGATAGGAGTCTAATCATTTAATTCACGATGAATCGCTCCACAAATACTTCAGTGAGATCATCGAAGGTATGAATATTTCCCCCTTAGAGTGAATAAAACTAAGTCCATGCTTGACCTTTAAGAGTAACAGAAAATACTACACAAAGGAGCGCATCAGAGGCTTTTTGTTAATGCGTGATGGTTATGCAGTGATCAACGTGTTCATACGGGTCAGACAAGCTATCATAAGCATCAACACTTGGAAACTTAGGGCCCGTTTGGTTCCAGTGTAAGCCCCTGCGGTGCGGCCGGTGAACGCGAAGTCGATCGAATGTTCCCGCGGCAGACTACAGCTTCGCGGCAGATCGCCGCGAAGCGGCCTTAAAGCGGACAGCGGGATAACCCCCGCGGTCCGGACCTCAACGCGGCTTTGAACATTTTATTCCTGTCGCTGCCTTCGCTCTGCCTCGCCCTCGATTTCTCTTTGCCCTAACATTCTCTCGTGAGCCGACGGTATCTACTCTTCCTCGAGCGAGAAAAGATCGAATCCAAGGTAACCTACCTTCGATCCTTCCCTCTCGAGTCCCCGTCCGCCTCTCCTTCCCCGTTCTCGTTCTCATTTGTTCCATCTAGTTGTGAAGAGTATTTCTATGGCTTTAGAAATTTACAGATTTAGTTTATATTATTATATGTGATTCGAGATGTGCATCTCAGAGGCCACTAAAGTTTGTTTTTTGGATTGAAAGACTTGTTATCTTCATCTCTTTGCCTAATCTTCTATTCCGAATCCGTTCTCAGTATGTCAAGGCAGTTCTCTGCTGGCAACCATGCTTAATTTCGGTGATCTTAATAGCTATAAAGTTCATGTTTTGCAATAGCTATAAAGTTTGCAGTTCTATGTTTCTCAACATTTTCAGATTTTGCAGCAATAGCTATAAAATTCTTGTTTTTTTTTTCACTGCAGTAATGAAAACTATAATCGAAGGTGTCATTTTTTATATATTGGGAACTCAGAGAGTTTTGATATTCATACTTTCTTGTGATGTTGTTATGGAGAGCAATGTCTTTTCTATTTGTTTAGTAGTTTGAAATTTCCTGTATTTGTGATTCTGTTTCTACGAAATTTCGTAAGGATGGAAGGGTTGTGGCAAACATACATGGAACTCCTTTGATTCCGTCATTTTATTTGTTGTTTAAGCAAAATAAAGTTAGATTTTCCTTAGTTTAGCATGCTTGGAGAATTATGGAATACTACAATCAACTCGGAAAACCCGCATATTCTCAATACGTTCCCAATTACTTTGTTGGTTATGTTGCCTCATGTGATGATTATAGAAGCCCCATTGGTTAAGAAGATATGAACTTTGTTTTCTGCTGCTTTGGTAACTTGAACCTATAGAATTGAACCCGAGCTTGAGGCTGATTAATTAGTGAAGCTCAAGGTTAAACAGAGGTGGTTCAAGCTCAAGATTAAACATGTGTTTGCTCAATACATATGTTTGCTTGTGAGCTAACTTGAACCTATAGAATTGAACCCGAGCTTGAGGCTGATTAAATAGTCAAGCTCAAGTTTAAACGAGGTGCTGCAAGCTCGAATTGATTTGTTTAACCCCTATTATGTATGGAACTTTATGGAAGGTAGCCTCATCACATATGAAGAAGTGGTCCTGAACTCTTTATTTGTTGTAGTCCAATATTTTTGGATCCTGGATAAGTAGGCTAGCTAACGTGCATTATTTTTCATCACTTCTATTTTATTTTCCCTCTCATATTTCCCTTCAGAATAGTTGGAAATTGTTTTCCCTCTCATATTTCCTTTCGTAATAGTTGGAAATTTTTTTGAATAACTTTTTAATTGTTGATGTTACAGCATTTCATAATTACCTTGGTTTACAAAACTTATGCTGAACAATTATTCTTTGTATGGCCGATGGAATGCAGAGATGCTGTTATTCACCGCAGCTCTTTGTAGAGTTTTTGTTGATTTGAATTAGAAGCTATCTCCATATGGTGAAATTGCGAGTGGTTGTTGACAAGTTTTACGAGTCGATCTCGTGGATTTGAGCTCGTTTCACTTATCTCTATTAATGCTTTGATCGTTAGTTAATAATTTGTCCATTGTTTGCCTCATCTTTATTTCGACGGTTAGCAATGGTAAATTTTTTATTTACTTTCTTCTGTTTAAGTTACTGAATAACTTTTAATTTGGTAAAGCATAGTACGATTACATGAATGGTTGTCCATTTGGTAAAGCATAGTCTCAAGGCAAGTTCTCAATAATTTGCAGCTAAATATGATTTCTTTTGCTTCAATTTGTATTTATGGTGAGCTCAAAGTTGTGGTTGGTTTCATTCATTTTAACCTGGAGCATATAAACTGATTTGTGAAAAGTATTTTTGCACTCTGCGAATGCATCGATCCCATAATATATAAGTGAAAGCTTCATGTATTGAGTACAATTCGCTTTATACCGAAAGTTTTATGCTCGCTCCTCAGTAGTTGTATTCTTTACGGGCAAATAAGAAACACTAGCAAGGATTCTTCATGGAAGGATGGAAGGGTAGTGACAATCATACATGGAATTCCTTTGATTCTGTCATTTTACTTGTTGTTTAAGCAAAATAAAGTTAGGTTTTGCTTAGTTTGTCATTATCCAATGGTTCATGCATTTTGTGTATACCATGATTCCTGGCTACCTGCTTTCATAGTTAAGCAATGTTTAGAAGTGACTCTTTGGGTGATTCTATGTGATTGAGTGGGCTCTTGATGAATGATATATAATGATCTTATATTTGAGGGGAAATGATATTGGCCGTCCTAAAAAGCAAAAAAAAAAAAATGGTGATTGATTTCATACAGAAAGATGGAGAAACTATGATTGCATATGGTGGCTGCTTCCTATGGTGGCATATGATTTTTAGCAATTGTTCTTCGTCGGTCGCTTCCTATGGTGGTTCGCTTCTATGATTATAAAGCTATGATTGCTGTCGGTTCGATCTTTTAGCACCATTTCTTGTTGGCTATCGAAGTTCTTATTGCATTAGAAATTGTATCTTCATATGTTCTGTAACATCTGGTATAATTGGTGTGTAACTCTAGGTAAATTTGAGTTGAGTGTTTATGGTACTTTGAAATTCTTTGTACATGTTCTCTATTTCGACGATAAAGAAATATCATTTCTTTCCCGTGGATGTAGGTCAGTTAGACCGAACCACGTAAATTGTTCTCTTCTCTGTGCTTACCTGTACTGGTTGGTTAATTGCAATTTATATTTGTCAATGCTAATATGAGTAAAGATATAACTAATATTTGTCACTATTCATAGTATGGCTAATAAGAACAAAGAAGTTGCTACTCTCTGCACTTTGGGAGAAGGATATAAAAATAATTTTTTGCGATGCTATGCGTAGCGGAAGTCGACAAAGGGAATAGGCAAATTCTTTTTCAATGAAAGAAGGTTGACGAAAACATTGTCACAAATTTTAAGGATGTCGCGGGCAGAGATTATGACGAGTACGGCTAAAAAATAAATGGGACCAACTCAAGAAAGAGTGGAAACTTTGGAAGGACCTAAAACAAGGATCGACTGGTTTGGGTTGGGATCCATCGAAGCGAACAATTGCTGCATCAGATACATGATGGGCTGAAAGACTTGCGGTAAGCTATCATTCATTTAATAATTGCAATGTAAATCATTTTTTTGTTTTTAGCCCTCCTAATAAAATATAATTTTATGTTACAGATTTTTCTTACGGCCAAAAAGTTCGAAGCAATTTGGGATAGAACCGAATTGGAGGACAAACTAGATAGAATGTTTGGTGGCGTGGTAGCTACGGGGAAATTTTCAGTGCACCAAGCCGAATAATGATTGAAACAACCCCGAAGAGGTCGTCGTAGAATTATCGAACGATTCGACAGAACTCCGCGTGTACGAACAAGCGAAATGCAATCGACAAATCGTACGAAGCGGCCCGGATCGAAAAGAGGAGGAAAAATATTATTGCAACTATGAAAGAGCGGCTCTCACTACTTGGTGGAATCAACAAATGATGCTCCACGCGAGTTCAAAAACCGACGTCCGACGGGTTGTTAGTCTTCTACATGAAGACCTGGACATTATAGGGGATCGTGATCTTTTCTTCTTTGCTATCGACCTCCTTCGGGACTCTCTCCACCGAGACTTCTTCACTTGCAGTTGACAGAGAGCTACGAGTCGAATACATACGCTATTATTATAATCGTCGCACCTTGTGATTTGATATGGAGCCGATGATTTTATTTCATCTATCATTAAGTCTTGTTAGCGATGTTGTTGTTTGGACAATTTCTATTTGAATTGTGGAATGCTTGAGTTATTTCATTTCTAAATATAGTTTATTCATTTGCTTCTTTTAGTTAGTTGTTGATTTTTATAGAAAGTAACTTGTTTAATCTGAAGGTGCAGTTTATACCGTCATGAATCCGGAGGAAGTCCGACGGCGTAGGAGAAATGCAGCGATAAATATAATGCTACAATATTATAATACGTATGTCGATCGTGAACTTTGTCACACTTCATCTCAGATTGGAGAAAAATGGATGGGTGAAATGATATCAGGACACCCAACGAGATTTCGTAACATCTTCCGCATGTCACATGATGTTTTCGAGATGCTGCTAGTAGACACAACAACATCTCATGGACTTCATGGGTCTTCGAGGACAACGAGCCGTGAAGTATTGGGCATCACACTCTACATACTATCACGGAATGAGTCGATGCGGGGAGCCATGGAACGATTCCGGCATTCGTCCGAAACAATAAGCCGATATTTCTCGGTTGGTTTGGCTTCTCTTGTCGATCTAGCAAAAGACATAATAAAACCAGCCGATCCGACTTTTGCGAGGATCCGACGAGAGATTCTTAACGATGACCGATATATGTCATATTTCAAGGTACACATGTTTACTAGAATAATTTATTAATGGATTGCATTTTAAAATATTTTTTTATGTTTCTAAAGGATTGCATCGGCGAAATCGATGGAACGCACGTTCATGCTATAGTACCGAATAACGAGAAAGTTGCTTTTATCTGCCGTTCTGGGAGGACAACTCAGAATATAATGGCTGTTTGTGATTTCAACATGTGCTTTACATTTGCATTGGCTGGATGGGAGGGCAGCGCACATGACGATAGACTCTTTAAAATTGCAACAAGAAAGCCGGATCGTAATTTTCCTCACCCACCGCACGGTAAGGTCATTTGTAATATAAAAAGTTGATGTTTGTGGTCACATAACTTACTAAATTTTCTATCATTACGACGAAGTATTATTTGGTAGATGCGACTACCGATGTAGAGGGGTATCTTCAACCATATCTTGATACTGAGATATCATATTCGGATTTCGAAAGAAGTAGTAATTGAACGAACGAGAAAGGAGTTGTTTAATAAGAGACATTCATCCTTGCGAGGCGTTATTGAGAGAACATTTGGAGTTTGGAAGAAGAAATGAGTCGTTCTTCGAGATATGCCACTTTTCCGTTCCCGAAACAAGTGCGGATAGTGTTGGCAACTATGGCCACGCATAAGCTATATCGGGCGGCATCCAACTCGAGTCGATGTTGATTTTGACCATGCCGATCAAAATGACGATGTTGCTTACTGATCGAAGGTTTTGAGGACCGCATTGAACCGTCTCGGCCACGGGAAGAGAACAATAGTGCACCAATACGTACGAAAAGAAGGGGAGGGTGCGAAACGAAATGGCGACCGCTTCGAGAAGACATTACTCGATTGTTAGTTGGAGAGTGATTTTGTTGAGCGATACGATATATGTCTTTTACACTCTTTACGAGTAGTTTCTTCACATTATTTACAATTCTACACTCTAGCTTGATTCTTTTCATTTTGTTTGACAATTTCATACTCAAATTAATTAAAGTTGCATATGTGCTTCCATTTCGAGTAAACATGAGCTCCAAGCACGTCGTGCTACCTCTCGTCGATTCTTATGTCACTGTGTCATGCGAGACATCTCTTTTGGCATCACGTCAGCCGCATAGCTTTCGTCGAAAGTTTTATGTCTGTCCTCGGAACATTCCGGATCGGTGCGGTTTTTTCGATGGGCGAGATAGTTTACGGATTCTCGCGAGTCCGACGTCGGGAGTGTACGACCACGACGGAAGACGGAGTGACACGGGAGTTACTGACGTCTCAAGACTAAAGTGAACATTATTATATTGTTGGTTGTTGTTGGAATAGTCATACGGTTTTTTATTCTACTCTATCTTCTGCTACTACGTCTTGAGAGGATTTATATGTTTTCTTTGTAGAGCTACTGACGACTTTTTGAGATATGCGATCGTTCTTTTGATGTGTTTTCGTTTCGGATCTTGTGTAGACATATGATTTAAAAATAAAAAATTTTTAATGCTTCTTAATATATATAGATATCTAAACGATATGAAACTAAAAGAGTTCTTTTATAGATTAAAAAATTTTAATACTTTTAAAATATGTAGATATATTATTTAGTTACGTATTTTTTAAAGCTCCTAAATGTTTCATTAATTGGAACAATCTATTTAAAAAATAAAAATTTCCAAATATATATTTTATTAAAAATATGATATAATCAAGCTCATAAATATTTTATTATTAAATTAAATTAAGATATAATAAAGCTCGTAAATATTTTATTAATATACTTAAATAATTTCATTTATATAGTGAATTATTGCATTGAATCAATAATTCACTATATAATCTAGATACAATAAAGCTCGTAAATATATATTTTAAATATAAAAATTAAAAAATATAATTTAAATTTATTAGTTTGTATATTTAAAATATAAAATTTTTTAAAAAAATTTCATTTACGAAATATCGTATACTTATATAAATATATCAAAATTTTAAAACGGTTTTAATAAACGAGGGCGATACGGTCGTTTTACGCTTACATGTTGTTTTCCACAATTTGTAACCAAACGAGACAATGAGCTTCCCATGTAATGCTTCTGGACAGGCGACTGCAATTGCGAATTCTGGAAAGCTGCGGACTCTACCAAACAGGCCCTTAAACTCTATTGGAATACGGTGTTAAATGACAGCCTTAGCTAACAAAGAAGACTCGTGAAAACCACGTCGAGCTGAGAAATGGCTTTTGTCCCTCATGGGGAACTCTCCACATACTAGACGCCATAATTTGTCGCAAATTACATCGGATCGAACTATGTTCTTTAAACATGTTGGAAACTTGCCGCCTCACGAAGGGAGGTGAATGTGTAGAGTGTAGAGCTAGCAGTGTCAAGGATTTCAATTTCCTAAAGGGAAACTTCTGCGCATTGAGGGGGCGTCAACTATGCACCTCTAGTCGATGGATTTTGCGATAGTTGTGCCTCTTCAGCGTGCACGACTGTTGATTGTTGAGTCTCGTGTTAAAGTTAGAGGATCTCATTTTGAAACTCCCCCGTCCTTCATACATGATCTTTAAGTGGCGCCAAGAAGAGTTTTTTCACCAGCAAGATGATGTGTATCATTGAGAAATATAATAGATGCTTTGTGTCCCAAACTTCGAGATTACACCAAAGAAAAATAGGTGCTACAGCAAGAAGTGTGCGTATTACTCTTGTTAGCTATATATAAAGTGTAAATTTTTATTAATGAAATGGAGTCAGACAATTGTGTGTCGAAGAATTCAAGATGGTAGAGTGATTAATTAATGTCTTAGCATTGCAAAAAGATCTAGTTCGCAAACATATAACTTGAAAGCAGCTGGAGAAGACATCAAAATTTTTATGCGGAAAAATTTAGGAATGGTAAAAAAATGCAAGGCATAGTCTGGATAAAGTAATCTACTATAAGTGTACAAGTACAAAATACATCCTTTTCTCACAATCGGGTTACCAAATACAATGCTTGTTCGTATATAGCATAAAAAAAGCTTCAAAAGTTCAGAGAATGTAGTTGTATAATGAATACAACGGTTATAAGTAGTTGTTGCCAAGAGTTATTGCTCTGATGTTCAATATGGCATTATTCGCACCGGTTTTGGGATACAACATTAGCAAGTAGAGCTCGCGGACGGCGGAGAGCAGGGGCGACCGACTGTAGTCAACACTAACAAACATTTGTCGATTATGATCGACAGCTATGGAGGCCGAAAGTTATCATCAAGTCTTCAATATGGTGTTATTTGTTGCACTATATTTATGATACATCTTTAGCAAGTAGAGTTCACTTACTATGGCGAGTAGGGGGCAGCCGATGATAGTCAACGACCTACAGGCATTGGTCAGAGACTATTGGGGCTAAAAGTTATCGCCGGCTCTTCATTCCATAACAACACTAGAATTTGACTCATTCTCCCTCCCCTTTTAAGTGAAGAGACATGGTCTATTTATAGCCTCTAGGGTATGGGCATTTTGGCCCTTCGGCGAATAACTTCCCCACTCACCTAATCGGACGACCCATATTACTCCTCCTTGAATAGAAGGAATTTTTTAATGAACACTGATGCTAAGAGCTACTGCAGCAAAAGACATCTCATAAACTTTTTTTGGAACAACTAATGATTTTAATGAAACAAGTAACCGTTGGCTCTTGACAGTGCTCATATCATCAAAATAGAAAATTAATAAGATTTGAATAAATTTGATACAGAATAAATATAACAGAAATTTAAATACATACCACACAATTCTTATGTATTTACGTATCTCACACCTAAAATTTTATATTTATTTTTATGACACTTTGATGTCATAAACCTATGCATTAAATGATATTTTGATGTAATGTTAAGAATCTAAGTGCCATGCATTTAAATTAAAAAATTTAAGTATTGGATATATAAATACAAAAGAATTATGTTGTATGTAAATGCCCCTAAAGATAATGGGTGGAATAGGATAAATTAAGGAGTTATTATCAGTCTCAGTTTGAGTTATTATCAGTCTTTGATGGTGTTTGGTCGCATTGTTTAAATAAGATTTAGGCATGAATTTAAGGTAAATCCGCCAAACATAAAAAAAAAATGAAAATTAAATCCAATGCTCCCTTGAATCAAAATTTTGCGTGTTCCGTCTCAAAATAAGAATTGTAAATCCAACTGAGGGTTGAATTTAAGGGTTTACTCCGTCATCGGGAGCGATCTCCGTCTCCATCTGATAAATTCAAATTTTTACAAGATTTGAGATATCCTACTTAAGGTAAAATCAAGTTATAGCCAAACACAGCCTAAGATGGTTACACAATAACTTGTCACTAGAAGTTGTCGAATCATTATGAGCTACATAAATCTTCCTTTTTCATTCATAATAAAACTTCAATTTTAACACCAAAGCCCTAAAATTCACTGTTTTATTCCAACACTCATCAAGCACAGCACAGACATAGGCACATACAACAATTCATATATTTCTTCAAACTTAAAATCAAGAAAACAGACATTCGGATGCAATCCCAACCTAATAACAACTGCTATAAGAAGTTAATCTGCTCCATATTTCTTAGTAACACAGACAGTCTATCCATCACACAAAGCATGTCAAAGTAGAATATAAAATATAAGTTCCTGAATTAAAATAAAACTGATTCAAACATTGGGTTTGCGTTGGAAACCTTGGCAAGGGTTTTCGTCCCAGGTGAAGGAAGCAATAACGGTGACGGCTGCTGATGGAGGTCAAACCCTGCACCGCCTCTCGATCATATCCTGCACGGCGACTGGATCGCCGGAAAACACAGCTTCTACAGAGTCGTTCCTCCGGTGGGAGGGAATGCGAAATTCAAAAAAAGAGCTCGTTAATTATCTTGCCCTAGCTCTCTTCCTTGTCCTTTTTCTCCTCCCTTAATTTTTTTAAAGTAGTTATTATATTAGTTTAGTTTTATTATTTATGTAAAAATTTTTTTACTGTTTTTTTTTACGAAATATTAAAATTCTGCTTATTCTTTTAATATTTTTTAACATACATTATAATGCTTGTTATTGTTTTAAGTTATGTACTATAAATTTTTATCCCATGTAGTTATTATGACATTAAATTTCTTAATTTTTTAAATTATTTCTATTATGTCGAAATTTTGTCCGTAATATATTTGAATTATTAACATTGATTTGAAATACTGCCTGAAACTCTTATAAATTATTTTTGTTGTGTCGAATTGTAACTCGTGTCGTTAGAATCTTGTCTTACATATCATTGTTAGCAAGGTAGGAACAATTTAGTTTTATATAAAATTAATTTAAAGCTGTGTTGTTTATTTATTTTTATTTTTATCGTGCAATATTTATTATTACGAGAATGATATAGAATAATCCTTAGGTCAAGGTTATGTCTATGTGAAATATAGTGCTTTTGAAGCTATAAAGAATATTGTCAAAAAGACAGCTTAATGAGAGTTTGTGAAGTAAGCGGTTTCTACCGTCTTCTCACCTGGAAGTTCATATAGCTATGCATGTATTTTCTTCATTATATATACTAGGACAATAAATATTTTATATTTTACAGCCCTTATTGTTTGTTGTTATATGTGAAGTGGTTTAAAGTTTAAGTAAATGTAAATTGAAAGTTAATATTGTATGAGTCTATATACAACCTAGAAACCCGATGACACGGAGCTACTAAACTGAAGAAGATTGAAATAATACATGGACTGTCATGTGTAACAATGACCTATACAGATCATATAGAATTTTTAACATTTTAAATTTAGTAATTTTCTAAATTCTTTAAATTATTTCGAATAAATTGAAATATTTTATTGTTATTCGTTCTTTAAATGAAGTATTAATTACATGCCCAAATATTGTTTGAGAATAATTTAAGTTATTTGCGCCAAGCTATCGCTCGTATCGTTAGAATCTTGTCTTACACTCTATTACCAGCAAAGTATGAATAATATGTTTTTATTTTAAGTTTATTTAAATCTAAAAGCTGTTTATTTGTGTTTATTTTATCATGCAATACTTCTTATTATGAGAAAAAGATAGAATAATCCTTTGGTTGGGGTTATAAGTACATGAAATATAATGTTTTGAAGCTATAAAGGACTGTCAAAAAGACCTAAACTGCCTCCCCTCCTCACCTGGAAGTTATTATAGCTATGAATGATTTTTTTTCATTGCATATACAAGAACACTTGGCAATTTATGTTCTGCGGTCTTTATTATTTGTTGTTACAATTAAAGTAATTTTATTTAGATTTAAGTAAATGTCAATTAAGATGTTAATATTGCATTAGTCTATATACAACCTGGAAATATGACAGCACATGACTATTGGTCCAAAAGAAGGTTGAAATAATACCTCAACTGTCTGGTGTAAAATGGTCTATATTGATCTTATAGAATTTTTAAAATTTTAAATTTAGTAGTTTTCTAAACTCTTTAAATTGTTACAATTATGTTGAAATATTTTTTGGCGTTAAATTTTTTTATTAATTATTAATTACATGCCATAACAGTTAACACTTTATATTGATAATAGTTGAACAATTATCACATTATATTGCATTTGAGGCTAAGTTTAGGTTATATGTATATGGAATTGTAGTGTTTTTGAAGCTACAAAGAACTTTGTTAAAAAGGCCTGAACTACTTAAGAAGAGCTTGGGATGTATGCAGCCTTTGTATTCTTCTCCTCACCTGGATGTTCTTATAACTACAAATGCATTATTTTTCATTGCATATACCAGAATAATTAACACATTATAATGTCTTTTAAATTTTACTGTTATAGTTAAAGTTTTAATAATGATCAAGTAAATTTTAGCGCTTTATTTTAGATAAAATCAACTGCAGGATCAATCTAATTTTTAAATATGAGTACTAATATGTCACGCTTGTTGATAGTTTTGATGGAGAGTTGTGACTCGCAGAAGACTTCACTCCCACCTATGTTGGTGGATGTAATTGTTTCGTTCAAATCTCACAGTTCATAAAACTATATGAATTAAAGAGAGAAATACTTTATTAGCTGCATATGGAAGTATTTCTTCGTAGAACTGTTCATTTAGATGTAATAAGACACAAATTTATCACATACAATGTGTACATGTGATTGCGGCATTGGGGGTCAGACGTTCAGATCACAACACTTTTGTTTCAAAATACTTCACCTTAGATTTCTATCAACACACATATGAAACCTTATTTCATGTGATACCTGGGAAGGAGTCGTGGCCACTATACAATCCACATGAAGGTATTACCACTTTAATATCCCCCTTATTTAGAAGAAGATGTGGTTGTTCAAGGACAAGTTGGATAAGGAATACAATGGACAGGACAAGAACCACAAGTAGAAGAATGTGTAGTTTTTTTGTAAAAACACAGGAATATGTTTGTATAATCCAAGCACGAGCAAGTTCGATTAAAATATTGTAATTAGTATAAATTTAACTCTTCATTGCTTCTATTTACTTATTTTTAGTAAAGCAATTGTCTTTTATTTACAAACACTTCGATCACATTAGCTGGGATGGTTGAGGAAGCAGGTTCAACATGTTGAACGATCCACTTCACAACGAACACTCCTACCTCCTAGTATTGTATCGTTGCGTGAAACATATCGTGCAACAAAAGCAACCGTAGATAATGTAAGAATGTAAATTATTTTCGTGTTAGTTAATTTCACTTGAAATAATTATCATAATTAATTTAATTTATTTTTTATAGGACAAGATTCTGAAATGTGTCAATCATACCCTAGGGTTAAGAGAATGGTAGATCGAGTGAGCACGATTCCTGTATGCAATCAAAATCGTGGGATTGGAATGCATTATGCACCTGACCTACATCAAACTAGACCACAATTTTGTAATTGCAATGGTCGAGAAGTGGTGCCCGATGACCAATACATTTCATTTACCTGTCGACGAAATAAATTTAATTTCACATTTATATATAAGTTAAAAATATTTTTACTTTTGTTATTCATACACTGCATAAATCTATCAGGAGAAATGACTATAATTCTTCAAGTCGTTCAACTACTCTTCGGCATAAGGATAAATGGAAATGTCCTAATGGAGTCGAATGTTCTTGAGTCAGGTTGCACTGGCCTAGTTAGTCGGTATGCTGCGATGAACTGTTTTGTGACCATCTTAGGAATGATGTTGAATAGCACCATCCTAGACACCAAAACATTATATCAAATTTTTTTATGGGACTGCTATGGTGCCACTGCATCGACTATACTGGCGATACTTTAAGGATTCTTATATGGTATTAACGGATCATGAATTTTCATGTCATCTTACGACATACATATTATTATTAATTGGACGTTTCCTAGTTCCAGATACATCTCGATCACATTTTCCCCATAGAATATTTACCATTAGTGGAAAATATGGATGAATTTAGACGATTATATTTGGGTAGCGTGGTTTTGGCATTCCTTTGTAGAGAATTGAATATGGCTATCAAGCCTTTCGGCGGCACAATCGATGGGTGTCTGCATCTGCTTCAAACGTGGGCATGGGAGCATTTACATGTTGGTCAGCCAACTCTTCATGTTCCAGTTTCTCAAGAAATAACGGGCAAATCCCTCTAGTTCAGGTATAAAATTATTTTCTCTCTTTAAAACTAAGCACATTAATTTATTAACTGTATTAAACTCATCATTATAAATATAATGTCGGTGGAATGAAGTGTCAGTACGAGAGTCTCGGTCCTAAATGTCATGATGTATAGGTACGAGCTTGATGGACTTTGATAGAGTCAAGTATACTAATAATTTTTTAATTAATCTCATAATATTGACTAAACTATATATGTTAAACAAATTTAATTTATAATCTCATCCGCAGATTATTTGAATTTTGAACACCATATGTTGATGTAATATATTGTGTTATTACATAACAATTGTTTCGAGAGTATGGACATTTGAACCACGTGTTCTAATAATAAATTTGAAGCGTTTGAGTGGCACCTTCCAACTCGAGTTATGTGTCAGTTCTTAAGCACTAAGTCAATAACCATTGAACCCATCGAACAAGGTTTTGAGAGAGTAGATGGCCGAGGCAAAGTAGGACTTAATTGGGAGCAATATCATAGTAGATATATGGAGATATAGAATAATCGTCGGGCATTTATTGTGGCAATAACCCCAACAGAAGGAGACGTAAAGGAAGAATTATAGCTACTTAACGAAGCCTCCAACTCAGCCTCCTGAAACCTATCACACATGATCACCATGAGAGAGAATAACAGTAAGTTTTTGCATTCACTTATAGCTACTACTATTTTTTATTATAATACATAATAATAATCTAAAATTACAAATCATACAGCTGGAAACCCTTATTCATATCTAAAACCTCCCTGAAAGATATGAAGGGGATCGTGGAGCAAGTGCTACTTCCATGAAACAAGAATATGATGAGATTTTGGAGCTATCACACAGAGTGGAAGAATCAGTGCACACTGATTATACGACATTTGGTCGACCTGGTCTACTTGATTTTGAAGCAGGGCCAGGACCCTCGGAATATGCAATAACATTAGCAATTGAGGTTCCATCATTTGACTTACAGTAGACAGTCAAGTGGTGGAGACTTCGATTTAAATTTTCAAAATATTCTCGTGTCTATGCCTATTTCTAATGTAGGCACGGATTTCGGTACACCATAATTATATTCTTCATCAAATCCCAAAGAACAGATTTATTGGATGTCACAAGATCTTACGAATGACACAACTGAAAGTAATGATATTAAAGAGACATTTGAAGAACATAAGTTGTATCATCAATCACTGCAGCCACCATCTCGATATACACCTAGCTCAGGCGTTATTTCATCCCAATGTAGAAGAAGATAATATTTCTTTTAAAAAAAATATATTATGCCTGTTAGTTTAATTTGTTCAATTTATTCAATTAACTTAACTTATTTCATTTTATAAATATTTCAATTTGAAATATATTTTACAAGTTTCAAATTTTCTTAATTTATTTAGTTAATTAAATTTTATTTTTTTATTTAATTAAAAATTTCTTATAATTTACTAATTAAAGTAATTAACTTTAATATTTTTTATGTATAAAATAAAAAAGAATAATAATTATAATGTTATTTAATATACTATATATTAATAATTATATTATAAATAACAAAATTTAAAAATAAATTAGTGGGGAGCATTTTGTTTTATGATATACGGCCCCCCAAGGGAAAAAATTTGCGTCGGAGACCGGACGCAGTCGCTACGTCCGGATCGAAGAGATACTCCGCGTGGAAACCCCTCGTAAGTTGTAACTTCTCGCAACTCCCGTGTAACTCATACGCATGAAGCATTACGGGGGGTTACACGGGGGTTCTTCACGAATCCGGACGCAGCGCTGTGTCGGGTCTCCGGACGCAAATTTTTTCCCTCCCCAAGGGCGCATATGCTCCTTTTAAGAAGAAAGCGTGCTTCTTCTGCTAATACGGGTAATTAAGGAACTTCTTTTCATAAGCTGGCCATACGACGGAAGGCATTGCATGTGCAAAACCACTCACCCGTGCGATTTAAAGCGTCCTGTTTGGATTTACAAATATCACCCAAATCTTAGAAGAAATATTGGGTCATCAGCTACCACTTCACCCACCGATGAGGAGTATGACGACGTGGTGGTCGACGGTTAGCTGACCGGACATGTGATGTTTTGATGCAATTTTCTCCAACTCTTAGGATTTGTTTGAGGGCACTTTTTCTCTGCATTAACCGCCACTATAATTCTATTTGGAAGACTATTTTCTTGTTATTTTTTAAAAATCTATATGGTATTAAATTATTTTTTTCAACTTGAACCATTTTTTGAAGGAGCTTAAACACGACGTTCGTAGAACGGAGCCTTGCCTATTCATGTTTTAAAACGGCAAAAAGTGTCATTTTTTGGAGCAGTGTCGGCAGACGCTTAAGAAACAATCTTACACCAAATGATGCCTCACATATTACACAAGGGAGCTGGAACGCTTCTCTGAACGAACGACACCTGAGCAGTTAAAGTGTGACGGCTTCCAGAAAGTTACTATCTAACTTTTTTAAAATAGAGGGAGGGGCAATTACCCACTGGACCCTAACTAGGTCTGTTTGTGTGGCCAAAGCATCTTCCAACTGCAAGTGCCCTAGACAGAAGCTTCCAAGGAGATTTGATTAGGGTTTTTCCAACTCACCCTCAACTCTTGAGAAAAGGGGTTGTCTGGAAAATTATTTGTCGCCCGGTTCAGATTTGCTTCTTTATTTATAGAGAAAGATTTCAGTTACACTGATATTTACAAGTGTAAAAGAGAAACAAGGTACAAGATTCAAGATATACAAATGTAACAATATTTTATTAGAATATATGATCTACTTATTTTGTAGCATATTCTGTCATCCACCGGGTTTTTTGGGGTTTCTCTTGACTGTGTTAGCTCTCTCTGTACCTGTGGCTTGCTTTGGTTCGGGTTTTTTTATTACAAGCCCTTAACGACACCAGACCAAGAAAAAAATGCATTAAAAGAATATTGCATTAAAAAAGAACACATAATATTTTTCAGTGATTTCTAAAATCAATTAATTATTTTTTAAATAAAATGTTTAAATAACTATCAAATGTACTTTCAGTTGTTATTTTTATTTTGAAAAAAAATAAAAAACAATGCCAAATACATCCTAAACTGCTTGTTTATTAATCCAAGTTAAATAATACTGAATTTTAAAGATTTTGTATTTTAAATAATCATTTTAAACTCTTATAGAGCTTGTATAGCAGCTTTTATTTGAAGTTAGAGATAGAGTGAGATGCAGACAATGGCTTCCATTTCTAATTTATCTAAATTTTTTATTAATAAACTTTATTTCTTATTAAAAATTTATTGGATTCACTTTTTTTTTTACTTTTATTTTGTTTTATTTATATATTAAGTTGAATAAAATATATTTTGTATATTAAAATATGTTTTTTTTTTTACACTTTTTAAATAAGACTCAAATTATGCAAATTTTATTATAAATATTTCTAAAATAAGTTGCTCGCAAAAGCCAGCATCCTATTGCCGCATTATAAGCTCTGCAACCAACTTTAAAATTTATCAACTACCAATTTTTTATATGAGCAAAACAAATGCAGAAAACGAACCAACATATTTCTATATTGAGCTATTAAATCATTCAATTGACTTAAATTCTAATCATCCCAAACAATTCGGTATCCGCAGAACATGTGAACCCATTATGTTGCCCGTAATCAATCCACTCACAAGGCAAGGAGGTATCAGAGAATCATATGACGCGTTAATAAAAAGATGATGCAGCCCAACTACATAGATCAGTAATAATATCAACCAATATAAGTCTTTAACATTATGAAATGATAACATATAACAAATATATAAAATGAATGCATATTTAAAACCATCATTTGATGTGCGATTTGAAACAAATGATGCCTCTCTAAATCGTCCAAACTTGGAATATCATTTATGACAAGAACCAACATGAATATCATATATATATATAGATCTTAAAGCTTCAATTATCTGCAGCACAAACAAATCGCAATAATAGCTATATTACAAGTAGCAGAACCCACCAATGATAAATAAATTAAACATCCAATGAAAAAAAGAAGTAAATTTTGCCACACGACAGAGTTCTTTAGAATATATGGTATTAGACTAGAGCGTAAATACCAATTCTCCGCACGCGGACGGACTGCAGCTCCCCTCAAGACTAGGGCTCCCCTGCTTCACCTTTTGGGGCATCTTTGAGTTCATCTCCAGTGTCCTCCTGCAGTTGAGAAAAAAATGGTTTTGTCTGGATATAAGACAGTTGGCTTTTGTAAAAATCACATAATGAATCAAAATTTGGTAAGAAACAAAATACATTTATATCAGAGGTCCACAGTGTCAAGTTGTCTCTGAGGAGTTGCATGATCAATGTGCTGTCCTTGTATGACTCCTCGCCCAATGTGTCCAGCTCAGATATAGCCTCATCGAAGGCCTTTTAAGAGAGAAGATAAGTTTCATGAAATGTCAGTATAGGATAGAATGATGGTAATTTAGAAGGAGACAATCTTGAATATTGCGCTATCTAAAATGCTGTAATATTACAATTCAGAAAGACAGATTAAATGATGCGAACAAGCCTACTAAAAAACATTCACAAGAAAACACAAAGCTAGGATTCACATGAAATGCGTATGAAAAGAGCCTTCTTAGGAGATAATATTAGATATTCTAATATTTGGTTTCAAGTAGGTATTAAAATAACACTGTTGCACTTCAAACAAAGATCCCCACTTAGTGGGATAAATGCTTCCTGTTGTTGTTGTTGTTGCAGAAATAAAAAGAAAAATAGATATAAAAACCTAAGCAATTGAGTATGGTTATTGATCTATTACTTGTTCTAATGCGTTAGTTTATTTATGTCATTTTGGGGTTCCATTTTTTTACATGTTTTTACATATTTATTGAGGCGCAAGTCAGTTTAGTGTAAAAATAATAAAAATGAGGTGATAAGAATAACAAAAACCTTCGTATTAAATATTTTTCATGCCTCGGGTACTAAATAATAGTTAGTTAAATGACATGTATAGTATGCTCTCTAACTAATGATAACTGCCCATATATATAAGTATATGAAAATTGATATAGAAACAAAGCTTGAAGTTTAGTATGGCCGTTAACTAATTGATCATGCCCTTAACGAGGGTATCATGCTAAAAAAAAATTTATATAATATTTCCATGTTTCCTATGCTATATGTCAAATGCTGATGGACAGCAGAAACAAACTTATACGTTTAGTCAAACTATTGAACCTAAAAATTGTCCGAGGAAACTAGAACCTTATGAACACATCCACCGAGAAAAAGGATAAAAAAAAAGAGTGAAAAGCTGTAAAATTTCATCAAAATAGTAAACAGGAAACTGCCTCCAGTGGATTGTCCTCACGACCCCCTTTTTATTATAGATTAAAATACAGATTAAACAATTATAGAAAAAGCTAAATATTGAGCAATATTAGCAAGAAAAAGCATATAATGATGCAAAATAATTACTTGATTTAAAATACGAGTGCTGTATAGCCTAATTGGGACCACTAGTTTGTTAAAATTATTGACTTGCTAAAGAATGATGACTTTGTTGAAAGAAGTTGTCTTCATAAAGTCATCAGCTGTTCAGAATTGCTGAAAAGCAGCTCCTAAGCTGAGCGAGTAATATGATCGTGGGTGAATACGGTTAAGGTTTGGCATGTACTCCTAACAAAACATTAAAATGAGTAGGCTTTGGTGAGCTCACCATGGTCTTTGTGAGCCCACCATGATCCAGGCAAACTCATGCAGATTGAGGCAAGTTCATTTTTTACCATTCTCTTAACCGAATTGTCCTGAAATATTCCAACATAACCTACACCAAGTACTTGGAATATTTGGATATGCATTTTGTTCTCTAATTCTTTTCTATCCTTAAAAGGCAAGTGCAAACATAATATGAAAATGAATAAAATCTCTAATATTCCTAGGTTAGCAAATTAATGAGTTAATCAATTATGATTTAATATGTTTCTATAACTTTCGTATAAGTGAATAATTAAATATATCCCTGCATTCTTCCGAAATCATCACTGCTTTCCTTGTTTTTCCTCGAAGCATCAACAGCATTAAGAAGTTTTCGTGAAAGGATATTTGCCAAAATGCTGATTAAAAAAATATCTAATGATAGAAAAGAGCCAGTAAAAATTTCATGGAATCTTCCTCTCATCTATTGAAAAAGATAAAAGCAAATTAAGGGTGGGAAAAGGGACGTTGCCATTGAAATTCCTGCTGCAAGTAAACTTATCAAAAAAAAAACTTCCAAATGCAGATATTAGTAGTATTAGCATCTATTTTCCAAGGTTCAACACAACATCTAAAAAGCAATCAAAAAATGAGAAAATCGATTTAAACTTTCCATTCTTTGAGAAAACAGTGACTCTCAGCTATTGACTTAGGCTTAAAGAATACAATGGCCGTCTTGCAAGTTGAGTTCTACTCAGAAAATTGGTAACAACCAAGAAGATTACCAAGGTTCAACTTTCTAAGAAATCCAAAAAAGATTTACCTTGAAAGCATGGTGGAAAGATTTACAACTTTAACTATTAAAAGTTGTCTCTATCAAAGTCATTAATGATATCAGGTTGACGTGAAAACTTCAAGAGCAAAATAATTATGCAAGAAAGAAATGCAAATTCCTTATGGGTGTACCACTCGGCCTGCCAATTAGAAATTTTATTTAGTCTTAATGTGCGAGAAGGCGAAAAAATTATGCAATAAAGAAAATGCAAATTCCTGATGGGTGTACCAGTCGGCCTGCCAATTAGACATTTTATTTATAGTCTTACTGTGTGAGGGGGTGATATCTAATCCAGCAGTGCAGGCTTTATTAGGATGAGTGGCTTCCTTCTTTGATTGCCGAATTTGAGAACAAGGCAACTAAAAATCTTTGTGTACGATGAATTACTTTTCATATGAACCTGATTATAATACCCCTTCAAATTAATATGCTATCATATCAATGATATAACTTCATTGTCTTTTTCAAATCTTATGTAATTAAGTGAAACTTTTGTACGATACTTTGAAATCCATTTTTCCTTCTATAAATAGCTCAAAACATATTCATTTGAAACTTTCCCTCCTCTTTCTTCAATTTATTCTTAGAGTCCTTCAAAGTCATTTTTTATTTTGCTAAAATTTTATATTCTCAATTTTAGAACTTCTCTAAACACTAAATAAATATCAAATCACCAATAAAAGAATATGAGATTAAAGAAGGTTTTACTTTGGTTGTTAAAAATGATTCGACAAGACAACCTAACAAAAATTCAGGTCAAGATGACTTGATTGAATTTCAAGTCCGTTTCAAGTTTAGAACCTTCATTTGCTTAATTTTTTAGCTGGACTCATGTTGAAACCAAATGGGTCGGAGAAAAAGCTAAGGAGATTGATAACTTTGGTTTTAAACTATGGTATTCTGGTAAGAGTCGTACTAGAAATGGTGTAGGTGTAATTATAGACAAGAGTTTGAAAGATAATGTTGTTAAAATTAATAGAGTTTGAGATAGAATTATAACACTTAAGATTATTATTGATACTAAGATTTTTAATATTATAAGTGTTTATCTTTCCTCGAAGTTGGTTTAGATATAGGCTCTAAAGATAAATTCTGGAATGATTTAGAAGACTTAATACACTGATACACCTTGAAAAAATAAATTTTATTGGAGGAGATTTAAATGGACATGTCGGTAGAGTGGTAGAAGATTTCAGAAATATTCATAGTGGTATGGTTATGGAGCGATTAATGAAGAAGGTAGAGTCATTTTAGATTTTGCTTTAGCGTACGATAAGATTATTACTAATACTTTATTCAAGAAAAGAGATGACAATTTTATTACTTATAAGAATGAATCTAATAAAACACAAATTGATTATTTTCTTATGAGAATAAGAGATCGTCGAGATTGTAAGGATTGTAAGGTCATTCCACGTGAGGAATTAAGTACCCAACATCGATTATTAGTTCTAGATTTTAAGATGAAGAGTTGTAAAATAAAGAATAATATGATTCAACATTGTAGAATAAGATGGGGGCACCTAAAAGACACGAAATAAAATTATTTTATGAGTAAAATTCGAAGATTTAAATATTTGGGATGTCGATGAAGACGCGAAGTGTTATGTGGGAAAAATTAACTAATACTTATTAAACAAGTGATTAAAGATGTACTTGGACAATCGAAAGAAAAAGTTCATATAAATAACGACGAGTTGGTGGTGGAATAATAATGTGCGAAAAGATAAAATATAAGAAGTTATGTTATAAAAATTGATTTAAATGTAAAAGCGTAAGAAGCGGGAAAAATATCAAACGACTGCAGTGAATCTAAAAGAATAATCTGTGATGCTAAAAATTGCGTTTTTAGTGATCTTTATAACGTGTCGAATACTTAAGGACGGTGAAAAATATATGTATAAAACTAACGAAACAAAGAGAAAAAAAAAAGTAAAGATTTAACTCAAGTAAAGTGTATTAAAGATAAAAATCAAAAAGTATTTTTCTTAGAAAAAGATATTCAACATAGGTGGGTGAGTTATTTTGATAAACTTTTTAATGAAGATGTTGAAAGTACGATCGACCTTAATAATCTTAATATCGTTAATAATAATAAAACTTTTCATTTTTACCGTCACATTAGTAAAAAAGAAGTTGAAGAGGCTTTAAAGAAAACCAAGGGTGGAAAGTCTGTAGGATCTCGTGATATCCCAATTGAAGTGTGAAAATGTTTAGGTGATTTTGGGGCTTTCTTGGCTTACTAAAATTTTTAATATTATTTTAAAAACTAAAAAGATGCCTGAGGAGTGGAGAAAGAGCATTTTGGTTCCCATTTTTAAGAATAAAGGAGATGCACAAGAGTGTGCAAATTATAGAGGAATTAAATTGATGTGTCATACTTTAAAATTATGGGAGAAGGTAATTGAACATAGGTTAAGACGTATTACGAAGGTTTCTCATAATCAATTTGGATTTATGACGGGCAGGTATACTATGGAAGCTATACATTTATTGAGAGGTTTGATGGAGAAGTACAGAGATAATAAAGAGGATCTACATTTGATTTTTATTGATTTAGAAAAAACTTATGATAAGGTTTCTAGAGATGTTCTTTGGAGAGACATTGAGAAGAAAGGTGTTGATATGACTTATTATATTCAAGTCATTAAAGATATGTATGCTAGAGATGTTCCATGTGTTCGAACTAAATGAGGATTGACCAAATATTTTACTATTTCTGTTGGTTTATATCAAAGATCGGCTTTAAGCCCATATCTTTTTGCTTTATTTATGGATGGTCTTACTGGGCATTTATAAGAGGATGTACCTTGGTGTATGCTTTTTGCTGATGATATCCTTCTTGTGGATAAGACAAGAGAAAAAGTTCATGAAAAATTTGAATTATGGAGGTCTACATTGGAGTCTAAAGGTCTTCGTTTGAGTAGAACTAAAACTGAATACATGGAATGTAATTTTAGTAATAGTCGGTCTAGTGACAGAAGTGTAACTTTGGGTGATCAAATTATTAAAAGGTGTGAACGATTTAGATATCTCAGGTCCACTGTTCAAAGCGATGGTTCTATAGATGGGGATGTTAATAGTCGAATTCAGGTTGGTTGGTTGAAGTGGAGGAATGCGTTCGGCCTATTGTGTGATAGAAGAGTACCGCTTAGACTGAAAGGAAAATTTTATAAGATGGTGGTGAGACCTGCAATGCTCTATGGTGTTGAATGTTGGCCTTTAAAAGAGAAGCAAAATGTTAAGTGTTGTCGAGATGAGAATGATTAGGTGGATGAGTGGCTTTACACTTAGAGACAAAATGTGAAATGAATATATCCGTAACAGGGTTGGTGTTGCACCGATGACGGATAAAATTAGAGAGAGTCGCCTTAGATGGTTTGGTCGAATTAAACGTCGACCACTCGATAATCGATTAGGAGAGTAGATGTTTTAGATACAACTTATGTTAAGAAAGACGAAGTAGACTCAGGAAAACTTGGGCTTATTGCATAAAAAATGATCTTAATTTATTAGAATTAAATGAAAATTTGACACTAAATAGGACGCAATGGAGAAAAAGGATTCATGTAGCCGACCCCACTTAGTGGGATTAAGGCTTTGTTGTCGTTGTTGTTGTTGTATTCATGTTGACACAAACTCAAATGTGACCCAAATTTGACCCAAGAACACGAACTTACCCAAAAACCCAAACTTGACCGGAATGTTCATTACGTTTTAAGCTAAACGAGTTTTTTGAGGCAAGTTCAAGTTAGTTAGGATGAAGGCGAGTCTGAATCGAGTTAGACTTTCCAATCTGTTTAATAAATAAATCAGGGTCGATTCTGGTCAAATTCAAACACTACCCGTAAGCTTGACTTGACGCCCTAGTTTGAACGTGCAAGTTCCAATGTATGGCGAGCTTCCAAGGCGGACAACTGCCATTCTTCCCCGAGATAGAATTGAGAGTTTGTGCTGATCAAGGCAAATTCAATGGATTTGGGCAAGTTCATCATTTATCATTGTGTTGACCAAGACCTGAACCTGAACCTATCTGACTTTTCCTGCATAAATCAATTAGAATATTTGGATACAAAAACAATGCTAAACAAGCACAAATCAAGTATGAGACTACAGCCTGCAGTCTCAATCTTTTTTTTTTTTCGCAAAATAAAAAACTTAACAAAATCGTAAGGAATTTATAAAGCATCAAATAAATTTTGACATCACAAAGTGAACAGGTCAGCAAAGTTGCTCAAATTGATGGACTTTCATTGATACAGAACAATCACATGGAATTTCGAAAAGCATATTACTAGATCAATTATTAAGCCCGTCATTAAAATCTACTAAATTAATTTTATAAGATTTACGTTATCACATGCAATTTTCATATATTGTTCATGTAAATGGGAGTCTTATGGGAGTCTTATGGGAGTCCTTGGGGGAGTTTTTTAAATGTAAAATCTTCTGTTGGAATCACACCAAATTGAGTGCTCATTGTTAAAAATTCATGGAATTTCCCACCCTTGGCGGTTTGCACAAGTTTTCAACTAAAGTTCTTAAGGAGGCCTCCCACTATTGATTTGAAATGAACTTTGTGGAAGGGGGTTTTATCGTTTATTTTCTTATGTGTTTTTTTTTCTTCTTTTCTACAACAGTTAATATATTATTTACAACGCCATTACATCAATGGGAAATAATTTCAATCTCTGGCAAAAACTTATGTTTATAAAGAGATGGTGCAGTCAACTTTTGGATTGATTTGTAAATGAATGAAACTTAAGACTTGCAAACCCGAATCTATCTCTCTCCATCACTAAACTTATTCTCCCACGCCACCGCCACCTTCCAAAACCTTAAACCACATTAAATCTCCCAAAAAAGAGGCAGGACTCTCCCACCAAAGTCTAACTTGCCATCCACCTGTTGTGATTAATCTACATAAAACATTTTCAACTTCCTATCCATACATCCAACTTATTAAAATTAGCATTATTAGTTAGCTGCTAACATCTCAAACCTCTCATTTAAGGTCCTGATCTATCAAATAAAACATCAACATCCAAAATTAAAACTTCTGCACCCGCTAGAACCCCAGTAAAACACACCATCCTCTATCAATTAATCAGCCTTAACAATTTTAAACACTTAACTGCATCAATCAAGGACGTAAACAAACTTAGTTTACTCACACTAAATTGCATTTGAAATACACGAGGCAAACAAAAGAATAAGTTCCTGAGTTGAAGTAGAATCAAAACTGACAAATTTTTACAAAGTAGAATCATTGTTTAGCACAATTCATAAAGCGGACAATTATAAATTTCAATCCTACTTACTAATCGACACCGGACATGCCGCCAACAAAATGGTAATCATACTAGCTTGCTGCAATATGTTAGGTCATCTTTTAGTGAGTTGCATTTAAAAATCTATATATAAACATAAACACCGAATATAGCCCTCCCTAAACCCAAAACATCTAAAAACAGTTGAAAAATACACAGATTCATAAAAATATAAAAGGTTAAAGGTTCCATGAAAATTTAAGGGCAATCATTACCAAAAGCCTAGGACAACTACAGCTAAGATAAACATTTTAAAAGCAAACCATAGAACTCGGATGAAGATCTAGCATGAAATGTGACATTTCTTGTTTGTGCAGGCAAGTCTAAATCCGGCAGGCTGCTTTGCCATCAACCAACAATTCAAAGGATTTATCTTTAAGAAGACTAATCATGAGAGTAGGGACCTCCTAGAAAAGAGTGCGCAAACAAGAAGAGACTCATTCGTAATAGCATCCATGAAAGATAGCATGCAACATAGTGCTGATAAGTCAATGCCAACAAAGCCAAAGATAAGATGTGGCCAATTGGCCATGGCAAAGTCTGCAAGCCACCAATGACAGATATTTCATGTGGTTAGCTCAGCAGCAGCTGACAAGATTTAAGTTGTTCAAAGGGACAATAACAATTAGAATTAAGTTAGATAATTTTTAGAGAGGTATTCATTAGTTAATATTCCATCAAATCAAGCCACTCGTAAACTCACCAAACAAACCTTATTTATGTTTGTTATTTAGCAAGCTAGCCTATCATGCCAGAACTTTGTTTGATTGACCAGCACAAAATTTTAAAAAAGAAGTAGAATAAACATAAAAATGGTATCAGATTGATAATAACTATAAAAAGTACACCGATACTTTATTTCAAATTTAATCAGGCAATATAATACAGTGGCAATTTCACAGAATAAGTTTTCTCAAGTAATATTAATAAATGGCTCGTTCCTTGGAAATTTTTTTACCAAATCTAAGAAAATGACAAAAATTTGAACCATACTAAAAGGACATGGTGCTGAAATAATTATCCATCATCATCATCATCCTTAGTCTAGCCTTCTACTAAACGATATATTCCTATATCACACAAAAAATGAGCATCAGTCTCAAAAGAAGTAGTGAAAACAACAAAAATATCCCAACATTAACTCAAATATTAGAGGTTATTATACTTAATGTCACCAATTATAAACATACCTTGATAGACTATCCATCCTTCAACAGCTTGAAACTACCATCAAAGTATGTTTCCCAACTATTATATTTTGGAATTCAATTCTGAACCTACATTATGAAAAATCAAACACTAGCTCTAGGAATTTCTTAATTTTTACACAGAGCATACTTCAGATTTCAAGCTTGGGACCTACTTAGAAAATCTACTCAGCCAAGGACATCAAGAATCGTATCTTTAGACAATCTCAAACATTTTATCACATGTACAGATCAACTGTCAGATAAAAAAATTCCAAAGAATAAAACACTTGGTACATAAAAAAATATATATAAAAGAACATTGAACCTCTACAGCACCAAACAAAATACTAAAATGCATAGAAAACATGTGCAGAATTGCTGCTTTGATATAAAGAAATAGGATGGGAGAGTATTACACGCCAAAACAAGAAGACTTACGCAACAGTTCTCAAAAACGGTTTCAGATAGAATTGCACAAAAGTTCTCAAAATCAGCTTTGAACTTGATGCAACAATCCCAATTTTGGCGGCTTAGAAAATTTTGGTGTTTAGTTTACCTATATTATTCTAGTTCATTAGAGTAAATTTAATTAAAAAAATATCTTTATCAATCTCAACACTTAAAATAAATTTTCTTATATGAAATAGAAAAAATAAATTTTCTGATATGAAATAAAAAAAAAAAAATCATCAAAAAGCATATATTTACAAAAAAAAAAAAATTGTAATATAACATTATGACTAAGAGGCAAAATGTATCTATCAATCTATTTACCTACCGATGTTTTTCACCTAATTCTTAACAGACCAGCATCGCTCACTTTTTCTATAATGACTAAAGTATTCTAACTTTTATAAGCTTCAGATAAAAGTTGCAGAAATACTCAAGATGATAATCAAGTTAGCTGCTCCTAGAAGGAGAAGCAAACTGGAAAGAGAAACATACCTGCTTTGCTAGATTGCAAGCACGGTCTGGAGAATTCAAAATTTCATAATAGAAAACTGAGAAGTTCAGCGCCAACCCCAGTCTTATTGGATGAGTTGGGGCCAGATCGGCCAATGCAATGTCCTGCAAATCATCAACAGTGCATATATCAAACACATACAGGTCAAATCAATAAAAGATAAACTTAAAATGAACAACATAAATATAAAATGAGACATAATAAAATAGTTCAAATTATATGAATAAGCTGCTAAATAAATCAGCTTCTTCTACATGCAAATTTTGATAGATGCACAATGAAGTGGAGAAACTGAGGAAAAGGTCCCCACCTGAGCAGATTTATAAGCTAAAAGTGTGTTCTCAGCAGCTTCCTTCCTCTCCGCTCCAGTCTTGAACTCAGCTAGATACCTGTGCACATGAATCATTGACGTATATTTAACATGAACCAAAAATCTACGTATTTATTACTATTTATTATGAGTAAAGCCTTACAGCTAGAGCTGCCAAAACGACTTATTGTTCGTGAACAGTTCATGTTCGGCTTGCTAAAAAACTTATGTTCGATTCGTTCGCTAGGTTAACGAGCCGGACATGAACATTTTGTTGTGCTCGATATATAAACGAGCCAAACACGAACAAAGATTTGTTTGTTCGTGTTCGGCTTGATGTATATATATATATACACACACACACGCGCGACTCTTTGTTCAAGAGCAGTTCGTGTTTGGCTCGCTAAGAAAACGAGCAAAATGCGAGCATAATTTTTGTGTTCGAAATATAAACGAGCCGAACACGAATAGTGGTATTTTTTAATGAGCCGAAGACAAGCTGAGCTTGGACTTGCTTGTGTTTAGCTCGTTTACACCCCTACTTCTAACCTGTGATAATCACCCTTCATCTTCAGATAGAAAACTTTTGATTCAGCTGCCTTAGCAGAAGGAATGAGATTAGAATCGAGCAGCTTTAAGATCCCATCACAGATCTTGCTGAGCTCATGCTCAATCTTGCCACGATAATCCTTGATCAAAGCCACATGATCTTCATTCCCACGGCTCTCTTCCTTCTGCTCAATGGAAGAGATAATCCTCCATGAGGCACGACGAGCACCAATCACATTTTTATATGCAACAGATAGAAGATTGCGTTCTTCCACAGTCAGCTCCTCCTCGTCAACTGTTTTAGCCACCTTCTCCATAAATTCAACCATCTCTTCATATCGCTCAGCCTGCTCAGAGAGCTTGGCCAGGTAAACATTATCCTCACGAGAAGACTCCACAGGTGACATTCTCACTTCTGCTATATATATTATGAATCACTATTCTCACCTAAATCTGCATAACATCCAAAACCTTCTTCAAAATATGGGCAAATGTAAATCTTTTCTCAATAAATCCTCATAAATATGAAGTGCACCGAGTAGAATAAAAAAGCAACACAAATAAAAGCAAAAGAATAACCGAAACTGGAAATTCCTTTCAACAATAAATTGTAAATCAGACATTACAAACCTTTAAGGGTTGGTATCGATCAACTTTCATAGGCAAAAATAAAATGGCATCGAGTTACCGTTTCTAATCTTCAAAGAGGTTGAAGAGATTCCATAGGATCCCAAAAATAAAAAATAATAATTAAAAAAAAGAAAATCGTGCAAATAACTAAATTCTTTAATCCAGTGACCAGAGTCACCCAGAACTGCCTGCCCTCTAAAGAAGTGCTCCAAAGCCCAATATTTAGATTTGAGAATATCCAAATTAACCAAAAAAAGTTTATTCCACCGACCAAAAAGAAAAGCCATTATTAATCAAGCATTATATTCCCCGACTCACAAACTACCCAATAAACCAGCAATACAACAAAAACATGAGAAATAACAAAACAAAAGAGAACAGAAATAATTTAAGCAGTAGACTGTAAATCAGAAACTATAACTTGATAATGAAGGTATTGGCCCAACTTTCCTATTCAAGAGCGCTCAGAAAAGAATCCAGAAAGGAAGACAGATCAAGAAAAAGAAAATAAAATAAAATCACGCTATGGCTTCCCCAAACAAAAAAGCAACGCGTCATAGTGAATACAGCATGGCAGTATAACTCATTAACACGGTTTCTGATCACCAAAGAGGTCCAAACAAAGGCAAAAGATCTAACAATAAGCATTCCCAAATAAACAACTACCAAAGATAAATTCAGAGTCAGCCGCGTCATATTGAATACAGCATGGCAGTATAACTCATTAACTCGGTTTCTGATCACCAACGACGTCCAAACAAAGCCAAAAAGATCTAACAATAAGCATTTCCAAAAAAAACAACTACCAAATGTAAATTCAGAGTCAGCCGCGAAAAAAACTGATATAAATTAACTAAAATTAAGTCCCCCACACCTTCCTCCCGACAATAGAAACCTCCCTAGGGCAAGGTTTTGCAGATCGATGCTAGATATCACCAAAGCAACATCTGAATCAAGGGAACAGAAACACAAGCGATGAACCGAGAAGGGGAAGAAGAAAAGCCTACCTACCGTCTTCTCCCGACCTGGATCTCCGTCTCCTGCGCTGAAGTAAGGGAGAAAAAGGGAGAGACGAAAGATTTTCCGAACAGAGCCAGAATCTATGCACCAATGATGTTTCCTTTGCAAGTCAACCCCTTAAATATTAATAAAGCACCTCCCAGAGCACCATTCCATCTGTATATTTTAGGAAGGAGCCTATTTATTATTATTATTATTTATTTATTTGGAACCATTAAAAAAATTTAAATAGAGGTAATAATGTAGGTGTTATTCCCATTTTAATTAAAAATTATTTTTTTTTATTATGATGAATAGGTTCCTTTCTAAGATTTGTTCAAGGTACACATATTTGGATGGAACTTATTTTATATTTATTTCATTTCCTTTCTAATAAATTAGAATAATTTTATATTCTTAGCATTTTAAGCTATCATTATAAATTTATTTGAAATTTTATTTTTCATTATAAGTTAAAATTATTTAATGATAAACTATTTTATAATCATATGTGATAAAATGTTAAGGTGAATTTAAATATATATATATATATATATAATTATCTTATGATTTTTTTTAATAATTTTCAAAATGATGATTTACAATTACATTTATAAAAATTTGAAGCTTCCCTTTCTTTTCCAAATCCTCTCCTAGTAGAGAGAGAGAGAGAGAGAGAGAGAGAGAGAGAGAGAGAGAGAGAGAGAGAGAGAGAGGAGATGTTCAACGATCAATGCTACTCATCGGTCGGCAACACTTCCCTACCGATGGGCAGACCACCAACTTTCAGTCAAGACTTGGGAGGGTCAATAAATTCATGAATATAATCTGTCAATTAGTCTCAAGTGGTAAATTTTTTAGTTATCTTTATTAATGAGCAGAATGACATATAGTTTTTCCCTTGGGCTTTTTAGGTGGATTTGTGTTGAATCATTTTATTTCCTCTAAAATCCATTTATAGGAAATCATTACAAATCAAAGCCGCTATTATTCTCCTTTCATTTTTAAACCAATATCACGGTTAATTGATGATCGACTGATGGATAGGAGCTTCAGTCTAACATTTTTTAAAGGTCGACACTCGACACTTTGAGAACTCAAACTTGGATAGCAAAATTGACAAGGACGACAAGAATGTCTGCTCGGTCGGAGGCATAAGACTCCCCTCTGGAGAGAGCATCTCTATGACTCCCTTTCGGGGGAGCATCTTTAAAAACCCCTTCCCAGGCAAACAAGATTCCCCTCTAGAGCGAGCATCTGTATGACCTCCTTCCGGGGTAAGCAGAACTCCCCTCCCGGGAGAACATCTTCAAGAGTCTCCTCCGGAGCGAGCAGCTCTAAAACCCCTCTTCAAAGCAAGCACCTATGAGAATCTTCTCTGAAGCGAGCATCACCATGACTCCCATTTTGGGCGAGCAACTACAATAATTCCCTCCAAGGTAAGGCGGGAAACTACAAGGCTTCCATCCGAGGCGAGCGACGGCAAGGCTCCCCTTTCGGGCGAGCAAGTACAAGACTTTTTTTCGGGCCAAGCAACGCTTTGACTTTTCCTTCGACGACTGACCTTTCCTCTAATGGTCGACTGTTCCTCTGACCGGCCATCAGAACCCGAAAACTTCCTAGTGACAGGAAAAATGCCAGAATGACAGATTCAGCAGATGACGACAATGATATTAAAACCAAGCGCGAAAAACGCATGACATAGAGTATCATTAGCAAATTATGTATTCAAGACTTGTTTGGTTTATACATTTATTTGTTTTTATTGTAGTTGTCACCATTGATGAGCAAGAAAATTGGGGAACTTAATATTTATGCTAAAAAATAGTCGGTCATGATCTCGAGGCAATCCAGTAGTCGGCTACCTCACTTCAGTAAAACAACCAAGCTCTCTATCGGTCACCTTATTTTAGTCTGCCGACCAACTCTACCCAGTAGAATAACTACACTAAAGCAACCATCATCTTCAGGAAATTCAGATATAAGCCACATAATTTCTTATGTATTAAAGGTCATTAGGCTTAAGACAAAAAAACATGAACATGAAAGTCTGCATCGATTTAGAGACGATTCAACAGTAAAAAAAAAAGACTAAAATGTCATTTGCTTCTTTCTTCAAAACATATCCAAATATGTAAATTTTGTACATTTTACCCATTCTATTTTCTATAAATATGAGGGTTTCATGATGTAAATAGGGAAATTTTTTTGGGCATCCTTCATTTGTAGCATTTAATTTTATGAAATAAAATAGGTCCACGAGCCCAAGAATACCTTATTTTCACCCCACCTAAGGGAAGTCCTCTCTCTCTCTCTCTCTCTCTCTCTCTCTCTCTCTCTCTCTCTCTCTCTCTCTCGCACGCACGCGCACACACACACATTTCTCTCCCTCTCTCAATCACCTCCCATCAGTCCAACACTTACTTCATGGGCACTATCTAGAGGACAAATGTCTATTCAACAACATTAAATACTTTTGCTTCTCATAGTGGCACCTTTGGAAGGCCCCCAAAGTTCGTCGTGGCTCTAATATAAAATCTCCTTACTATTTTGTTTTATTATTTAAAACTCAAATTTGTTTCACTTGCAAATCGCATATCTTACATTGGATTACATCTCGCTCATTTTGTGTTCTTACAATAAATTATGCTTAATGAACTCAATAGAACTACTATTGTCGCCACTGGATCATTGCCATCGCCGGGCCTCTACTACCTGACCATGGACCGATGCAGCTAATGATGACGCTATATCAAACTCTTTGGCGCTTGACCTCTGCCATTAGTTTTCCTTCGTAACAGTCATTCAGTCGCCACTTCCCCCAACATAGTCCACAACTTTCTCAGCATAAATTATGTCGACAGCCCCGCTCGCAGTAATATAAAATTGATTCTATGTATTTACATATGTAACACCTAAACTTTATTTTTTCGCATACATCCAATTTCACCCATGCATAAGTGCATTTTTTCACTGTTTTTAAGTTAAAATGATCGTTTTTTATGTGATATGAAAGATTTGTGTGTGAGATAAATGTAAAAAAATAAAGTTTAGGTGTTAGATTATGTAAAATTGGGCGGTCCTCAAAAGAAATTTAAAGGGGCATTTAAATGCATGCCCCCAAATTCTTATGTATTAATATTTCTAAACTGGAACTTTGATGCTTACATTAATAGCACTTAAATTTTTTATATCACATAAAATACATCATTATTTTAATATTTAAAAAATAGCATATACAATTTCATTAATTATATATATGTAAAATGGAAACATGAACTTTAGTATTGAATCCAAATTCTCACACTTAAGGAATAGAGCGTCAAGTAGAGAGGAAGGGAGAGAGATAGAGAATAAAAGCACAGTCTTCAACAACAAAATTGTGTGATGCTTATTCATGAAATAGACCCCGATTTATAGGAATGGTGGATGTACAATTATATACTATTACCCTTAGTATATGTAGGTAAGACAGATGTATTTTATTCTATATATAAATTTGGCTTAGGGGCCCACGAATGTCCAGCCTAAAGAGGTCAGGAGATCTCAGCCGGGCATAATTACGTCGGGCAACTATAGAGTCAGGTCTAGTTAGGTCATGTGGTCATTTGTCGAGGACTTGTACCAATTGCTCTGGAACCAGGCAGTTTGTCCCTGCTCACCTGGCTTGACCAGTGCAGGGAGCTGGACTCATTCGCGCGAGTCTAATTAGATAGATTTTTTGTGAGATAATATACTTTTATTCGTCTTAGAAGTATCGTCCTCCTGCTATACAGAAATCAGCAGCTAAGTGTGTAGCCTTGGGTTGTCCTTGGTGGATCCCTCAAGGTAATGTCGTCTGTTCTGTCGGTCTTGAGATTTGTGCTGACATATTTTTAATGAAGCTTTAGATATAAGATAGAAAAATACATAAGAATTGAGTGATATGTGTAAATTTTGTCTCTCTGGATGTAACTGCCACTATAAATATTGTTTGTCTCGATGTAAAAGCACATGCAATAGCTGGCTTGCATCCTCCCCTATTAGGAGAAAAATTATTTCTTCTGAAGTTCGAATGCAGAGCCTCGTCCGGACTCCAATTAAATGATGACACATTTGTGTTGGCCCAACCTCTCAAAAAAAAAAAAATCACGCAGCCTGACCTATCCTAACTTTTTCGACTGAAATAAAGTCGTGTTGTATTTAAATATTTTGCGGCTTTAGTGGATTATTCTCTGGTTTTATTATGATAGCATTCCAGTATTATTGCAGACAGAATAAATAATTTTTGGAAATACTTTATTTCATAATACTGGTTTTACGTCGAATATTCAAATAATCAAACTTAATCACCCAAATATAATCATAATAAAACCAGTAAATATTTCAATAAAGCCGTCGAATATTCAAATACAACCGCGTCGTTATTTACGCTATCCGAAATAATTCTGAAATACTATCCAAATAAAACTATAAAATATTCCAATAACACCGCGAAATATTTTGATACAATCGGGGCTTTATTTGTGTTTGAAATAATATCATAATAGTGCTTTAATATAACAAAAGAATCATCTAATAATGCCTAATGACGCGAAATATTCTGATACAACCGCGGCTGTATTTACTCTACCTGCAATAATACTGAAATACTACCATAATAAAATCGGAGAATATTCTAATAAAATCGAACCATGTCGGGTGATTAAGTTCGAGTTTTTTTTTTTTTTTTTTTTTTTTTTTTTAAGGTGAGGCCGACACAAACACGTGTCGTCTCCAGACCTAATATTTTTTTCTATTGGGAGATGATGTTCACCGAGAAGGGGAAGGTAATAATGGCTTGAGGGGTGAGGCCACTGATGATGCGAGGTGAGATTGGTGAAATAAGAAGTAAGGCATGAGGTGATAGAATGTGATGAAGTGAGGGCGGCTCGATTTGAAATTTGATCAAGTCATATCTAAAATGTTAAAACAAAAATATGGGCTTTGATATTAACTAATGTTTATTTTGCCCTTCTTTTTTTAGCTTACACAATTTAAATTTGCATGGAAATGAAATATATTATATTTCACTTTCAACCGAACAACTTTATATCAGTCTATACAGTAACAGGCATTTATTGTAGTTTTATATGTTTACATAAAATTTATTTTTTAGCTTCTTTAAAAAATTATTGCTGAAATCTGTATTTTCTCACTAGTTAATTAGATGCGATGGCAGCTTTTTTGTGGTGTGATTTTTTTCAAAAAAAAAGAAAATCGTAATAGCTATTGAAACTTGTTAAACATCAAATTAATTTTCAGCAGTCTCATAACTATTTTTAATAAGTTGCATCTTCCACAAATAGATAATTTATCAAAATCGCAAGATAATTAATTTCTTTTAGCCAAGAGTAAGCACAATTTTTCTTTCTCTAAGTTGTTTGGATAACTGTTTATAAATAAATACTGTTAAGTTTGAAGGGAAAAAAATGTTTCCTTTTTTCTTTTTTTAAATGGTGCTTTATATGCACTACATAGAAGATAAGAAAGATTTATGTAAATCCATACCACCTAATTTTTATGTATTTACATATATAACAACTTAACTTTGATTTTTACCCAAGAGAGTATTATTTTTATTCAGTTTATTTAAATGTCATAGATAAGAGGTTTAACATATATGGGCTTGTGCGGGAACTTAACATTAAAGTATTTGAGAGTTAAGATAAAAGTATTTGTATAGCCTGGCAATGTCACCACCCTCTGCGAGCCAAATGAAATGCCATCTTTGGAGTCGCGCAAGCAGCCATGCACCTGTTGGGCCTACTACCTACTCCAGTCGGCCGGCCACCTTCAACTGGTCGACCATATTGGGCCGACCAAATACTCTAACCAACCTGGCACTCTTGGTGGACCACCCGACGCCGACGAGCTCCAGCGACGAAAATGCTCCAGATCGGTAGATCCGAGCAAGTAAATAATTAAAAATAGCAATTATTGCCCTCCATAATGCAATGACATATATGTAATTTGATTTGTCTCTACTTTTTTACTTTTATAAATAGAGGACCATTGGCTTGTGTAAAAAGAGCTCAAGGGCTCCCTCTCTTAACCCTCGTGTAAATGTAGCTTTCGCATTCTCCTCTCTAGCAACCTTCAATTTAAATGGAATAAAAAGAGCCAAAGAGCTCGTTAGCACCCCTCTTTGCCCTCCAACCCCCGTGCCTTCATTTTGCTTCCTACGCAGGCTCTGGGGTTTGAATCTCCTGTTAAGCATGAAAAATATTGTTTTTGTTAGACTACGATGTGGGCCAATGGGCAGGTCGTGAAAATGTAAATGCGGCCCGGCATAGCATGCTACATAAATGGGAGTGGGGAGCCGAACAGGTGAGACAGGACAACGGGAATTTGAAGGTTTCGAAGGGGGCCGGTGGTAGTTGGACCGCCACAAGGAATTTGAACTATGGGTTGTTGGATTTGGACCGATCCAGGAGCTAAACAGATGGAATTTGAATCGGCGCAAAGTTGGACCTCGTGGGGCTTGTACCGAAAAATGTGGCATTTGAGCAAATTTTAGCCATAAAAAATGTGAAATTTGAGTAGATCTTTCCCTTTTTTTTATTAACGGCTGCCTCCATTTTTTATTTGTAATGAGAGAATTTCGAAGACTAAAATGTGAAATGTGGTCTCGCACGAATTCGTATCGCGAATCGAAATTCAGTGTTTTCACACACACACAGATATATATATATATGTATATCTGTGTGTGTGGTCAGAATCAACATGTGTTTGACTTTCCAAATATGTATAGAAAACTTCTAAAAACAGTTTAATAGCTTGATATGGGCTTGGTTTGGTTCTGATTGGACCAAGTTTAGTAACACTAGGTTCTTCTTGTCGAATCGGCTAATTAAACTATAAGTTTGCTGAAATCATAGTTATGTGTGACTTACTATCATATTTGAGCATTCTTGTTAAGAAAATCATATCGAGTTTTTTGTCCGACAATGAAATTTTGTTAATGACACATCAAGTATATATATTTTATACTAAATTATTTTTTTCGCAAACTAAATAGCCCATAAATTCAGCTTATAAACAAATTTTAATTCAGTTGAATTTAAAAATTACTGAATTTTAGTCTACAATGATGAAATAAAATCTGTAGGTTCTTATATTAATTAATTCCCAAAAATAAATTATTTTCTCGAATAAGAAAAACCTAGAAAATAGGTCAGTTAGGCCGTTCAAAATATAGACTTGTACCTCTAACCCTCCCACAACGGCGCATAAACCCAAAGCAATAGCGACCGTACCAATACGCGATTTGCTGAGATTTCGCAATTGGGCTCCGTACCTTTATTTTCCTCCTTATGAAATATTTATATTTTCTTTTAAGAATCTATAAATTTTTTAAAATTCAATTTTAATTCAAGTAATAAAATATTAAATTTTAGTGGCAATTACATAAGTAGCAACTCAAACAGTGCTATTTATAAATCTATTTCGTTGGGTCGACTACCTTTACGATCATACAAATTAAGAGTCTTAATAGCTTGGGATGACGGATTGCTGGTACCTTCACTCGGATATATCTACCCGATTAGGATTATCATGCCTCTCCTTTATTGAGCCCATTTGAATTGATCCATGTAGACCTTCTGTGACCTCATTGATGTCGTCTCATAGATCCTGATTGTGGATAAGTCACCACCCATTTGAGATACGGTGATTCAACATCTAACTTTATGACTTGGTTAAGCCTTTGGAAGCATAGTGTTGATCCTATGAGTTGACTTGGCTATTTTGCGGGTCTCGTGCGCTAATGGGTTGCTATTCATTTAGGATGTGAGAGAATCATTCTCTGCCATGGCTTAGTGAGAGCTTTGAAACATCGAGATGTTCCTGTAAAATAATCATCCATTTGCTGACTTATTTACTAGTCATGATTATGCAATCAATACTCATTTTATTGAGAGTATTCTTAGTTATCATCCAAAATGTAATTAACCAAATAAATATGTTCATTTGATAGTGCTGTTGACCCTTTAACAAAAATATTATTTTCTGTTCTCTAATTATGCGTGATTTTTGTAGGGATTTTCTTTATGGATACTATGTTTCGAGGTATTTGGATTCGAGCTTATTCAAACAAATATTATTGATCTATCACATAAGAATTCCCATAAATAAGCCATCTATGTTTCTTTTTAAAATTTACTTGGCTATCTCCATCGTATATCTCGTATTTTCTGATTTTTCTCATGTTCGAATTATTTTATATGATCCGAGAGAGATATTTATTTGGAAAGGAAGATCATACCACGCGACATATAAATGGACAAACTGGCGGCTCCGAATTTGTAAAATAAAAAAAAAAAATCAATATAATGCTTTTTCTCCAAAACAAATATAACACAGTAGATCATATAAACATAAATACTAGTTCACCATTAGTTGTTTTCTAGCAGCAAATTATTCTAAAAGAGCATCATAGATAAAATTTATGGCCAACCAACACTCTTGAAACTACTGACTACGACTATACGGTCAACTACTTCGACTTTTAATTTTCAACCCCAACTGTAATTTGATGTCATCATCACTACCGTATGTAACATTTGTGGCAATTTACTGCATCCGTAGCAATAAGCTATTGTTTTTGCGGCCCACTAACTCTTTTATTGCAAAGAACTATAATTGTTATAGGCTAGTCACAACTATGAAAGTCTACATTTGAAATTATCTGCTTGGTAGTTCTAATTCTTAATTTAGAAGAAGAGTTGATCAATATATTTATAATAACACAGTGAATTATAGTGTTGGGTTAGACCCCACAATTTTTTCTTTTCTCAGAAATTTTCAACGTAAAAATTTTTGTCGTCTTTTCTTTTATATTTTTGTATGTTAGATCAACCTGTATGGACTTAAATTATTATTCAACTGCAATGAATTTTATGGCACAGTAACATAATACCTCAAAATAAAATCAAAACTCTCACATATTCACATAAAAAAAAAAAAGAATTAAGTCAAATAGAATATACCTCAAAATAAAATAAATTTTTTTTGATTTTATCACCTGTTTACTCGAAATTTTTTCATAGAAAGTGCAGACGCAGCTCTGCATGTGGACTCCGTAATATGTCGCATCATATGCTACATCAATGATTTATTGTGGGTTATTGAAGTAAAACATGGAGGCTATTTGGGGTTATTGATAGGTTATTGCGCGTTATTGAAGCAGTTATTAGAATTATTATGCGAGAGCTAAGTGAAATCGCGTAGGTTATTACGAGGTTATCGGGGTTCTCGGGGGTATTGCGACGTTATTAGAGTTTATACCATAATAATTCTAAAATAATTCTTCAATAATTCATTAATAATCTGTCAATAATCTCTTGAGTTTCATTTGGATAATCCGGTGAATAAATTTTTTTTTTTAATATTTTAAAGAATAAATATGATATAACACAAGTGACCATATATTACTATAATCCGCACTGTCTATGAAGATTTTTGTCCTTTAGAGCTCCTTTCCTTCAAGGCTATAACCATTAATCTCGCTCTGTTCTGAATATATAACAATCACATAACCGTGATCCTATCTGCCTACTCTGATTCCATTCTCTACTAAAACTATCCAACATAGATGGCAGATATAGCGAGCAGAAAATTAATAACATTGATGAGATACGCACCCCAGAGCTCAGAAGGAGGCAGACGCCGTAGTTGCAGAAGTGATAGATGAGATTGCTAGAACTGACTGAAGCAACCCCTGCTTGATTGACACAAAACTTTAATCCACAGAGAAAGGAACCTCTGCTTTGTTTTCCACTGATTCCATGTTTTCCTTTATCTTCACCGCCTTCTTCAATCCGCAGCCTCCTCGCCATGTACTCCTCGCATCTTTCGTGGTACTGAGCAGTTCCTTCATCTTCGACTTTTCCTTTTTTTATTTTTTCTTTTTTGTATCTTACATGTTCTTGTTTGGTCAACAATGGCTTTCAGTGGTATGGAGAATGAGAGGAATGGAGGGCTGGAAGAAGCTGCTGCTGGATTCCATCTTGGAGACTCTGTTCTTGACCTCACTCGAAGTAGTAAAATGTGTTGCGTTATAAAAATGAGTTTTTTTTTTTTTAACTTTTTGGCTCTTTTTCCTGATATGTTTTTGTTTGTTTCTGCGAATGGGAAGGCCCCATTCTTAGCCCCAGGTCGTCTTCTTGCAACCATTATGGAGGAATGGGGAACGTGGGACCTAAAATCTAAACTCTTCCTCTTTGAAATTTTTTTGAGTTTATTTATTTATTTGTTATTTATCATTGAAATATTTTTGTTTTTTGTTTTGCAGAGTGTTCAAACTATGGAAATGGGCGGCAGGCTCTGCTTTCAAAGGGGGGGTTTTGAGAATGGGGCTGATTCGGCAATGGTGGCTGGAGGTCTCAGGGCTGATGGCTTTGATCCCTTTGATAGAATACGTGAGGTTGGGTGTTCTATTTCTGTTCAAAGGTTTGGTAGGCTATGAAGTGTTAGACTTTTAAATGTCTGTGTTGCAGTTGGTAGATGGGAGATTTACCTGCGGCGGCGGCGGTTATGGTGGTGGTGGTGGTCGTGTGTCTGTGGATTCTTCTGCTGTGTCTACCGACAAAGCAGTCGATGATAAAGTTTGTTCTTTTCTTCCTTTTCATTGTGTTTGATGTGTGATTAGCATTATTATATTAAAACATGTAATCTACACAATGCAGATAATACGGCGGTTAGCACAGAATCGGGAGGCGGCGAGGAAAAGCCGGCAAAGGAAAAAGGTTAGAGTTTTCAGTCCTTTCTGTATTCCTACTTGGATTGATGAGTTTTCGGTCCTTTCTCTATTCTTACTTGGATTTATTTTTCTTTTCTGAAGACTTGAGCAGGTTTGATTCAGAAGCTTGTATTCATCATTAGTGAAACAATGAGTAATGAATGAGAAATATTAGGAATAGAGTATACATTTATTCGTGTATAACTTTTCATTTTATATCTGCACGCATTATCAACACTATTATTTGTGTTAGTTTAGTGTAGAAGTTAAAAAAATGTAGGCTTCATACTTTGGTGTTTCTTATGTGGCATTTGGTAAGACAATTAAAGTATAGCTTCATACTCTAAAAATTACTGCAGCAAGTGCATTCTTTATGAATATCTTTCTCAGTTTATATTTATTATGGTGTGAAGAACTCAACCATTTTTCTCATGTGAAGAACTTTATTAGACCCCTTCCTATTCACCCCTTCCTATTCACCCCCTCCAACTCCTTTAAACTCCTTATCTTAATTACCTTCACCTACTCTTTCCCTTAGTCTTTAGGATTTTGTTATTTAGTTAATATTCTTTGGTGTCTATTATTTAAGGAGTTAGATATCCTAGTTGATTCTTGATATTTCTTATAGCTGTAAATTAATTTTGTAAGTGATTTCTCATTTGTTACATTATATCTTCTGCATATAATTTCTTTTTCTTATATTGGGAATTGCAAGTGAATCCAGTTGGGTAGGTTGGTCGCGGGTTACTGTTGTTTTGTTTATTCCAATTTCCTATTGAGTTGGGTTGGCTGCTATCCCACAGTTGGTTTCGTATACATTTGTTGTTATTATTCTAGTTAAAATTTGGGTTGATTATGTTATTAATTACATTCATACAATCCACAAAAGCTCTACAAGGATTCATTAGTTATATATAGGTCTTTTGTTCCATTGTTAGTGATTTTGTTGTTGAATTAAAGCCTAAGTTATCTAACATTCCAGATATGACAAATACTTGTGAAGTTAGGATTAATAACACGTTTGTGTCATGAAGATTGACTATCTTCTTGTGGTTAATTTTCTCAGAGCACAATTGAAAATTATTTTGTAGTTATTTTCTTAAGTAATGAATAGACCTCCAAAAATGGTTGGATGTTGGATACCTCTCTAGTGCCACATTTATAATTAACGTTAACGATCCGAAAAGCCTATTGTAGAAGATTTGAATGATAAACCAGACAGGCAGGGCATTGTGTGTGCACTTCATAAACAGGTCTTTGAATTTCTCTCAAGCTTCATAAATAGTCTCCCTCTCTAACTTGGTAAAATATATGATAGCGATCCTAAGTTTGAAAGTTTTAGGATGTGAAGTATTTTACTAGGAGTTTTTGAGGTCAGGTCATTCTAAGTGTTTATACATCATGGTATTAACAAGTTCAATAATATATTAGTTATCTATAAGTGAGAAAGGGAATAACCTAAGTTTAATAACGTTATTAGAGACACTTTTATACTTGGATGTTTCACAAAGCTTTAGAAAAGCTAGTTAAGTGAATGTTAGGGTCTTCTATGGGTGATTCTCAAACTGATTGTTTTGAATTATTTCGATGATGACTAGTTTGAGTTGAAAAAAGTTGGCTTCTACGATAGAGTTATTGATACTATAGTGAACTTTTGTTACGAGGACACCTGGTTTACGACAAATTTGTCTTTTGCACCCCTAAGTGCAATTTAGTCTTTTATTATTATTATTGTTAGGCATAAATATGCATGTAATGTTTAAGTTTAGGTTTATGTTCGAGATTGAGTTAGTCTTTGGTATAGGGTTCGAGAGAGATTTCTTGCCTCTCAAATTGTAGAAATTGGGAGAGATTGCCAACCTCTCAAATTATTGGTGTTTATTTTTGTATTCTTATTGAGTTTAGATTTTTACAAAAAACTTGTGCTTGTAATTTCTATAAAAATTTGTGTCGATTTATATGCGAAATCGTATCAAATTGGTATCAAAGCAAGTAAAATCTTGGGGAAAAATACGAGATTGAGGCGTATCAACACAGTCGCAAGGATTGCGGCTCCTCGGCGATATAATCGTGATTTGGAGCGTGCGATATCAGGATCGAGTGTACATGTGTGGTGCGCTCCTAGCGTGTGCTGTTTTTATGCGTTTTTTATGTTTGTAAGTACGAACACACATTAGAGGTTTTACGTGAGTATACGTATCGTTCCAGTAATACATGACTCTAGTGGAGCCTCGTTTATCGATCTCACAGTGAAGCGAAGTAATCGGTCCTTTAGGCTAATTTTAGTCCACAACTATCGCTCTTAGTTTGGAAGGTCGATGAAAGTGGTTTTTCTAACAAGTACTCTTAAAGGTAAGTCTTATGTTTAAAACAACTAATAACTACTCATAAAGGAAAAATATTAATTTTAAAGATAATTTTTTCTGAATGAATTGGTTTGGAGAATTTTGAGATGTTTAAAATTACTATTCTTATTTTGTGAATTAGATAAAGTTTAAGAATGAGATACATTAAACATTGTATGTGCCAAATCGGAGGAGCAATCATGTCCTTTACCCTTTTCCGAGCGCATTAAAAACATGGACTAATCTAGTGTTTGGTCCCAAAATTCGTGGTTAGGTTGGGAGGATACTGATTCACTCCATAGCTCACTTCCTCTCGCCTGAGGGCTAGCATCTCGCTTTAGTTTTCAAACAATTGGACCAAATTGAGGATCTTTGTCTATCACTCTAAAATCTTCAATTCTATTTCCATCAAAGTATATTTCCCTATTTATTTGCACTCAACCCCCATAGACTACTTATTCATTCATGAAATTTGATTGTGGTTTTACTTTGTTGAGAATTACATCGTTCTCTCGGGTCTTAATGCAATTACAACGAATTTTAACAATACAATTGACCCATATTGTAATGTAAATGAAGTGCAAGTAAAAAATATCGCATTTATAATTAAAAATTCTTCTAACATACATCCGAATATCCTAAACATGAATCCTACTCATTACAAAAGAAAAGTAGAATGAAAACAATGACATAATCTTTTTATGCCACTATTTCAAATAAGAAAAAAGAGTTAGAGAAACACATCATAAAACACAAAAAAAAATACAACGTACAACTTTATTACATCGAAACAAATCCACTAGATATGTGTTTACAAAATCACAAGATAAGGAATAACACAATACTTAGTTTTTTCCCCTTGAAAGAAAGATGAAGATCTCTCCTATAAAGTCTCTCGCTGATCCATGCAATGCTAAAATATTCTCTTAAAGATTCTCTCAAAATCCTCTCACTAATCTCTCCAAAAAGGTAAAAATCTATATTTCTACTCTTATTCTAAGATCTCTAATCATTCTTCACATTTTCCCACTAACACAACTTTTTTTGACGTAAAATTACTCTATTATAGTATATGAACGAATTTCCTAAGAGTTGCCTCAAGAGACATTCCAAAAAACGTCCATATTTAATGTACATGGAAAATAACCGTCTCTGGCGCCATCGGCGCCATTTTTTAGCGTTGTCGGTGCCCAAAATTGTTGTTCTATGGATTATGGCGCCGTCAACGCTACTCTACAAGAGGTTCACCGTTTTACTCCGTTTTAATTCTGTTTCGTTCCGTTTCAGTTGCGTTGCGTTCCTAACATCTTCACCTACAAGATAAGCATAAAAACAATATTTTTTAAAGTATAATTTAAAATATATGATAGCGATCCTAAGTTTGAAAGTTTTAGGATGTGAAGTATTTTACTAGGAGTTTATGAGGTCAGGTCATTCTAAGTGTTTATACATCATGGTATTAACAAGTTCAATAATATATTAGTTATCTATAAGTGAGAAAGGAATAACCTAAGTTTAATAACGTTATTAGAGACACTTTTATACTTGGATGTTTCACAAAGCTAGAAAAGCTAGTTAAGTGAATGTTAGTGGTCTTCTATGGGTGATTCTCAAACTGATTGTTTTGAATTATTTCGATGATGACTAGTTTGAGTTGAAAAAAGTTGGCTTCTACGATGGAGTTATTGATACCGTAGTGAACTTTTGTTACGAGGACACCTGGTTTACGACAAATTTGTCTTTTGCACCCCAAAGTGCAATTTAGTCTTTTATTATTATTATTGTTAGGCATAAATAGGCCTGTAATGTTTAAGTTTAGGTTTATGTTCGAGATTGAGTTAGTCTTTGGTATAGGGTTTGAGAGAGATTTCTTGCCTCTCAAATTGTAGAAATTGGGAGAGATTGCCAACCTCTCAAATTATTGGTGTTTATTTTTGTATTCTTATTGAGTTTAGATTTTTACAAAAACTTGTGCTTGTAATTTCTATAAAAATTTGTGTCGATTTATATGCGAAATCGTATCAAATTGGTATCAAAGCAAGTAAAATCTTGGGGAAAAATACGAGATTGAGGCGTATCAACACAGTCGCAAGGATTGCGGCTCCTCGGCGATATCAGGATCGAGTGTACATGTGTGGTGCGCTCCTAGCGTGTGCTGTTTTTACGCGTTTTTTATGTTTGTAAGTACGAACACACATTAGAGGTTTTACGTGAGTATACGTATCGTTCCAGTAATACATGACTCTAGTGGAGCCTCGTTTATCGATCTCACAGTGAAGCGAAGTAATCGGTCCTTTAGGCTAATTTTAGTCCACAACTATCAGTTCTTAGTTTGGAAGGTCGATGAAAGTGGTTTTTCTAACAAGTACTCTTAAAGGTAAGTCTTATGTTTAAAACAACTAATAACTACTCATAAAGGAAAATTATTAATTTTAAAGATAATTTTTTCTGAATGAATTGGTTTGGAGAATTTTGATATGTTTAAAATTACTATTCTTATTTTGTGAATTAGATAAAGTTTAAGAATGAGATACATTAAACATTGTATGTGCCAAATCGGAGGAGCAATCATGCCCTCCTAGAAATTTTGTTCCCAAAATAATCTCATCTGAAACTATAAATTGATATTTTTCCCAATTCAAAATTAAGTTGTTCTCCTCACATCTTCTCAAAACCCTGACAAGATTATTTAGGCAAGAAATCAAACGAAGGGCCAAAACGGAGGAATTATCCATGAACACTTTAATCACTTTTTCAATCAAGTCGCAGGAGATAGACATCATGCAATGCTGAAAAGTGGCATACACATTTCACAGTCCAAAATACATCCTTCTAAAGGCGAAAATCTCATATGGGCTCGTGAATGTGGTCTTATCCTGATCCTCTGGAGCTATAAGAATCTAATAGTACCTTGGATACACATCTAAAAATTAGAAAATTAGGTGGTCAACTAATCTATCCAACATCTTGTCAAAAAAAGGGGGGAAATGATCTTTCCTAGTGGTTGAGTTTAATTTTTTATAGTCAATGCATATACGCCACCAAGTGACATGCCTAGTAGATATTAATTCATTCTGTTTATTCACTACTACAATCACTCCCCTCTTTTTAGGTACACAATGGATAGAGTTAACCCAGATACTATTTGAGATGGTGTAGATAATGTCTGCATCTAACTTTTTTCATTATTTCTTTCTCAACAACTTTTTTCATAGGGTTCACTCGATCAAAATGTCATTGAAAATTATTAGTGCTCATCATCTCAATCAAAGAAGAGACCTTATCAAAGGTCTTTGACATAAGGGAATTGATCCATTGAAAATTTGATAGCTTTTTAAGGTCCATTTCATACATATTTTTGATGATATTGCACTTTAAAGAAATGTATTTTTCATGATTTCATGCTGATACAATGATTTTAGCCCTTTGGAGCAAAAGCAAACAAAAATTTACAAATTTGGAGCAAAATATATTTTATTAAACTAGCGCTAAATGACGCTGTCACCAGCGTCAGACCGCGCCAATTTACAGAGAGTTTTAACCAGAAGGCGGAAAATAGCACCTGACGGCGCCCTATCCTGCGCTGGACCGCGCCATCCCGATTTTAAACTAGATTCAATGTATTTAACCGGATTTTGGAGGAATGTTTAAGGAAACTCTTGGGAAATCAGTTATAGCCGAATTCAAACTGTTTTGAAGCCAAGTTTAGAGAGGGCGAGAGAGTCTTAAGTGTGTGTGAGTGAAGAGTGAGTGTCTTTTCATTATTGTAGTGTAGAGAGTCCATCTAGGGTTTGTGTGTGTTCTATTCTAAGAAGTGTAAGATGAGAGGAAAAGTGAGAAATTTCTTCTTCCTTACTCATCTAAAGAGAGAATTGTGTGTTGTTGTGAAGAAAGAAGAGTAGCCAAATGAATTCTTTGAGATTCGTTTGGGGAAGAGTTTGAGATAAGTTGTCTTTTCTTTACTCTGTTTGTATGACGTTGCTTTTGTATATAAAATCCATATTTTTTTATCTTTTCCTCATAAGTCTTTAGTAGATTTCTTCTTTTCATGTGATATGTTGATGTTGTGATATAGAAATGATGTGTCGATTTATTATGGAGAATTTGTGATGACATTTTCACTTCATATTTCATTTATTTTGTAATCTAACCAATTGAATTGTTAAAACTTGTTGGGAAACATATCTTCCGAATGGATTATGAGTTCCACAATAAAAGTGAAGGTCACATTCAATGTCCATGAATGAGAGACGTAGTTCATGGGGGTTCAGTGCAAATAAATAGAGAAATATATTTTGATGGGCGTAGAATTGGAGATTTTAAAGTGGCAGACTAAAATCTCCAATTTTGTCCTAGGGTTTGGCCTTTAGACGAAGGGAAGTGGGAGCTCTGGAGTGAGAGCCAGTATCCTCTCAGCCTAACCATGGATTTGGGGGTTGAACTTAGGATTAACCAATGTTCTTTATGCACTTGGAAGAGACTAAAGAATAGGAATGTTCCTATTTCGAACAATACATTTGCATTACTGATCTGTGTCACTAAATCATCACATTATCATTGGAGATGAGTATTCTTTATTGCAATTGAACTTTTGTTATAAATTTAATCTTGTGTTAGTTAGGAAGTTAGAACTTTAGTAAAATTATTAACTATAACTGTTTGTTCATCTTCTATTATTAGTCATTACCTGCAATTGTGCTGTGATTTATGAAGAGATTTTTGTGCTACGTTACAAAATTAATTGCCTCCTCATGGAATCGATAACCAGGACTTCATTAGAGTCCTGTATTACTTGAGCGATATGTATACTTGCGTTTAATTGTGTGAATCAATAGAAAACTAAATCAATATATATATATATATATATATATATATATATATATATATATATATATATATATATATATATATATATTCGAGTTCATTAATTTTGGCAAATTAAAAAAGTCGCACTAGAAACCACCAACGACAGTGTCTATAATCAACCTGAGAGATCCTACAAATTTATTATAAAAAGTTTGAATTATGAACCAATCTGACAAAGCACGGTGTGAACTTACTTGAACATTTTCTAAGCTTCATAAATACATTCACCTTCATGCTGACAAAAAAAGGTAACGTCGTTCCTAAGTTTGGTCTTTTTCGAAGGTAGAAAATACTTTGCTAATAATTTATTGGTCAGGTCATTCAATGTCATAATTGATCTTGGAGCTAAGAAATTTAACCACATTTGACTTTATCCCTCAAGGAGAAAGGGAAATTTCTTAGCTTCACTGCGTCATTAGAGACATCGTTATAGCAAAATGTAATGCAAAGTTCTAACTAAACTCGCTAAATGGAGGCTAGGATCATTAAAAGGTATCCCCCAAACTGATTATTTTGCTCCATTTCTATGGCAGGGGCGTGGATGCTAAGATGAATTTCTTCTACTGGTTCGGGCATGTTGTTTTGATTATGAACTTCAGGATTATTTTGCTCGATTGTCTTAATTGATCTTGGAGCTAAGGAATTTAATCACATTTGGCTTTATCCCTCAAAGAGAAAGGGAAAATTCTTAGCTTCACAGCGTCATTGGAGTCATCGTTATAGCAAAATGTAATGCAAAGTTCTAACTAAACTCGCTAAATGGAGGCTATGATCATCAAAAGGTGTCCCCTCAAACTGATTATTTTGCTCCATTTCTACGGCAGGGGCATGGATGCTAAGATGAATTTCTTCTACTGGTTCGGGGATGTTATTTTGATTATGGACTTCAGGATTATTATCGATTATGTCAGCTATTCTCTTAAAATTTGCTGCAATCTTTTTAGTTTCCTAATTTTTGAACGGTTCTCTCTAACTCAGAGTGGTAGGGTTCAAGTCATGAAGGTCCTGAATTACCCATATACTAACTAGGTTTTCTTAGTAAGGTACCCCTACACTATAGAGAAAGACAAATAATTTAAATGAAAGCAACTAAAACAAATAAACTGCTAAGTCAAGAATAAGTACACAACAAATATTATGCATGAATTAAAAGTAAAATACAATGCAAGTACACAATCAAACAAAATTTAAAACAATATATTTTTAGTTTTTGCAAGTAAAGACAGAAAAATAAATGAACAAAAAATAGTGAACACTACAATTTTCAAGTCTAAGACTTAAAAGTTTAACTAGAATTTTCCTAATTCAAATTCACTGTTGTTTCCCGACAACGACATTAAATACTTAACACGCACCAGGTACTGCGAAGTACGGTTAGCTCACACAAGTATACCTGGCATATCAAAAGTACGGGGTTGGAGTTCATTTGTTGATACCGCAGGGAACATGATTAATCTAATTAAGATAAGTTCTAGCCTACAAATGTTGATTTAATTTAAGTCCTAAAGGAAAATCCTAAGTTGTTAACAAAGAAAGCAAAGAGTTTTTCAAGTATTTGAGAAGACTTTCCATATAATGGTTTAATAAGTCAATGAATGAGAAATTTAAACGAATGTTGGATGACAAGCATGAACAAAAACTTTCCGTATCTTCCTTTGGTGGAATGAGAAAAAGTGGCTAAAAATCAAATTGGTTCCCTAATACCAACCTTTAACCAATGCACAAATATCTCCCTATAAGTGTGCATTAATTTAGTAGACATATTTCTATTCCACCAAATTAATATGATTAACTCTATCGATTCTATTGCCATATCTTCCAAGATTTGTAATTCATGACAAATATTAACACCTCACCTGGCCAAAATGAAATGTAAATGAAGTGCAACAAGTTAATCATCATACATCATTGGTCAACACAAATCTATAAAAAAAAACTTCCACATTCATCTTTCCTATGTCCCCATTCCAAGGAAGAAGGGATAGTTTACACACTTTGCATGATTAAAAACACCAATTTGATTAATTGTTTGAAAGAGAAATAACGATACAAGTCTTACAAAGAAAATGAAAGCAATTACAAAATAAAACTTCAGAACTTATCTTCCTTCAATCCTATGAAGTTAGATTCTCACTTCTTTCAACTTGATTGGTCATTACAGGCCTTCTCCTCAATTTCTCACTCAGAATTGACAGAAAAAAATGGTGATGAAGTCCCTCCAAATTCGTTTTCCATCTACTTATATCTTCTCCCAAGCAACCAAAGTATGAATTGCCCCAAAATGCAAAAAAACTGGGTTCTAGAGTCGGGGCGCACATATGTAGCGCTGTAGCGCTCCAATTTTCTTACTACAGTGCCTAGGCGCTAGTGTCATGCGCCTAGGCCCTATACTTCTGGCGCCCCAGTACTGCAAAGCCAACGCCAGGTTTCCAAGCATATGGAACTCTTCTCCAAAGCTACGCTGGCGACCCATCGCTCTGAGTCCAGCGCTCCGAGGCGACTAGTCCAGTGTCGGGTTTCTAAGCTCACTGTATGTGGACTCCAAATGAACTGGTTCTGGTGCCTAGGAGGAAGTCCCAGTGCTGAGGCTCCATAACACTATTTGATTTCAGTAGCTCCGATTCGATCCATTTTGATTATGATCGTCCCCTTTTTTTTACAACCTGCAAAAACAACATAAAATCTACCTAAAAGTGCAATATCATCCTATAAAATACGAAAATACAAGTAATGACAATGCAAAATTTTTAATATATGAAGTATTTCACTCAAACGCTAACTAAACACTCACAAATCTTTCCTTAAATTATCCCTCACTCCCCATTAACAATATTTGAGTTCTTCAATAAGCCTCTGACTTTATTTCCTGTTAAATTCTCACATTTAACCCATCAGATGCCAAACAACGCGAGAGAAATGTATTGAATTGTAATCCCTCGTATACGTTGCTTAAGCGTTGAATGCTGGCCTGGGGGCACCGGTCATGGTACTAGGGTGCTAGTCTGTTGGCGCTGGGTTGTCGAGCTCGCGTGGTGTATGGGCGCTAGAAACCTGTCACCTGGGTACTGGCTTTTGGCACCCACTTTCTTGTTTCTCTGATTTGCGCACATGTCACCTCTCTTGGGTTGCTTGCTCTTATGATTTAGCCATTTCTTCTCCAATTTACTCTCCCAGTAATCATTTGACCTGTATCCTGCAAAAAAATAATAAGAACCCCTTCCAAAAGTGTAAAACTAACGTAAAAGAGGAGTAAACACAATATTGGATAACATTTTAACTGCCCAGCAATACACTACTAGTGTGCATGTTTCAAACTCAGTAAATCATGCAAGTTGACACATAAAATGTACAACAACTAGCACAAACCAAGAAACGATATCGACATACAAAATCCTTATTTACACTAGCCTTAGTTCTTAACATAAACTGCAAGGTTTTTGTCTAGTCATACATCTTTGTGAGAGTACAATACAGTACTAAAGGACATACCCATTAGTTGTAAGCAGGGTCACCAACTTGGCCCCAATTCTTATTTACACTGGCCATAGTTCTTAACATGAGCTACAAGTTTTTGTATAATCAAACATCTATGTGAGAATCGTGTAGTATAATGCTAAAGGACATACCCATAATTTTTAAGTGGGGTCACTGAGCTGGCCCCTTGGCATCTGATCGAGTTAAACACTTGTAGCATCAAGTGACAAATATTAAATCATACCTATGTTCAAACTCGTTCAAAAAACCAACGAGTAACACTAGTTTCTCTATTCTACCGCATGTCAAATTAAGGGTTATCTGAGTATCGCCATTGGGTACTAACTCACCTGATGTAAGCATATATGATGCAACAGGAGAGAATGTCTAGTTTTAAAGAAACGAGACCCCCCGTCCAATGTGTATGGAGATACACACACATAATTGCACGTACATGCAAAATAATATGTCCCGAGGGTTAGTCCCTAAAACTAATGACACTCAGTCAAATCTCCACGAAGGAGGAAATCAAACAGTGTATACAAAATGTTAAATCAAGTTTTTTTGGGGATTTAACCCCTTGAGGCACAAAATCATAGTCCGAATGTCATGGAAACAATAAATACAACAAATACAGACATGACACATATATGCATGAATAAATACAAACACACTTTTGCCATCACAATGAAAGCGTCGCAATTTCGACGTCGCCTAAGCTCCAACCCTCCTTAACCTCCTAGGTATGAAGCGACATGTGTCAAACAACCTTAGCCTAACTAGTGGCACTCTAATGGTATCCTACATGTCTCTATATGTGGTTAGCAAAAGGACAATACTGAAGAAAAAAAACTTACATCAAATCATGTCGACTACAATATAAGTGATGTGAGTCATACCAATCAGTCGAGCACAAAGAAATGTCACCCATGCGGAAGGGTATACCAACAGTTTAGGATGAAAATCTCAGGACCCCCCGATCTATAAAACTTGGGAACACATTTGTTCGTAACAACTGAACTCGACCCAAAATGTTATCGAAGCAAGGATTGTCACCTGTGTGTAACGGTGTGCAAAAGATTTGAGGGATCAACCTATGGGTCTACCTGATTTATAAAGACCAAAGGACTTGTACGGTTTGGTGAAAACCAAATCCGACTGATAAGTGAAATGCCTTGTATTCACTGCACTATGCAAGTTGGTCCATTGAATATGCAGCCATAAAAGGTGCAAGAATATCAGGCTTAGATTTAGCACTCCAGTGTCGGAAAAAATAGCGCCACAGCTTGATAGAGTCTCGACGTTAGGCCAATATGAAGGGTATATTCCCACTGCGTCAGGATTGGTGCTGCGACACTAGCCCGAATGGATGAAATTTTGTTTTGGCCTTTATTTTGAGAACAATGCCGCAACTGTCGGCCAAAAATTGGTTATGACGTCGTGCTATCCATAGACAGTACCTATGAGCCAAATAGTCGAATGTAAAAGTTTGAGAACAATAACAACGTGACATTGTGGAATTCATTTTGTTGCCCAATGATAGTGAGTGCGACATTTAGTGCCAAGTGACACTAAACATGATACTTGAAAAAGGTAGAACCTAAGGCTTCATGAAACGAGGTCAGGTGGGGGACGCGAGGGGTCTTAGTCTAGATCTCCATAACATCAGCCTAAATCCTAGCCTCTCTAATGAATAACCTAAGGCTTTATGAAGTGAAAGCACGCTAGGGCTAAAGATCTTGACCTACGCGATGAATGACCAAGTCCTTTGGTTCCAAAGCCTCCAAGCTTGCTTTGCGTCCTCCTTTTGTTAAAAGACTGCGATTGCTCCAACGGCGAATGTCTGGTACTAAACACAAAGAGGAAAGGAGGGGACCTTCTCACACACTCAAAGGGGAAGGTATAAGTTTCCCGCAATTGGATGGCTAAAAGAGTTTTAAAATGCAACTCTCGGGGCAATACAAGGTTCCCTTTTAAAGGTCTAAAGAATGATTTGGACAATTATTGTCATCTCTCCGTAGCAGGGCCGGTAAGTGGCATTGTGGCGCTGCTAATGTGGCAGCATATGCCACGTCGACATTCATGATGGCAATTGTCCAACCGAGAGCTGCCCTAGGGACTAATATGGTCAAGGTCATTGTGATGCTACCATAGGTGTTGGCATTGGTGGTGCGGCTAATGCCACGTCGGCCATCATAATGATGTCATCCAATCAAAATTTCCTTAGGAATTGGAGTGGTTAGGACGTCGTTGCGCCAGTGATGAGGCTAGTGTACGTCAGCCATCGTAATGATCACCGTCAAATCAAAGTCGCCTTAGATATTGGCGCAGTTGGGGCATTGTGTCGCCTCAGGATTACGAACCATGTAGCATGTATAAGATGGCACCGAGGTGCTTTAGGTGGTGATGTGGTGCTAGACCCAAATTCATACTCATTTGTAAATCCCTGGGGTGCTTAAGTTGAATGCGTTGACTTGAAAAAGAGTTGAAAGAAAAGCCAACATATATCAAGGATGCTTCTTGCAAAGGTCCTTCGGAGACATTCGTCTCTGAAAACCTTTTAAATAGCAACTAGCATCCCCTTGCTTCATCTAAGTATTCTTTCAAACTAAACATTTTCTTTGGTCTAAAAATAGTGATATAGTCTGGTTGTGTTAATTAATTACTAGTGACAATTTCTTTGGTCTAAAAATAGGTTTTGGTTAGGGTTGGGCTTTATTGAGTCGGGATCATAGAGATGGTATTTGTTGATTTGAGGCTGTATCAGATAAGTCAAAAATGCATTGATTTAGTCTGATGAGCTTGAGTAATGGTGTTTATTGAGCTAACATCGAATAGGTTCGGGATCATAGCAATGGTGTTTATTGATTTTAGGTTTCATTAGATTATTCAAGATTGCATTGATTTTGTTTGATAAGCTCAGAGTAATTTGATATCTAATTTGACATTGAAATGCTCTTGACCTTTTAGGAGTTCAATAGTTGTAATCTTGTTTGACTTCCCCAAAATGTGGCATGGTTGTTTATGCTTTTGAATGCAAGTAATCTTCGAAATGCTCTCCGAAAGGAGTGTTGTGTGCTTCCCCGCCCGAAAAAAGACTTTTGACATTTTCAAATTGCATTGCATTTGTCCAAGGGTGAAACAAACAAATGACAAAAATCTTTGGGGAATCAAAGTAAATTCAAGAATATATTGTGATCAACAATGAATTCAAATATTTTGTATTATTTATTATAGATTTGAAGCTGTTTTTTTACAATATTAAGTTCTTTACATACCTATCATTTAAAACATAAGAATTTACATCTCAAACACCTAAATCTAATATTTACAAATTAACCAACCAAAACATATACCTCCCTCGTATTTATCACTTTGTTATCTCTGTTTGCTCGCCTCCGTCAGTACTCCTCTATGGGGTATTCTTAGGAAAGCGACGGCGATGGGCGAGCTGAGGAATGGGCAAAGCAGCAAGATTGTGAGTAAATCTCACACAATGAGGTGTTGGCTTTCATGCGGGCAGCTGGCCTCGACGCCAACAAATTCTTAGCGGTGGTGCGGAGTGGAGCAGCTTGGTCGGTGGCGATAGAGATCTGGGGGAATCGGGTAATAGAGCGGTATCTCTGGCCAAGAGGATTCATGGAATACATGGTTATGGATTTGGGGATGGGTTTGGATGACAATGGCAGAGACGGTGAGGAGGGATCGTTGTCAGCAGTGCTTCCAGAGGTTAATGGCGAGCGAGTGAAATGAACAAGTTTTGGGTGGTTATTTTATAAATATTAGAGTTTCTAGGTGTTTGGAATATAAATCCTTATGTTTTAGGTGGTAGGTACATAGAAACTTCTCTCTTTAAATATTTTGAATGCATGTGTAATACTTAAGACCATAAAAGGCATGATTTCTGGTGTAATAATCATCTACTTGTGAAGTAGGCATATGTTCATCATCTCGAAAGTAGTCGGTTGAAGTTGATACAACTTGAACAGGAGCTGCAACGAGCAAGGCAGCAGGTATTTAAACTCTTAATCCTACTTTACTCTGGTTGCTGTCAAGATTTACCTCTTTTTCTCTCATGTTTTGCAGGGTTTGTTCAATCCTAGTGGCTACATGGGAAATCACGGCCATTTAGCAGGAGTAAATGGTATATTTGCTTAAATTTTTCTTGATTTTCAGCTGTTCTTATTGTCAAAGTTGGCACCAAACTTTGCTGTTTTCAAGCTAAAAATAATAATAATAATTTAGGTGCCTTGGCCTTCGACATGGAGTATGCTCGATGGCTCGACCAACATCAAAACCAAATAAGTGATCTGAGATCCGCTTTAAACTCTCAAGCGGAGAATGAAGAGCTGGGACTTCTCGTTGATGGTATAATGGCACACTACGATGTCGTCTTCAAGCTCAAAAGCATTGGAACCCGTTCCGACGTCTTCCACATGCTTTCCGGATTGTGGACGACACCTGCTGAACGATGCTTTATGTGGTTGGGCGGTTTTCGTTCTTCCGAACTTCTTAAGGTGAATATCAACTTTGCAGCACATTTTAGCACTTTGACACTGAAAGATTGTTGGTAAATTTGTAAATGTTTCCAGATGCTCGTTGGTCAGCTGGAGCCGTTGACGGATCAACAGCTGATAGGTATATGTAATCTGCAGCAGTCGTCGCAGCAGGCAGAGGATGCTCTTTCTCAGGGAATGGAAGCATTACAGCAATCTCTTACTGAAACTCTGTCTCCTGCTTCTTTTAGCGCTAATCCTTGTTCTGATAATGTTGCTAATTACATGAACCAAATGGCTATTGCAATGGGGAAACTTGGCACAATTGAGAATTTCCTTCGCCAGGTTACTATTTCCATGCATTTAGTTTGTTTCCTCTAACTTCTGTTACTATAGACTTGCTTTCCTTTCTCTCATCTATGAAATTTTCCATAAATTTTCATTGTTTATTTTGAACTAGGCTGATCTTCTACGACAGCAGACATTGCAGCAGATGCATCGAATACTGAATACTCGTCAGGCAGCTCGAGCTCTACTTGCCATCAGTGACTACTTCTCTCGGCTTCGAGCGTTGAGTTCGTTGTGGTTAGCTCGACCAAGAGATTCATAGGCCATCTTTATTATCCTATAATTGATGAAATGAGCAAAAATGTATATTGATTCTATAATTGTAGTTGTAGTTGTATGTTCGATGTTGCTGGTGTTACTTAGGGAGTGTCAATGCTGTAGTTTTAGGCTTTAATTAGGCACTGTTATGGTTAGAGAGATGAGTTGTTGATGAATCCTTTGATAGTTTAGTTATTTTATGTATATTGATGTTGATTGGAATGGATTATATATTATTGTTAGAATTTATGACTAGAAATATGTTGGGTTTGGATTGAAAAGTTTGTGACAATCAAAATTGTAGGGAGATTATGGCTGAATGCAATAACATGTTTGAAAGTGCATGGAATAAAATGGAGATGTCAATCAAATGTGCATCATATAGAAACTTTGATGTTATATAATTTTTTTTTTGGCTTTTTGAGGGCTTTGGTATAGTTCTAAAGGAAGCAACAAACATGTAGGTGATTGTGTCAATCAGGAAAGAAGGACGGACGACGGAAATGAGAGTTTTTTTTTATAATTATGAGCTTTTTTTATTTAAATTATTTTAAATGTTTTTATTTTAATTTATTTCTCTTTTAGCTGAATATTAAAATAGATTATATAAAATATTTTGTACCTAAAATAGATTATAAGATTATTATTAAATGAAATGAAAGCAAAGGGAAAATGTATCAAGCTTATTGAGGATTCAACTTAATTTTCTCAAAATTATGACATGGTATTAGAGTCAAATTTTTGTCCTAACCCAGATAATCGTTGGAGAGGACCTTCAAGGCTCCCTTCCCGTCGGCCTTCTTGCGGGAAGGGAGGAATTCCCCCTCTGCCTTGGATTCGTTTGAAGGGATCTTCATACACCTTCGACTGCTTTCTCCGCGACATCTTCGACCTTCTACTGCTTTGTTTAGACTGCCCGACTGCTTCGTTCGGATGGCTCGTCCGAGTCTAAACTCTTGTCTGCTTCATCTGGACTGCTTGACTGCTTCAACGACTTCGTCTCGCTTGCTCGTCTATTAGCTTGGATTGCTTTGCCTGCTTGCTTGGTTCGCTCGACAGAGTTATTAGGTCGTCTGGATTGCTTCGCCTGGTTCCACTGTTTCGCTTGATCGTCAGCCTCGACTGTTTGGTCGATTAATTGTTTCGTCAGTTTAATCTACTGCTCTAGCTCCTCTACTTCGTCTGTTTCATCTTCGACTGGTTCCGTCTCCCGCCTCTTCGTTCGAACTCCGTCTTCAACATATTTGACTGCTTTTGTTGCTTCATCCGCTTCGACTTCAACTTATTCGTCTCACTCAAGGATTTTTGGCTTCGACACTCCTAAGACCGACAGCTTCGGCTTCGACACTCATTCCTAGACCGACAGCTTCGGCTTTCGGCAAACCCTACAGCTTCGGCTTCAACACTCACAATTTGGCATCTCGGCTTCAATACTTTTAGCGTGACGATCAGGGAACAAATCATTTTTGTCGTCGCAGGAAGAATCAATAGCATTTGGATCGTATATCAGGACACAAAATCCTACTTGTGGGCTATGATCGATAGCATTTGGATCAGGACGCAGATCCTACTTATAGGCTATGATCGATAGCGTTTGGATCGTGTTACTGGATCCTACTTGTGGGCTATGATCGATAACATTTGGATCAGGATGCGGATCCTACTTGTAGTCTATGATCGATAACATTTTGATCATGTAACTGGATCCTATTTGTGGGCTATGATTGGTAGCATTTTGATCATGTAACTGGAAACAGATCCTTCTTATGGCTATGATTCAAATTTCTGGACGACAATGACAAATGATTACTGTTTTTCTTTGCTCAATGATTTTGGAGTTGTCTCTGAGGCTTCGACATTCTTGACTTCGGCACTCACGACTGGAAGATTTTTGGTCCCTACATTGTTATCAGTTTCTTATTGGCAATTTGATGCTTCCTGATTAGTCAACATCAATTTGAGTGAGGATGTCAATAAAGAATTAGGGAAATCAGACAACTAAATTAAGAGTTTTCTGTAATTAGGAGCTTCTTTCTTTAAATTCTTTCCAATATCTTTATTTTAATTTATTTATCTTTTAGCTGAATATTTAGTTTAGGAATATATATTATTAAGTTACTTAAAATTGATTATACAAAATATTTTGTACCTAAAGTAGATTGTAAGATTATTATTTAATGGAATGAAAGCAAAAAAGAAAAAGCATCGAGCCTATTCAAGATTCAGCCTAATTTTCTCAAAACTTTGACATGGTATTAGAGCCAAATTTTTGCCATAACCATAAATAATCGTTGGAGAGGACCCTCAAGACTCGCTTCCCGTGGGCCTTCTTGCAGGAAGGGAGGAATTCCCCCTCTGCCTTGGAATCTTTCTAAGGGATCTTCTCCCGCCTTCAACTTCTTCCTCCACGAAGTCTTCGACCTTCGACTGCTTCGTCTGGGTTGCTCGACTGCTCCGTCCGGATAGCTCGTCTGCTTCGTCTAAACCCTTGTCTGCTTCGTCTGGATTGCTTGACTGCTTCGATGGCTTCATTTGGACTGCTCGCCCGCTCGTCTATTAGCTTGGACTGCTTCGCCTGCTCGCTTGGTTCGCTTAACCGAGCTGTTTGGTCGTCCGGATTGCTTCGCCTGGTTCCACTGCTTCGCTTGATCGTCTGCCTTGACTGTTCGGTCAACTAATTGCTTCATCAGTTGTTAATGAATCTTTTGACATTTTAGTTATTTTATGTATATTTATGTTGATTGGAATGGATTATATATTATTGTTAAAATTTGTGACTAGAGTTATGTTGGGTTTGGATTGAAAGTTTGTGACAATCAAAATTGTAGGGAGATTATGACTAGATGCAATAACATGTTTGGAAGTGCATGGAATAAAATTGGAGATGTCAATCAAATGTGAATCATATATAGAAACTTTGATGTTATATAAATTCTTTTTTTGGCTTTTTGAGGGCTTTGGTATAGTTCTAAAGGAAGCAACATATATGTAGGTGATTGTGTCAATCAGGAAGGACAGAAATCAGACAGCTAAAATAAGAGCTTTTTTAATTAAATTATTTTCAATATCTTTATTTTAATTCATTTCTCATTGAGCTAAATATTTAGATTATCTTTATTTTAATTCATTTCTCATTGAGCTAAATATTTGTATTTTTAAGTTACTTAAAATAGATTATACAAAACATTTTGTACCTAAAATAGATTGTAAGATTATTATTTAATGGAATGAAAGCAAAGGAAAAATGCATCAAGCCTATTCAGGATTAAATCTATTTTTCTCAGAACTTTGACACATTGAATGTTTGTTCACATAATGCATGTCTTAACTAAATGAAGATTTACATACACATACACTAATTTCTTATGTATTTACACATCTAACATCAAAATTTTAAATTTTAAATAAATGTCACCTTGTATGAATGAATTGGTTCATTTTACTTTTTAAAAGTTAAAATGGTGGTATTTTTGATGTGATACGAAAGATTGGGTTGGTATAAATGTAAAAAGTATACGTCTGAGATATGAAAATACGCCTTTTATCTAAATAGGTAGGTGATTTATTGATTTCAAAAAATGAGGATATATACAGATAGATAGATAGACAGATAGATATCACTTCTCCACTCTTTTCATATAGTCAATATTTAATGTTATTGCAAATATGCTTACAAAACTAGGTTACTCTTTTCTTTACAAGCAAATGAAACTTAAGTTTCTTCGTGCCATACATTATAATACATAATAATGATTTGAATATACATATCAACACCTTTATTTCCTAAAACTCTCCAAAAAACTTCTCTTCGAAGTACCGTGTCATCAGCTTTTTCTAAATGAATTAAAGACAGAAGTTGATCATCTTTACTTTCTCTGTACTTCTAAATCAAGCATCTCAATAAATATGTATTTTCTATGACAGATTTGTCCGACATAAAGCTAAACCGACATCGAGAAATCTTTATATCACGTCTTAAATTATGTTCAATTAGTATCTCTCATAATTTTGATGTATGACACGTTAATTTAATTCTTTTATTTTTTAAAAATGGGACGGAGATACTCTTACTCTACTTTCGAGCATCTTTTTACTTCGTAAAATAATATTAAAAAAATTAGTAAGTCAAGAAATTATCAAATGTCATAAATAAATATTAGAATTATAATTTAAAATATATGAATTTAATCTGAAAAAGGGACAAGAGAGTTCGTGTACCTTCATTAAACATAGCCTTTTTAGGTCATTCGGCTGACCAACGGAGCGCAGCGGTGCAGCGGTGCAGCGGCTAAACCCTACCCCGCCACAAAAGTGAGGTTTTGTTCATATTTTGGCTTCTAGGTCTCCCAGCGGCCCGACGAACACCCCGGAGCTTTTCCTGGCTAGTAGGTTTTCGCACACGCTGCTTTGCCATGGATGTGTTTCTCAAGCTTTTCATTTTTTTTTTTTTGGTGAATATATGTGCTTATTTCTGTATTACCTGATGGGATTACTTAAGCTCGATTTTTTTGTTTAATTTTCTTACTGGTAATGGATGCTTGATTGATTTTTAAAAAAAGAGGGCTTAGCTGTTGGCCGGCAATAAGAAGTTGGAGGCTTAGGGTTTAAGAAGTTTCACGAGTACATAAATATGGCCTTGAGACACCTCTTTCATCGAGATGCTGTTTTGTTAGTTGTCTTTGATGAATCCACGAGTCAGGTAAGTAAATGATGTTAATAATGCCCTTTTTTCAGGCACTTGTATGTCCACTAGAGATTTTGGTTTGGTTTTCTTTTCTTTATCAAATCCCTACCGATTATCTTTAGTTTGCTTGAATCTGAAGTGAAGGTGGTTATAAGAGAAGGTGGTTATAAGAGAAGTTGATTTAGATGTCAATTAGATTCTTGAAGCCTCGGAACTAGCAATCTGAATTAGGAATTATTGTTTGAAAAAAAAAAAAACATAAGAGTTATTTTATCCATGTTTTGTAAAGGCTTATTATTCCCTTTTTACGAGCAATTGATCAAAGGTTCACTTGATTATATGTATATATATATATATATATATAATCAAGTGATTTTTCAATTATTTTGGTTAGATTTTTGAAACACAACAAATTCTCTATTAAAGTCTTAATTTTAACTACACAGATGAAATTGCTACTTGGCTTTAGTTGAAAAGCACAACCATCCTCATATTGGAAGTTTTCTTTTTATAATTTTTTTTATTCTTTATTTTTTTTATTTGGTTTACACATTAATAAAACTTTGAAAGTGGAAGGATTACATTCCATGCTTTATTTCTTTCCAAAACATGTTGCAAATAAAAATTAATTATTGATGGAGCTTCATTTGATTTGCATCGAGTAAACATGGAAAAAATGTTCAAATCCTTGTTAGCCAAAAATGATTGGAATAACATGAAAAAGATTGTTTTGGTTGCACCATGTGGAATTTTTCTTTGCATGATATTGTAATTTTAAATCTGTTCACGATTAAAAGGAGGACTATTGCATACAATTAGTGTTGGTTTATCATCAATCCTATTTTAGAATCACGTTAAAAAAGAATTTTTAGACAACACAAAAGGAAGAAAACTATTTTTGATTGAAAAAAAGAATCATGAGAAGGTCATAACAACCCACGGGATAAATTTTACTTTTAATTTTTGTTATAAGATGTTGGGAATAACATAACGAAATCAAATAACATTCTTCCGCATGTGTTATTTTCATATTGTGATTGTCCTCTTTACATTGCATTGGGTCTTAGTTGTGCTGTGAAAAATTGCAATTGATGTACACCTTGCTTTTATGTGTGGGGAGGGATGGAAGTTCTGCGTTTTGACTTGCTCAATTTGGGTAAATTTTGAACACACTAAAAGTGATTTAAATTTGGATTCAAAATTCCTTAGCAAGTTAATTTCAATTTGTTTTTCTTCCAACCAAATACAAATTTCAAACCCTTTCATTTTTGTTAATCTACACTTCTAATACAACCTTCCAAAAGTTCATAACAATATATTGCCCTTGATGAAGCTTTTGAGCTTTCATACAAGTCTCAATACTTCATTAATTCTTCATAAAGTAGAGCTAGGCCACTTGCCACTGACATGGAAATTTTATACGATTCCTCTATCTCAAGTGTATAGCTACAAGAGAATGATAAGAAGAACAAATAATTTCTTACATAGAGAAGATAAATTTCCCTCCCAATGATGTTTTGCTTAGATTTTTTTGACGCTTCTGTTTTTCTATTTTTGTCTTCAGTCTATGCTTTCTATTTTCATTTCAACCCATGTAAGAAAGCTTGACGCCAGCTTCAAGCATAGCCCATGGATCAAATCTTATGCATTGGCTTATAACCCCATAATTAAGTTGGGTAAATCTGCAGTTTTATAACTCTTCATCAATAAATCAAATTGCTTTCACCAATGCACCAAATCCCAAAAATCTCCCAACCGAAGATAATTTGCAAACTCCAAAATAAGTATCTTGAATGCATTGTTTTCTGAAATTCATAAATGATGTTTTCATCATCATTGTCATTAGTCCTAACTATTTGGCATCGATTATGGTGAATTTGACAAATCAATTAAAAATGCTAAGCTTTATCCATATCTCTTTGCTCTCCATTGTTGATTGAGATATGAGAAATTTGACTTATAACACAAAAAGAAAAAAAAAAATGAAGTGTCCATCTTGAAACATTTAAATTTTAACAATTACAAGGTCCTGAATTCTAATTTTGCTTTCCATAGATCCACTTGTTTTGTTTTGACCATTCCACTCGATGATAAACTTTAAATTTTTAAAACATGTTAATTTTTACATTGATATGTTTTTCTTACCTTTTTATCATTATGAACTAAGTCAATCTTTTGACATTGATGATATTCTTCCTTTATGATTGTTGCGATTTTCCTTAACATATTCAAAAGTCATTGTCATCTTCACAAGTTCGGATCATCTCTAATAGCACAGTGGATAACATCTTACAACCCACTATACCAGCCATGCAATCGACTTTTCTTCTTAGCCAGGATTTAGGTCCACCAATACAAGTGGTTTGGGAAAAAAAAATGAATTTGATTCAATCAAATTGTGTTGAATGATTTTGATGGTGGTGAGTGTATCCTGAAATTACCATGTTAATTGAAAAAATCCAAATTCTATTACTAAGGTGATCTTTATTTTTCATCAATAGCTAAATCCTTTATGTGATAATCAAAATTCACCCATTGAATAATCTCATTTATTTTATCTTGAAAATTTATATTTCCTTCTCCTATGATTTTTTTTTAATTTACATGCAATTTCTTAACTGTGTTTCTTATGATCTTCAACCTTGACAATATTATCTTTCTTTTCATTTTGTTGGTTAATAGAGTTCGTTGCTTTATCCTTCAAATTTGACGGTTTTGGATAAGGGTGAGCATTATTTAGCTATAATTAAAACTCAAACATAATCAAATTATTTTGGATAATTTTTTTTTGGATTTTAAATTAGCGGTCTAGATATTGTTTAAAACTATAAACGCTTGATTTTTGCTTATTGGATTGATTATTGATTCACAAATTTTTGAAATACCAAAAATCAAATTAATGTATATGATTTTAGCTTATGCTTTTTTGTTATATGATTTTAACCAAGCTTTTGTGATAAAAATTTGTAAAATTTAATTGCTTTTGTATATATGTGATTGTAAGTGTACTTTTGCATATGAATTATGCATTAAAAATTACACAATTTATTATTTAATGCAAAGAACTTTATTCAAAATCAAACTGAAACACCGAACTAATTTATTGTTTGGTTTGGTTTGATCGTGTGTCTTGTTTGGTCAATTTGATCCAATTTTTTGAACTTTCAAATCCAATAGATTCTTTAAATTTGCTAGTCAAACCATCCTAATTAACTGAATGCACACTCCTAGCGTTGAACGACTTTCTGGAACACAACTTGTCTTTCTTTTCATGTAACTATCATCAAGAGTAAACAATCATCTCGAATGTCAAAATGTTCCCCCTAATCATCTTCCTTCTTGTTGGAGAAGTGGTGAAGAAGAGAGGGATTGGTGTGGTTCAGGAGGATAGTTTTTTGGAATTAGACAAAGCAGACCAATTATCATTATTTTTTAGGATTTTTGCAATCACTGATTGGAAGAAGAAAGGATTGCACTTATCCAAGAATTCTACAATGAAGGCTACATCTATAATTTCTAATCCATTATTTCATAAAGTCATATAATTCTTATGGAATGTCGGACTTAGCTCTAAAAAATCTAGATTATGAAATTCATAAAAGGAAATAATATAAAATCTAAATAAATGACTGAATAAATATCAATATAATAAGAGTGTTATGATTTATGAGCAATGTTTTGGTGCTTATAAACATGGATGTGAGATAGTGATATAGGATAACTGCAAAAATTTTATTATCTTTGCTTTATCTGTTACCCATGAGTTAGGCTCTCATTGTATTCATTTTAAAAAACTTACAACAACAACAACAACAACAAAGCCTTAATCCCACTAAGTGGGGTCGGCTACATGAATCCTTTTTCTCCATTGCATCCTATTTAGTGTCAAATTTTCGTTTAATTCTAATAAATTAAGATCATTTTTTATGCAATAAGCCCAAGTTTTCCTAGGTCCGCCTCTGCCTTTCTTAACATAAGTTGTATTTAAAACATCTACTCTCCTAATCGGATCATCGAGTGGTCGACGTCTAATGTGACCAAACTATCTAAGGCGACTCTCTCTAATTTTATCCGTCATCGGTGCAACTCCAACCGTTTTACGGATATATTCATTTCGCATTTTGTCTCTAAGTGTAAAGCCACTCATCCACCTAATCATTCTCATCTCGGCAACACTTAACTTAACATTATGCTTCTCTTTACGAGCCAACATTCAAGCACCATAGAGCATCGAAGGTCTCACCACCATCTTATAAAATTTTCCTTTCAGCCTAAGCGATACTTTTCTATCACACAATAGGCCGGACGCATTCCTCCACTTCAACCAACCAACCCGAATTCTACTATTAACATCCCCATCTATATCACCATCGCTTTGAACAATGGACCCGAGATATCTAAATCGTTCACACCTTTTAATAATTTGATCACCCAAAGTTACATCTGTCGTCGCTAGACCTACTATTACTAAAATTACATTCCATGTATTCAGCTTTAGTTCTACTCAAACGAAGACCTTTAGACTCCAATGTAGACCTCCATAATTCAAGTTTTTCCCGGACTTTTTCTCTTGTCTTATCCACAAGGAGGATATCATCAGCAAAAAGCATACACCAAGGTACATCATCTTGTAAATGCCCAGTAAGACCATCCATAAATAAAGCAAAAAGATATGGGCTTAAAGCCGATCCTTGATGTAAACCAACAGAAATAGTAAAATACTTGGTCAATCCTCCTTCAATTCGAACACATGTAACAGCTCTAGCATACATATTTTTAATGACTTGAATATAAGTCATATCAACACATTTCTTCTCAAGGACTCTCCAAAAACATCTCTAGGAACCTTATCGTAAGCTTTTTCTAAATCAATAAAAATCAAATGTAGATCCTCCTTATTATCTCTGTACTTCTCATCAAACCTCTCAATAAATATATAGCTTCCATGGTAGACTGCCCGGCATAAATCCAAATTGATTATGAGAAATCTTCGTAATACGTCTTAACCTATGTTCAATTACCCTCTCCCATAATTTTAAAGTATGACACATCAATTTAATTCCTCTATAATTTGCACACTCTTGTGCATCTCCTTTATTCTTAAAAATGGGGACCAAAATGCTCTTTCTCCACTCCTCGGACATCCTTTTAGTTTTTAAAATAATATTAAAAAGTTTAGTAAGTCGGAAACCCCCAAATCACCTAAACATTTCCGCACTTCAATTGGGATATCATCGTGTTCTACGTACTTCCCCCCTTGGTTTTCTTTAAAGCCTCATCAACTTCTTTTTTACTAATGCGACGGTAAAAATGAAAAGTTTTATTATTATTAACGATATTAAGATTACTAAGGTCAATCGTACTTTCAGCATCATCATTAAAAAGTTTATCAAAATAACTCACCCACCTATGTTGAATATCTTTTTCTAAGAAAGCACTTTTTGATTTTCATCTTTAATACATTTTACTTGAGTTAAATCTTTACATTTCTTTTATCTTTGTTTGGCTAGTTTATACATATATTTTTCACTTTCCTTAGTATCTAACATGTTATAAAGATCACTAAAAACAGAATTTTTAGCGTCACAGATTATTCTTTACACTCCCTGCGGACCGTTTTATATTTTTCCCAGTTCTCTACGCTTTTACATTTAAACCAATTTTTATAGCACAACTTCTTATATTTTATCTTTTCTGCACATTATTATTCCACCACTAACTATTTTTATTTATGAAACTTTTTCTTGATTCTCCAAGTACATCTTTAGTCACTTGTTTAATAGTATTAGTTAATTTTTCCCACATGACATTCACGTCTTCATGAACATCCCAAATATTTAAATCTTGAATTTTACTCATAAAAATAATTTTAAAAAACTTGCTTTTTTTAAAAATTTAAGTGGGATTCATCACATATAGCATTTGATTATTCTTTTTGTATTTTATGAAATAATACTCCTGGTATGCCATAATAATTTATATGGGTATCCAAATGTCTATTCATGCATTGAAAGTCTTGGGAGATCACTCTGTTATTCTAATTTGACATATGAGGCATGCCGGGGATTATGAGAACTAAGCAGTTTAGAAGCTAGCAGAGCTCCAAGAGGAAATTATAGAGATTCAAAGCTATTATGATAGTTTGTTGCTACCTTTACGTGCAATTTCATTATAAGCCCTCCTATATTGCACCTTGGGTTTCAAATGTATGGTTAAGGTAGAATATCTTAAAACTTATATTCTTTATACACCTATAATATTTTATAGGCTTTGTTTATTTGATGTGATATGGGTAGCCCTTAACATTAAGTTCTAGTGCAATAGTTGTTTATTTTAGTTGGGCAAGGATCTTTATGCCCCAAGCCTTTTTGGTGGTTGGATAGGTCTGTGGACATAGCTTCTCTTATTGCTTCATGTATCTTACCTTTGTCATTTTTCCTTTTTTTTTCCTTCGAAATCGTTACAAATATGATACCCCTATACCACCTTTTTGGTGCCTTCCTGCTAACAAGGCTTGTTTCTCAGCGTCAGATTCTTTTCTAGGCTATTTTTCTTTACTTTTTGATGGAGGATGAACCAACAACGAGTATATAATATTTCTTAGCATTCATGATTTGTAATTTTAGGTCTCTGGGCAGTGTGGTGTTTTATATTTTATCGCGAAACATATATATTTATCCCTAGATGATGTTTTTGGAAGTAACTTGCAAAAAACTTATCTATTCTTTTTGGCTTGCAAAATCATCTCACCATCATCCATAACTTTGTAATAATTAATTAATCAAATCTCTAAGATCTTTCAGCAAGTAAAATTTTTTTTATCTTTATAGCTTGTTAAAACAAGACCCGACATTTGGTATGCCTATAAAATGTTTCCATTATTGAGTGCTTCATAATTAGTAAAGTTAACGGCAAAGAAGTAGGAAGGAAAAAGAGGGAGACCAAAGGTCACTTGGATTGAATGGTGAAAGATTTGAACATAGTATACTTTCTTTATGTAATTTTTTTTTTCATTTTTTTAATTGTAATTTTGCTTTGTAGCTTTTTCGTAAGAAAAAAATTTAGCACTTTGTGTCACCTTAATTATGAACCTATGAAGAAGATAAATGTATCATATTTAATATTTAAGAAAATCATATTATTGCTTAAAATACGGATCTTAATGAACAATCACTTTTGAAGGTATGATTGTCCATTTGTTTCTACAATCTAGAGCAAATAAGTAGCAATGAATCAACAATCATCTAGTCTTTCAAGCAAAATACAATCTGATAAAATGAAATAAAAAAGATTACTGATTATGAGAATGATGTCGTTAAAGTCTTTTCTAAATGTTTACCTATTCGACCTATAAATTAAGGGGATTTTAAATTGTTGATTGATGCCATTGGCTAGTTAGGGTTTACTTTGTAATTCTATGTTTGTGAATAATTCTAAGTTCATGTCAATTTCATGCTCAATTCTGCTCGTTGAAGAACAAATTAAGCCAAGCCAGAAAAGTTCCCAAAGCTTGTTTAACTTAATGGCCTAGACAGAAGACCCACCTTCATTTGTTTTTTTGCTTTCTATTTGTAATGATAAATTAATTTATATGCATGAAAAAATTAAAATAAAAATTTTTATCTAGATTTGTGTGGATTATTTATATTAACATATTTTATGAAAATTAGCACTTGAAATAATCTGAGAAACATGTAGGGGTGTAAACGAGCCGAACACGAGCGAGCCCAGGCTTAGCTCGTGTTCGGCTCGTTTATATTTCGAGCCAAAAAAGAGTGTTTGTGTTCGGCTCGTTTGTTTAGCGAGTCGAACACGAGCTGTTCACGAACAAAGAGTCGTTTCAACAATCCTAATCACTTAACCATAAGATGTTAAGGGTTAAGGCAAGATTTAAGAATTATTGTTTATATTAAAACATCATTTGAATCTAATTAAAAACTTTTTATTAATATTTACTTAAATAATAATTTTAATTAATTACAAATATTTTAAACTTTTTAAAATACTCGCTCATTATATATATATATATATATATATATATATATATATATATATATATATATATATATATATATATATATATATAATTATTGAGGAATAGTATTTCGAGCTAAAACGAGCCGAGCACGAACGAACAAATCTTTGTTCGTGTTCGGCTCATTAAGGCTTGTTAACTTAGCGAACGAGCCAAACACGAGCTTCTTAACGAGCCGAACACGAGCTGTTCACGAACAACAAGCTATTTTGACAGCCCTAGAAACATGTTAGATTGGCTATTGGCTATATTTCGTGTTAGTTATGGAAGCGTTCATAAAATTAAATAAAAAGGACAGAGCTTCATGTTTTACTTTTTACTAGTGATATAATCCTTAGAAATAAGAAGTTTTTGAAATAAATGAAGTATTATGAGAATGAGAATTAAGATAGAGAGTTTTGTATTAATTATTTGAAACAATGTGTATTAACGGATAAAATATAAAAAAAAAATCAAATAAAAAAGGGGATTGAGTGATCTACAGGTTTGCTAGGTTCAAACTTCTTTGTTCCATTTTACAAAAGCTTTGGGATATAAATTCGGATATAATTCCGAGAGTAATAGTTGATGGATAAAATGGAGATTGAAGTCGTATTTTGGGTACTCCATCATGAGAGAATATCACATGGAATAAATTATTTAAAGCAATAATCGTTGCTGGTAGTTTATGTAGGTTTAAGTGTTGACCATTAAAGAAATCAATGGATACTACTTTATGGCTGGTGGAAATGAGAAAGTGTAAAAGTATCATAAATCTGGGAATCTTAGTCTGATATTGTTATAATTAGAGATATTTTTTGGAGTCAATCTATTTACCTAGGGTTGCAAAAGATAATAATAATAGTAGTTTCTTTTTTGGTATTTTGGGCATTTGCATTGTTGACCAAAAGATGCACTCATTGCCTAAGCAGTTTAAACTCTCGTGAAGGGCATTTGATAAATAGAATTCAACAAAAGGTTACTTGGATAAAATTTGCTAATCATGGATAAATTGGAGTTAAGAGCACCTGTGGTACTCAACATGCATGAATGAAGAACACGAATTCAAAGGGAAAAAGAGTTTTAGGATGTCCCAACTCATTTCCTTTTAGGATGTGTTTAAACCGTGAAGCATGGGATGCCACTTGCTTGTGTACAAAAAAAAGTTCTGAACTTCTATGACATCATCACGGGTCTCTATATTTCATATAAATATCTTCACAATTTAATATTCGATATTTGAAATTATTGTAAATGCCCTATTTTGTTTAGTGTGTGAAAATCATAATATTTTGGGCAAAATAGTCTTCAAAATTTAATATCCGGCCTTCAAAATTATTACTGATGTTTTTATTTTCCGTATAAATTATGAGATGGAGATGAATTAATCAAGTACATGATTTGTATTTTTAAATGCCACCTGTTATCGTTTTAAAGCTGTTCTAGAGGAAACTAGTCAGGACAACCTGATCCAATATTTTTCACGTTAGAATGCTGGGCTCAAATAGTTGGGTAGGTTAATAACAACATTAATAATGATGTCGATGTCTTATGATGGATATAGTGGATGCTTTGGTAAACAAATTAAAATTGAGCACCCAGCTGGCTTCAGCCTTGCTTTTGCATCCTCACCATTTGTCATTACCTTATTGGCAGTTTCCCTAACACAATCCCTATATCAATCTGGTCATACAACAAAGGGGAAAAAAATTGAAAACACAAGCGCTTAGGAGAAGTGCCTTCCGTTTTCTTCCATAAAACTAGGATCAATAATCTTAATTAATAACTGCGGCTAACTTTTCCCTGAATTAACATAAAATTTGTTGTTAGTGTTGGCGATTTCCTGTGAAATGCATATGAAACTGTTGTTTAACCTGATACCAGTCATTTGAATATTTAGTTATTTTCATTATTCCATATGCCTTTTAACCAGTTTAACTTGTATATTTTGTTTGCTTATTGAACATGTTATCCGAACCATGTAAAAGCTTTTGTGGTTTATTTCGTGGAGAAGAACGGTTGAGATAGAGGCTTGAATCCCTCAGGTCATTTGCATATTAGGGAAGCTATGAATTTTACTGGCCATTTACATTTATGGCTGGCAATTTTGTTCTTCATTTTAAACTCGTTAGATAATCACTTATCATACTCAAAATTGGAATCAATATGCTTCAACTAAAGCTTGGCTCACCTAATATTAGTTTGATTAAACTTGATTCCCTTCATTCATGTATATATATACATTTATTCGTGTCTTCTGTTATTTTGATTAAAATTGGCTCAGAATCGATTGTTTTTGGTTCGACTCAAAATAAAATATTTTTATTTCAGTTAAGGCTTTCTTGCTCAAACTCAACTGGATGATTCATTCACTATGGTGTGGGCTGGTGGGGCATCAACCTTTTATATGCTTTCAATAAATCGGAAACTTTTAGGTCTTTGATTTTGAAGTTTAAAATTCTTCCTTAAAGGATTGCTGATGAATTGCAGTTTATGTTCTAGATTTCTTAATGCAACTAAGACGATAAAATAAATATAGATCACTAAAAGAAATAGGCTTTCTCGTATAAAAAACAATTAATATGCACAAATTCACTATTCAAGGTGCAACTTAATAAATACAAGACATGGAACCCAAGCAAAAATGAATTAATTGATTTAATGCGAAGAAGAGACGAGAAATTTGATACATAACAAATCAAAAATTAATTAAATTTTTATACTTCTATTGAAAGGCTATTTGTATCAACTTTGAACATTGATAAGCTAATCACAAAATATTTTGAATAAATTGAATAAAGAAAAGAGATCGTCCTAAGTGAAGAAATGCATGTCTCATGTTGATACAAGAAGATACATTCACTGATTACATTCACTAGAATCAGTGAGCTGTACTTGTTCTTCACTTGAGTGAATCATGCATCACGCGATCGAACTAGAATAAAAAATTATTGAATTAAAGACATTTGGTTGCATACCTCAGTTCATCTATTCATAGAATTTTCATTTTTAGATTAGTAGATATGATTGGCTGACAGATAATCTAAAATTGAATTCTCACATATTCAAAGCTGGATTCTGTGTAAATTTTTAGAGTTAACTGTTAAAACCTGCAGATTCTAATCTCTTCATGATCTTGAGCCAATGCCAAAACCACTAGGAACAAAATCTAGATCTTGAATCAAAGCCAAAACCGCTAGGAACAAAATCCACCTCTTATAAGCTCTCCCCTAACACAATTATCAGACGTCAATATCTAGAAGGCCATGAAATCATTGCATTCAAAGAAACCAGTTATTTAAATTGAAACGCACCATGACTTTATTACAAGGTAGAAGTAATAAGCATCGCCATTTCATATCAACAAAAAGCTTTTACTTGTCACAAGTTAAAAATCATTTCTTGTTTTCTTTTCTGAATGCTCTCTTACAATTCTTGCTAGGCTTGCGAATTATACAATGATATGAAACAAATAATAAAATTTCTTGAAATTAATCCATGTCTAAGGGTACTACTAATGACTAAGAACTTATAGCCAGAAGATGAGACGATATCAGAATAAAAAGTAGATTAACCATAAAATTATGGTGTGCCTATATTGACAAACAACATTTAATAATATTAATTCCAAGGACTTAAAAAATTAGTTTTGATGAATTAAGGACTTTTTGGCTTGACTACATGGATGAAGGTCTATATTTCAGCCTTTTTTCTAGGCGTTTTTTATTAACAAATACATGAAGTCATTTAATATTGTCATATAGTTTTTTCTTTTTCATGTGAAATTATGTCACTACATCATGAACAAAAAATGAAAGGCATCTATTTAATTATTCATCACAAGAACAATATAAATAGATAATTAAAAAAAAAATAGATTGCTTAGTTGATTCATTAACTATATCATATAAGCTTGGTTATTCTCCTCATTCAGAAATAGATTCCTTTCTTTTTGGATGTTCAGTTTTTGATTTGATTATAGGGTCAATTTCATTTTCAAACTTCTTATTGACGTTTGATCAAGTGTTGGTTTAAGTTCTTGAGTAGTGTCTAAAGTATGTGCAGATTTTGATTCAAAATCATCAGATAGATATCTAGATTGTAACCTTAAATTATTTTCTACACCTATAAGACTTTTGAAAGAAGGTTGTATAAGCATGTCTTCATTCGTTCAACTTCCAACCATACTTGAATCTTACATAGTAAGCCTATTTTTCATAGGCTTTACTCTTTAGATTAGATGTTATTCAGTTTTTCTCGTTAATTGATTGTTGCACAAAAGAATGCTCTAACTTGCCTTAATACTCAATATTTAGGTAGCCTCCAATAGTATTTTTGGTGAAATACAGCTTAGCTCATTCCAAAATTTTATCCTTGACCTTTAATGAATCAATTAGCGGGAGATTTCAAAACAACGATGTGTGGCTACAAGATATGTAAATCTTGCATAATTTTAAAGAATGCTGGAATTTTATTCTTTTAACTCTTAACATTGATCCGGCAATTCATCTCGATATTCACCAAATGAGATATATTTCTTCTTAACCTTCTATTTTATGCTAGCTTGCCCATCATAAAGATAGTACTACATTTCTCTCCATGCTTAGATATGGCAGGGAGGAACCGTTTGCCTCGTCATCAGGATCCACGAGGTTTTCATGACGGCCTCCAACACCCAACAAGGAGACATGCTCCCGTTCCTCTCCACCCCATCGAGGAAGAGATCGCTATACGCCGTGATGAGATACGTCGGCTTCGGGCTGATAACCATTTACTCGTCGAAGAAAATGTCGCATTTAGGAGGGAAATAACTGCCGCAAAAGAAGAACTCCATGTACTTAGTGAGTTGATACCCAAGATTCGTTCAGATAAAGAGGTTCAGACTCGGGAACTGATGGAAAAAGGCATGACGCTCGAGAAGGAGCTCCGAGGCCTTGAGCCTCTCAAGGCCGAGCTTTTACAGTTAAAATCTGAAGCTCAGAAACTCGATAATCTGCGGAAAGAGCTTTCCAGCGATGTGCAGAACATGTCGAAGGAGCTCAAACACATTCAGGCTGAGAACCAGCAGATACCTTCACTCAGATTGGAGATCGAAGGCCTGCACCAGGAGCTGGTCAGAGCCAGAACGGCTTACGAGTATGAGAAGAAAGCAAATGCGGACCAGTTGGAGCAGAGGCAAGTGCTGGATAAGAACCTCGCTTCGATGGCCCGAGAAGTCGAGAAGCTGAGGGCGGAGCGCTTGGGTATGGAGAGCAGAGTGAGGGGATCTGGTACTAGTCTTCTTTGATATCTCATTCTACCATTTGTGTAAATTTGCAAATTTTCTTATTGTTGAATATTTCTCTGCCAGGTCCTACTGGAGCTTATGGAGGTGAGAAGGGAGTCTATGATTCTGGTTCTTGGTTGCACTACGAGCATCGCGGCTTTCCTCGCTATTGATTGATTGTTCTCTGATCCAGTTAGTATTTTTCTGAACTTTTCAAATTACGGTTAATTGGAAATTATGTGAAACTTGATAGCTTTTATTGGAGTTTAGAAATGTGAGCTTATGAACATGAGATTTTTGATCTGGTTTGAAAGTTTTTTTCTACCTGTTGTGCTGAACTTACTCAAGAATGTGAGCTTTCATTGTCTTTGACTTTAACCAGGTTTGATATGCAATATTTTAGTTAATTTTTGCTTTAGATTATTATAACTCTTTTCAGTTAGGAGAGGTTTTTCAGTTAAGATATTGGTTGGTTCTATAATTGTATGCTTGATTTATTTAGAATTATGCTGATAAACTTTCTTTTTGTTCCCTATTAAACTTTAATTTTACCGTATATATCATTTTATCTTTTCACGACAAGGTGTAATTCAGTTTTAAAAATAAAAATTGTGGTATTTGACACATTTAGTGTTGCAAAGCACGGGCAGCTAACTCAAGTATGTCCAGCGTATCAGTAGTACCGGTATTCGAATCTAGATTGTCGATCCCACAAGGAACGAGATGAATTCTAACAGGAAAAATTATAAAATACAGTTGTTAGTTATAGCCTGAAATTTTAGTTTGATTTAAGGCCTATATAAACGATCCTAAATTAATAACAAATAAGTTTAAGGGTTCAAAGTTCTTAAATGTTTTCCCTATAAACTGGTTCAATAAAGCCCTTTAATGTAAAAACACCTAAAAGTAAAAACTCTCCTTTACCCTCTTTTGATAGCATAAAGAAGTTTTGCTAGACATAGTTTTATTTTCATAAAATCCTGTTACTAAATCATAATATTTTCTCGATATATTTGTATTTCCTTACAGGATATATTCCTATTCCTATAGGCTAATGTGATTAAATTAGTAGACTCAATTATAATATTTTCCATGAATTGTAATTCATAACAAATTTTGGCACATCACATTGCTAAAAAAAAGTGCAAATGAAGATAGCATAAAGAAGTTTGGCTAGACATAATTTTATTTACATAAATTCTATTGTTAAATCACAATATTTTTTTCTATATATTTGCATTTCCTTACAGGATATATTCATATTCCTGTAAGCTAATGTGATTAACTTAGTTGATTCAATTATAATATTTTCCATGAATTGTAATTCACAATAAGTTTTAACACATCACATTGCTAAAATAAAGTGTAAATGAAGTTCATAAAATTAATCATTACAATAAAATAATTTTGTTCAAACAATACTTTTATACTAATCCACGTTACTTACCTATCCCAATGGAGAAATAGGAAGGTTACTCTCTATTGATGCTTCTGCACCCCAAGACATGCATTTGATTAAAAAAGAAATCAAAATACAAAGTCTTACAAATAATAGATTGCAAAAAACTATAAAAAAGAACTCAACTTTCTCTTCTCCACAATAATGAGCCGTTGAAATACAAACACTTGTCTCTTAGAACCTCTAACACCTCCTATCTTTTGTTTTTTAAGATCTGCAAGAATTTTCTTCACCGCCCAGGGAGAAGAAAATTTGGAACTGAAGTTGAACAGAAGCCAAAAGCAGTAAAAACGCTCTCTCACTTTGTCTCCACGGTTTTTATATTATCTCCCCAATGATTGTCATGATCTCCCATGATCTGGAAGTTCGAACTCCTCCAACCATTGATTTCAGTTTTGGGAGCCTAGGCACCCAGAGGCTGGCACCTAAGCGCCAAGCTCTCTGTTTGGAACTGTCTATCAGTGCCTGAGCGCCCACTATCACGACGCCTAAGCTCCCTTGAATGGCGCCATACTCTTGGGTTGTGGCTGGATTTTGAGCCTAAGTGCCGAGTAGTTGAACTTTTTTCCAATCTCCATTTAGTTCAATTTTGTTTCCTGATATCCATTACCTGCTGTAACCTACAAAATCAACACAAAATTTTCATCGAAAGTGCAATTTTAGTAATTAAATTATATAAAAGCAAATAACATTAATTGACAAATTATCAACATATCAAAATCCCCCAAATTTGAGGTTTACTTGTTTCTAAGTAACAACAAAACATAAATGCTTAATTTTTGTTGAGCCTAATTGGAGTGGGTTTTCATAATGAACTATTTACAACCAAACTTCCAAAGATACATTGTTAATGTGCACAAATTCTCTATTGAATTATTCTGTCATGTGCTTTAGGAAGCTTTGAACACTTCAAATATTATATAATCTCACATTCATTTCAAGGGAATTAATAAATGCTAACTAATATAAATTAGATGTTAATTTTAAGAATATATCCCTCTATTAAGTGATCTGTTGATAATTCATAATATTTAAACTGAATAAAAATAAGGAATGTTGTGGAGCTTCTAATTTAAAAGAAAGACTTGTTAAGACTTCTCCTCAAGCTTTTCCTTAATATTTTTTATTTATAAGCTCTTTCATAATCTTTTTTTTTTTAAATTATTATTCACATTCTAGATGATTACTATATTTAAATTAGTCTTTTAATGATTTTGAATTCTACTACAATTTATATAAATTAAAATGCTATAACATTCATTTTCTATTCAATCTTTACAAATTATGAATTATTAACATAAAATGAAAATTAGATGGAGACTATATCTTTATAAAAGTACACATCTAATTGCAAATAATAAACTCTTCTTAAATTAAAATATGTTAATTAATTAATCATTTGTTGAATATCAAATATCAATTTGGACTATTTCTATTTAATTCAAATTGTCCCAATAACATTTGAAGTATTTCTTCTTTTTTTGTTAAGATTGTGATAGTCCCGAATTCATACCTATTTTGTTACTATCAACAAAAAGCGAACACTAATTTTTTGTTTACAAAAGACAAATAATTTAAACCTAACATAATTCTCCCCATCGTCACCAACCCAAACTTTATCATATACGATTACAAATGTTAAACATTATGAATAACGTATAAAATTTTAAAAACTAATACCCCTCAACACTTGTTCAAGCCAACAATTTAAATTCATCAAGAATTACAACAATCGTAACGAAAAATACATCAGCAACATTTAATGTTTGGATGCAAAAATTTAACTACAATTTAACAACACGAACAAAAATCAAGGAACGAGGCGAAGAGAGCAAGACGTACATTAGAGAAGCTAGATCTCTCTATGATATCCTTTGGACCATAAAACAATTGAGAGATTTGATAAGCCCTAAAGTGCTCTGTTGGTTGAAGAAGAATAACACAGGATAAAATATGAAGGAAATGAGTCGACAAAACGACCTATGTTGCTTTTATACCGACCTGGCTGCCTAAGGGCTCGAATGTTCGCTCCTAAGTGCTAGTGTAATTCTGTAAATTAAGGGGACAACGCCTAAGCGCTATGATATCAGCGCCTAAGTGCAGTCTTCTTAAGAAAGTGGTGCCTAGGTACCCAAAGGGTAGCGCCTAGTTGCCCGAATGAACACTTAGATGGAATGCGGTGACCTAGTGCCGCGATAGTCACGCCTTGTCGCCAAACTCACTTTAGCTTAATTCAATAGAATCACATACATCTCCCAAATCACACCTACTTAATCAAATCAAATCACGCAATCACACATACAAAAAAATAAACACATAATACAATAATAACACAAATAAACTTAGGTTGCCTCCCAACAAACACTTAGTTTAACGACAAACTAATTCAAGATCTCAAGCCAAAAACTTAAAAATCAAGAACCCAACTTACGATCGTAGCTTGAGATCTCAAAAATCACGAACGAAAATGAAGGAACGAGGTGAAGAGAGCAAGACATACCTTAGAGAAGCTAGATCTCTCTATGATATCCCCTGGACCATAAACCAATTGAGAGATTTGATATGCCCTAAAATGCTCTGTTGGTTGAAGAAGAACACGGGATAAATTTGAAGAAAATGAGTTGACAAAACGACCTTTGTCGCTTTTTAATTGATCTAGACGCTTGAGCGTTCGAAGTTTGGCCTTTTTCGAAGGTGGAAAATACTTTGCTAAGAATTTTTGGCCTAATTCAATCCATATCTTAATTGATCACAGGGCTAACAAATTTAACCACATTGCAGCTTTATCCCTTAAGGAGAAAGGAAAAGCCTTAATCTCACAGCGTCATTGGAGGCATCATTATAGCGAAATGTAGCACAAAGTTATGAAACAATCGCTAATTGTAAGTTTGGATCTTTGGATAATGTTCCCTTAAACTAATTGTTTTATACCATTTGGATAATAACAGACTTCAATTTGAAAGTATTGTCTTCTACGACAGGGGTTTGAATACTAAGATGATTTCATCTGTCGTAGGTTTAGTATAGTATCTTAAAGATCTAGGCTTATCTTGATGTTCATGTGTTTCTTGGTTATTCTGAGGATTATTCTCCATCTCTTCTAGAAGTTGTTGAAGTCTTTTTTATTTTCTTTTTTTTTTTTGCAGTTCTTTTAAACTCAAAATCGTAGGGTTCAAGTCCAGAAAGTCCTGAACTATGCATGTACTAACTGGATACCACTTATGCTAATGAAAAATAACAGACAAATCAAACAAAAACAAATAACTCATGAAAATTACTAATTCAAAAACAAATACACAATCAACTAAGTTTTAAAACACAATACTTTTACTTTTTGCAAGTAAAGAAACAATACTAACCGAACAAGAAACAATGAACACTATAGTTTTTCAAATCTAAGACTGAAAATTTCAACTAAAATTTTCTAATTAAAATTCATTTTCGTTCCCCGACAACGCTGCCAAAAACTTGACACACACCAAGTGCTGCAAAGCACGGGCGAATCATGCAAGTATACTTGACATATCAGTAGTACCAGTATTCGAGTCTGAATTGTCGATCCAACGAAAAACGAGATGAATTCTATCGAGAAATGTTCAACCTACATTTGTTAGTCCTAGTGTGAAATTTTAGTTTGATTTAAGTCCCATGCAAACAATCCTAAATTCAACAAAGAAGTTGAAGGGTTGAAATTCTTAAAAGTTCTCACTTATATGACCCTTGAAAGTAAAAGCATCTAGAAGTAAACCATGGGAACAAACAAGAGCAAAACTCTTTTTACCCCCTTCGGGTAGCATAAAGAAGCTTGACTAGACATAGTATTATTTCCATTAATCCTATTACTAACACAATCACAACATTATTCCCATATATTTGCATTCTCCTACAAGATATTTTCTTATTCCTATAGGCTAATATGATTAAATTTGTTGATTCCATTATAATCTTTTCCAAGACTTATAATTCACAATAATTTTTAACACATCACATGATCAAAATGAAGTGTAAATAAAGTTCAGAAAGTTAGTCATCACCATAAAATAATTTTGTTCAAACGACATTTTTACACCAATCCATCTTACTTACCCATCCCAAGGAAGAACTAGGAAGACTACTCAATATTCATGCTTATACACACCAACACATGCATTTGATTAAAAGAGAAATCAAAATACAAAGTCTTACAAATAATAGATTACAACAAACTACAGAAAAGAAATTGTCTATCTCTTCTTCACAATACAGAACAAATGAAATACAAACACTTATAGCTCAAAACCTCTCACACCTATCTTCTGCTATTGACGATCTACCATATATTTTCTTCACTGCTCGGGGTGAATAAAATTTAGAACTGAAGTGAGGCAGAAGCCAAAAGTAGCAACAACCCTCTCCCATTTTGTCTCCTCAGTTTTTGTATTATCTCCCCCATGATTGTCATGATCTCCCATGATCTGGAAGTCAGAACTGCTCCAACTGTTGATTTTAGTTTTGGCGCCAAGGCGCCCAAATGAGCTAGCACCTAAACACCAAGCTCTCTGTTTGGAACTCTCTATAGGTGCCTAAGAGCCCAAGTATGTTGCGCCTAAACTCCCGTTGTTGTAGCACCCAAGCTCCCTTGGCTGGCGCTATGACTCTAATCTCTCGGGTTGTAGCTGGATTCTGAACAGTTTATGGCGCCCAGGCGCCTAGTAGCTGAATTTTGCTCCAATCTCCATTTAGTTCTAGTTTGATTCCCGATATCCATCATGCATCCTACAAAATCAACACAAAAATTTTCCTCAAAAGTGCAATTTTATTAATTAAATTATATAAATCCAAATAACATTAATTGCCAAATTATCAACATATCAGTATTTTTGATGAGGTATAGAAGATTTGGGCTGTATAAATGTAAAAAAGATAAGTTTAGGTGTTTGATGTATAAATACCTTGGAATTGAGTGGCATGTATGTAAATGCCCCTTTTTATTATTAATTTGCTGACATGAAATTGTTTGATGAACGCAAAGTTTGTGCAATTTAAGACTGAATTGATGGAACAAATTTAAATTAGCAGCCTTTTAAGACTGCATTAGAATAAAAGAAATTGAAAGGTAATTTTAGGGTATAGATAAAAAGTTGATTTATATTATCTTTAGTATTTCTTTATTTTAATACTACTAATTATCTTGTAATTTTGTTTTAGAAAATGAGATTAATTATACTCACAATCCTATTATAAAAATGCATCTAAAATCATAATTTTTATGCTTAATAAATTTTGATCATAATATTCATCATCAATTAGATGTTCATTTATTAGATTTTATGCACATTTATGAAGTTTTTGTAGGTATGGAACTATTGATGTGGCATTCAATTGCATGGCATTAAATTAAATATTTCAAATTTATATGTAAATCTCATTTATTTAATGGTTATCATTGTACCTTAGCATGGAGCAAAACGTAAGCATAATAAATTATAGGAGTTTATAAAAAATACAATAGATATCTACCTCTGCTTAGCAAGTTAATAATTATTTAGAGTTCTTTATAACATCATTCGAGCAACAATATTTATAAACTTATCGTCGAAGTGAGAGTTTGGACGAGAGAAACCCAACGAGATTATGATCCGAGTTTGTATGAGCCCAAATCAATCACTAGAAACATAGTTGGAAACTTTGTAGCATTAATTGTAGGATTGAATGATTTTGAATTTAATGTATTTGTAATCAAAATAAGTGTTTGAAGGAGAGGAATCTAACGTGTCTAAGATCACTCAATTCTAAGATCATTGATACAGTTAAAGAATGATAGGTTAAGTAAATCAACAAGAGCAATTAGATGGATTGTTTTAAAATTTTGACTAAATTTACTATAATAATATTCTAATCCCAATTATTCATATAAATGAGACCATATCTTGAATTGGAGAGAGCTTAAAGATACGAAGATGGTTAGAGATCCGACCTATATTCCCATCCTTTTAATCCCATTTTCTTTAATTCATCAGAGGTGTATGTTGTGGGAAAAACACTTTCTTTCCTCAATCTTGGTAAGAGAACAAACCGCAAATCACAACAAAGAAGATGCAAACACAAGAGCACAAGCAAACAAGAGGATTTACGTGGTTCGGTCTTTTGACCTACGTCCACGGGAGGGAATCGAAATAATCCACTAAGGCAAAAAACAAAAGGAGTACTTAGCTTTACATAGATGAGCCCTCATCTTCCATGGCCTCCCTTCAAGTCCAAGGCCTTCAAGATGCACTCCTCACCCTCTACAAGCTAGCCCCCACTCCTGAGTACTTTTCACTCTTACAAAACCCACACTAAAGCCTCCTCATCTCATCTATTTATAGTAGATTAGATTACATTATAATATTCTATAAATAGATGAGGTGTAACCTTCGAGGATCGCATGGCTTCCACATGTCCACCCTTTAGAGTCCTCCATCGCATGGTCTCCACATGTCCTTTCACATGTCCTCCTTCCACCGCATGGCCTCCACATGTCCTTCCACATGTCCTCTTCTAGGGTCTTCCATAATGAGGTGGCACCTTTCTAAAGTCAACAATGGAGGCTTAAAGTAAGTAGAAATTCTACAAGAGTGCCACTTACCTTAATGACTAATTGAGGGTCGAAACAACAAATCTCCACCTTGACCCTCGATTATCTTCGGAGTAGTGATTCCCTCCACGTGGCCCCCGAGGGGCCCTCGGCCGGTGGAAAATTCACTAAGTTCGGACGATGTACGAACTTAGCTATGAGCGACGCCTTGGTGAGCATATCAGCGGGGTTCTCTTCGGTTGGTATCTTCTCTACCACTATTGAGCCTTTAGCGACGACGTCCCTTACGAAATGAAGCTTCACATCTATGTGCTTGGATCTTTCATGAAATACCCGATTCTGGTTAGGTGGATGGTGCTTTGGTTGTCGCAAAACACGGTTATCACCTTTTGATGTATCCCGAAGCTCTTCGGCCATGCCCTTTAGCCACATAGCTTCCTTGATTGCTTCGATCACGGCGATGTATTCGGCCTCTGTTGTTGAGAGGGCCAAAGCCGATTGGAGGTTAGACTTCCAGCGTGCGCGATGCAGAAGACAGTGAAGATGAATCCAGTCAGTGACTTCCTGGTGTCAATGCTTCATGCGTAATCAGAATCTACGTAACCGACTACTTTTTCTTCTTTGTCTTCCTGCCTTTTGAAGAGTAGCCCCAAATCAGTGGTGCCTCTTAAGTATCTCAGGATCCATTTTAGTGCTTCCCGATGAGCTTCGTCCGGGCTTGCCATGAACACGCTTACAATGCGACGGCGTAGGCTAAATGCGGTCCGCTACAAACCATACCATACATGATGCTTACCAACCCCAGCTGGCGTAGGGGACACCCTCCATGTACCTTTTCTCCTCTTCGGTCTCCGGTGCTTGAGAGTTCGATAGTCGAAGTGTTGGCCGATAGATGTTGCGACACTGCTTAGCCTCGTGCATGTTGAACCTTGTTAGAACCTTCGAATATATGACTTTTGAGACAAGAATAAGCTACCCTTTTTCTTGTCTGCGGTAATCTCCATATCTAGGATCTTTGTAGGCTGGTCCTAGGTCCTTCATGTCAAATTCGGAATTGAGCATACCTTTGATCTTCGGACTTCCTCCTTGCTCCTGGCGGCTACTAACATATCATCCACATAAAGGAGTAAGTACGTACCAATTTCACCGTCTTGCCACTTCATGTACACACGAGTGTCGTAGTTGCTTCGACAAAACCGATCTTTAGCATGAAATCATCAAATCGTTTGTACCATTGTCTTGGGCTTTGTTTCAGCCATACTGATGCCTTCTTCGACGAACGAAACTTTGTCCTTTGTCTCGGGTGTGTTGTACCCATCCGGTCGGTCCATGTAGATGGTTTCTTCGAAGCTCTCCATGCAGGAACGCAGTCTTAACATCTAGGTGTTCTAATTCCGAGTTGAATTGAGCTGCTAGTGCTAAGACTATCCTAATTGAGCGAGTGCTTCACCACGGGTGAGAAGATTTCGTTGAAGTCAATTCCTTCGACTCGTGTGAATCCCTTTGCAATGAGTCCGGCTTTGTACCCGATCCTCTCGATACTCGGCATGCCTTCCTTCTTCTTAAAGGTCCACTTGCAACTGACTACGCGTTTGTTCGTTGGTCGATCCACGAAGTTCCCGGGCTTTGTTCTTCATCAGAGAAGCCATTTCCTCATCCATTGCCTCTTCCCACTTGTGTCTTTCCTTGCTCTTCAGGGCTTCCTTGTAGCTGCTTGGTTCTGCTTCTTCTATCACTTCAACAACACTCAGAGCATAGGAGATCATATCTGCATGGCCGTATCTCTCTGGCGGTTTGATAGTTCTCCTTTGTACGTCCCTTACCAAGTCGTAGTCGTCAGATCTTCTTTCTGGTTCAGTCACTTGCTGGTCTTCTGCCACTTCATCTTGATCATTCACGGTTGTCCTTCGATCGATCGAAGTTTGTTGCGGCTCCACCTCAATTGACGAATCCTCCTTAGTGACAACTTGTCCCTGGTAACATAGCTTTGCAGGTTCCCCATTTTGGACTCATCGAATGTCACATCCCTACTGATGATGCATTTTTGTTGATCTAGGCACCAAAGTTTGTAACCTTTGGTTCCAGGTGGGTATCCGATGAAGATGCACTTCATGGCCCTCGCTTCCAGCTTATCCTATCTAACATGAGTGTATGCAATACATCCAAAGACTTTAAGATTATCATAGTTACCTGGTTTTTCGTACCACATCTCCAAAGGAGTCTTCAAATCAACGAGTCGTCGATGGGCATCCGTTGATGAGGTAACGAGCGGTTGACACAGCTTCGCCCCAGAAACTTTTGGGTAGACCTGCATTTAACAGCATGCACCGCACTCTCTCTAGGAGAGTCCTGTTCATCCTCTCAGCTAGGCCGTTCTGTTGAGGAGTGTTCCGGACTGTCTTGTGCCTCGTGATGCCATTCCTCCTGCATAGCTCCTCAAACTGCTCTGAGCAGTACTCCAAGCCATTGTCGGTTCTCAAGTGCTTCAGCTTTGCTCCCATCTTGTTTTCGGTGAGAGTTAACCGGTCCACGAATCGTTGAAAAGCTTCATCTTTTGTTTTTAGGATAAAGACCCATACCTTCACGGAGTAGTCATCGATGATAGACATGAAGTACCTTCCTCCTCCATGAGTCGAGTTCTAGGCTGGGCCCCATAGATCACTTGTGTACATAATCGAGGTTTCTTTGATGTATGTATTCCGGTGGAGAACTTCACCACAGTGGTCTTCCCAAGTACACATTGTTCGCGGAATTCCGGTTCTGTGACCCGATCTCCGCATAGCGAGGTTCGCTTGGACAATTCTGTAAGCCCCTTTCACTTACATGCCCCGACCTCATGTGCCATAGTACGGATGCGTCGGGTTCGATTGAAGCTGCATTTGAGAAGTTCCGATCACAGTTCTTCTAATTAGGGAGTATAACCCATTCTTTCTGACTCCTTTCATTACTATGAGAGAGCCCTTAGCTACTCTGATACAGCTATTCTCTGCCTTGAATGAGTATCCATTCGACTCTAGCGTCCCTAAAGAAATTAAATTTCTTTTAAGTTCAGGACGTACCGACATCTTTGCGGTATCCGTTCGGCTCCATCGAACATCTTTATTACGATCGTCCCGTTGCCGATCACCTTACGAGCTTTATTGTCTCCAAGTAGAACGGATCCACCATTTGCCGGTTGTAGTGTCTCGAACCGGTCTTTGTGAGGACACATGTGGAAGGAGCACCACGAGTCGAGGATCCACTCCTTGCTAGATTCGGATTCTGTGATCACGAGCTTCGAGTCGAATCATAGCCAGTACGAGACCTATGCTTGCTTCTCCAGAATCTTTAGGCTTCTCTGAAAGCCTTTCTTTCTATCCGGACAGTCCTTCTTAAAATGACCTTCCTTGTGGCAATGGTAGCACTTGTAGGATCTCTTAGAAGGCCGACCTCTAACGTTTCTTACGGACCTTGATGCTGCTGCGATCACTTTTACAACCTTTATTGCTTGATCTTCCTCTAACCATCGGGCTGTCTCCGTTGGTTTCCTCCTTCATGTCGTGCTTCTTTTGAAGTTCTTTGGCTCTGATCAATGATTGAACCTCTTCTAGAGTAATCGTCTGCGCCCTTCCATAGAGCATCGCATCCTTGAACTGCTCGTAGCTCTTAGGAATAGAGTTTAGCAACAACAGCGCCTTGTCCTCATCATCCATCTTGACGTCGATGTTCTCAAGATCATCTATGATCTTGTTGAACTCGTCTATCTGCTCCGAGACTGATTTGTCTTCGTGCATTTTGAAAGAGTATAGGCGCTGCTTCAGAAAGAGCCTATTAGCCAGGGACTTGGTTAGGTAGAGTACCTCGAGTTTGGCCCAAAGAGCTTGAGCTGTTGTCTCCCTCGACACCTCCCTCAGAACCTTGTCGCCCAAGCTCAAGATTATCAAACTATGAGCTTTCTCCAGCATGCCGATCTTCTCTTTCTCTATCATGTCGGCCGGCAGTGCCGTCGACCCTTGCAAGGCTTCGCGACACCTTGCTCGAACCAGTGAGGGCTCTCATCTTTACTCTCCACGAGCCGAAGTCGTTCTTTCCCGTGAATTTCTCGATGTCGAATTTGGTGGAACCCATTGTCCCCGCCGAACACCTCTTCTTGCTGTGATTTCTTGGGTGCGATTCCTCCGACCAAGATGTGTCTAGATTTTCCCACAGACGGCGCCAATTGTTTTGGGAAAAACACTTTCTTTCCTCAATCTTGGTAAGAGAACAAACCGCGAATCACAACGAAGAAGATGCGAACACGAGAGCACAAGCAAACAAGAGGATTTACGTGGTTCGGTCTTTTGACCTACGTCCGCAGGAGGGAATCGAAATAATCCACTAAGGCGAGAAACAAAAGGAGTACTTAGCTTTACATAGATGAGCCCTCATCTTCCATGGCCTCCCTTCGAATCCAAGGCCTTCAAGATGCACTCCTCACCCTCTACAAGCTAGCCCTCACTCCTTGAGTTCTTTTCACTCTTACAAAACCCACACTAAAGCCTCCCCTCATCTCATCTATTTATAGTAGATTAGATTACATTATAATATTCTATAAATAGATGAGGTGTAACTGTGCGGCTTATTTTAGGTTGTATTGTATTTTAAAAGGGGGGTCGCCTAACAGAAGTTGTCGGCGAATTTAAATTTTAAATTTGATTTAAATATATACATAATTTAGAAAGTAGTATTTGGCTTTGAAAATAATTTTTAAATTTGAAAGTTTTAAGATATGAGATTAAACCGATCTCACATCCCAAATAGTTTATATAAACGAGCACCGCACCACAAACCGTGTATCTATCCCTAAGGATAGACACACCGCTCGATGGTGGGGCTCGATCAAATAAACCAGAAGTTTTGTGACATCCGTTTGGTCTCGCGAACCAATTTTATAAGCCGACAAATTCCTCGCTTAATATGAAAGTATCAAACAGGGTTTATATTACTCAGGTTCTTTAAAATTCCCTATAAGGGCAAGCCCCTATAGTTAATTACATCTTAAGTGACGGGAATCACCTAAGAAAACTCTCGATAATAATCAATAACTCGCTTTCAAGAATTTCAAAGTTTAAGGTTTTCAAAGATTGAATTTTGGAATTTCAATAGGGAATGGATCAAATTTTGGAACATTTTGTTTTGTGAATCCAAAGGAAGAAAGGTAGGAGAAATCACCGATTCGAAGTGAACTTCGGTAATTTCCCGACTATCCTATCGTTTCGCTTGAGTTTAGGAAAGTCCTAATACTTATTTAGTATTTCAATCTTGCCAATTTTAATTAATTAGGACTTATATTTGTATGATAAAATCAAACAAATAGCCTAGAAGATGCGAGGGTTTGTTGTCGTATCGGACGACTACCTCGGAATCCTAAGACCGGTTAGGGCTTAATTTGCATAAAATGATTATGCAAGTGCCTAACGAAAAGGTTGAGGATTTATGTTGCACTAGGTGAAGCTACCTCGAAGTCCTATGACTTTGTTATTTAATTCTAGGAAAGTTTCTGTCGAAGTAGGTTCAAGTTTTGTTGACGACGATGGCCGTGTTGCCTACCATGCTCCAAGTTCCTTGTTGTAGCAGAGGTTTAGTTTTAGAAACCATAAATCGGGAGATGAGAAAAGTGTTTTGGTTTAGAGAAGTCTTAATTTTCCAAGTGTTCTTGTATTTTGATTAAAACAAATCTTAAAGTTGATTATAACGACACCGGTTAAGATCCCACGGTTCCATCCTTCCGCATCATTATTTTTATCGGATTCACTTAGTCCGTATGAATTTGCTAAACTCAATCGAATGAGTTCCACACTTTCATTTAGACCGTGGGAAATCCCGTTAAGCAACACGTAGGTTACATCATCCGAGGTATTCCCGATCATCCAACGAGACGTTTTAATTTAGTTGTAATTGTAGTTTTGTGTTCGTTTGTGATTAAATTTTGAGTTGTTTTATATTTTGAAATGTTGTGGCGGTGAATTTTATCTTGCAATGACTTTTAACTTAATTTGGTTTCGGTTTTAGGGACTATCCTAAAGGTGTGGGTTTTCATGCAATCGTTGTTTTATCATGCAAGAAAAATAAAGTGCATTTGCAAGAAAGTAAATTGCAGGAAAGTAAATTGCAAGAAAGTAAATTGCAATAAAATATAAAAGCGTACCTGGAAGGTCTTCCCGTCATCCCAAGCTGCACTTAAAACACAATTAGAATACTTAAGCAAGTTCCTAGGTAAAGCTAAGGGAAGGGTTATGGTTTTCTACCAAATTCCTAACCCTATAGCTAGTCAACTCCTATGACGTCTGTGTTCTTTGTGTTTTTGGTTTAAAGACGATTTTCTTCATCAAAGAACAATTAAGTCCAATTGTTCTTATAAATATCCTATCATATCGAGGAAGTGCTTAAGAAGAATCTTAAACATCTTTTCAATATTTCTAGGATTGTTTTAAGTACAAATGAATTTAATTATATAAATGAATCAATCGTCCGAGGTTTTCAAGTCTTGTTAACTCGCTTCAGTTGAACTAGGACATTTGAATATCCTATGAGTGAAGTAGCACTTCATTTAATGTTTCATTTAGGAGTTATAATAATCAAAGCTTTCAAGGGTAAATTAGTATTCAAATGATTTGATTTAAGTTAAAGGGTTTAAATTTGGAATAGTGTTCAAGTTCGCTTTACATTTATTTTGAATTCTTTGTCTTAGGTGATGTTATATTTAATTTAACTTAATTTAATTGAGTTTTAATTTAGTTTAACATAGTTCAATTTAATTTGATTTGGTGTTTAATTAATTTGATTTGATTTAATTTAATTTAATTATTTAATTTAATTTAATTTAATTATTTAATTTAATTTAATTTAATTATTTAATATAGTTTAATTTAATTATTTAATTCAATTTAATTTAATTGAGTTTTAATTTAATTTAATTTAATTATTAAATTTAATTTAATTTTAATTTAATTTATCTTTAATTTACTTTATTTTTAATTTTAATCGAAATTTTTGAAAGAGTTTAATTTTAGTTTAATGATTAAGTCTTTTAATATTTTGAATTTGAATTATCATTTTAATTAAGAGTTGAATATTAATGAGATGATTAATTTAGGGATTTTTAAATTAAAGAATAAATCTCTTCCTAATAAATATCCCTTATTTTAATGATTCCAATTTTATTATTCTTCCAAATTTAATCCATTATTTAATTAAAGTTTAATCATTTTGAAATTATTTAATGGGTTTCTACCCTTTAATTATCTAAATTTCAATCATCCAAATCAGATTAAGATCAAATATTTTACTTGTTGATTTCTTATTAAACCTAAAGTTTTAATTAAGGATTAAAGATTTTAATTACCATTTTACCCTTTAAACTTAATAATTTCATAACTCACTAAATTGAACTTAAATGAACTTGAAATTTTTATGTGACTTCACTCATATGTCAATAAAGACATGAGAGGAGAAAATGTGATTTTTCTGTATTTAATTTATTTATATAATTATTTTTGGTGGAAAATAGAGATTTTCAAGGAAAATTTGATAACATGACCAAAGGAAAGTTTCTGTCCTTAAGAAAATTAGGGGACATTCCTAATGACCAGAGAAGCACTTGGACCAATTTTGGTGATTTTTTGAATTATATTATTTTTATTATAATTATTTTGAGTTTTGGAGTGTTAATTAATTTAAAAATAAAATAAATGTTGAAAAATGGGTTTTATATTTTTCAAAAATCTTTCTGATATCAAGGAAACCAGAGAATCAAATTTTGTAATTTTCTGATTTTTCTATGATTTATAATAATTATTTTAGTGAAAATGCTAGAAAATACATTTTTTTTAATTTTAAAATTACCCTAGGGCTTTAAAATTCAATATCTCACTAAATAGACCTAAGAAAAATGTGGGATTTGTTCCTAAGTGATTAAAATTCAAAATGTGATATTTTGGTGAATTTTATTATTTTTGTGATTTTTATTATTTTTTAATTATTAAAAATATTAAAATATTATTAAAAATCAACTTTTTTAGAAAATTAAAATTTTAATTTTCTTAGATTCCCCTGATATCAGAGAGGCTCCAAAACCAATTTGGTGAATTTTTGAAAAGTATTTTAAAAGTTATGAATTTTTAAAGTTTAAAATGGCTAAGTGACTTAATCAACCCAATTAGTGGGGCTAACCAAGTCCAATTGACTTCAAATTTTTATGGTGGGTTCCTCTGATCCTAAAGGTCAGTGGAGAATTGATTTCAAGTCAATTTGATGCCTGGTTAACTCTAATTAATTAAAGACCTATTTTGGGTGTTTAAGCCAATTAGAGCTGTTTTAAATGAACTAAGTCAAAACCTATTTTTCCTAGGGTTCTCTGGTCATAAGGAACATCACCAAATTTTCCTAGAATTTATTTCACAACATGCTATTTACTGGAATTAAAATACTCAAAACAGTGACCTGAACTTGAAAAATCAAGAACTCCTCATAGGGATGGCTCTCGACTTTGGAAAATTCAGGGAATGTTCCCAAATTCGTAGGCTTCAAAAGCCCTATGGTCTCATGCCATGGTGAATTGTATGCATGCATGGAGAATTAAAACAATGCAGAGAGTAAATAAATCATAAAAAATAAAATATTTGATGAAATTAAGTGATTTCTTTTCCACATTATTCTCCTCTGTTCACTGAGCAAGAGGGTATTTTTATTTTATTTTTGTGATTTTTCTACACAGAGATATGAATTTTTGAAGTTTAGGGAATTAAATAAATCAGAAAATACCCTATTTTTCTATTTATCCACGCGGCGCCAGCAAAACATCGGCAGCTCCGAAGGGGTACGTGTCGCGCTGTGATTGGGCGCCGCCATCTGAGTCAGCAGCCCGGGCCCCGCGGTTCTCGCACCGTTTCCTGGTCCGACGCCATCTGAGCCGTTCGTCCGCGCGTGTATCGAATGGACGACATCCGTTCATCGTCCCCAAGTGTTCTCACCCGAGAGCCGTCCACACTAAATCCCTAAGATCTCACTCGATTCTCAATGGATTTTTACGTTCTTATACTCTATGAATTCGTCTCGAAGAGACGAACACATCTATACAGCTAACATGCATTGAAACTAAGGCATTTGAAATAGAGAATCTTCAGAAGCTCGGGATGAAGAGTTAGCTCATACCTTGGCTCGGAGAAGTGTGGCTTCAATCCGAGAGTTGTTGCACCTTCGATTGGGTCCTAGCAAGCTCCGGATGAAGTCTCCCGGTCCAGTGAATTGTCCGGATATGATTTCGACCAAGCCCGATCACAAAGCTTGGAGGTCTGGAGCAACCGGGTGGCCTCGGAGATGGGGCTTTTGATGGTGGACACCTTCCCTCGGTCCGGTGAAGGTGTAGAGCCAATCAATTTGAGAATTGGCTCACTGTGGAGAAGTGTCCTGGTTTTGGGTGGAATTTCAACTCCGAAATCGAGCTTTCGAGGAGAAATGGCGAGGGAATTTCACCTGGGATCAAGTGCTCTAAGGATGGAGAAGGGTCCGGAACAATTTTGGCGAGTTTTGGCAAGGTTTGTGCTTCTCTTTTTCTCATGGCCGAGAGGGGTGGAGTTTAAATAGAGCTGGTCGGGAGGCCTCCCGGGGGGAGTTAGGGCTTGGGATCGAGCTCGCTCCGGTGAGGAGAAGATCGGCCATGGTGACCACTAGTGACGGGGCGGCTCAGCAAGTGAGAATTTCAATGTTGGATCACATGTGAGCTCTCGGCCATGGTGTTTTCCGGCGGCCTGGTGGCCGGCCGGCCGGGAGTCGGTCACCCTCAAGCTCGGGTGGGTCGTGGCGGAGGCTTGTGCAATCAATCGGCAATTGCCATGTGTAAAGGAGTTGGATTGAAATGGAATGGGGGATGAGCCTATTTTGGGTCCAAATGGGTCAACTCACCTTTTGGGCTTGGTTCACCTCCCCATGGCCTGATTTTGGGCTGAGAGGATCGGTTGGGTCGCCCAAGAGAGAGTGGTGTGGTCTCTATCCATGATGAGGTGGCTAAACATGGTTTAGTGTGCGACATGCTTAAGGTAAAAAGGCTTAATGAAAGATTAGGAAAGGAGCCCCTCCTTTTACCATTAATGGCATGGTCACATGTCAAGCCTCCCATGGCTTCATGTGGCTTGTCAATGGCTTGCATGGCTTGTCTTTGGCTTGGGGAAAGTTGAGTCAATTTCATAAAAATGGGTTTTAAGAAATTTTTGGTAATTTGATGGGAATTTGGATGAAGCTTCATTTGGAATAATTTAATGATGATTTTAGGACTTAGGTAATGGATTTAATTAAATGGATGACAAATGGAGATGTCATGTGGGCTTTAGGGTAGATTTGGGCTTTTGAATTTTGAAGGAAATGGGCTTTTAGAAGGGTTTAAGGGAAGTGGGCTTTTAAGTTTATGAATGTGTTCATGGATGAAAATTTTTGTAAAAGGTTGGGCCAAATAATTGTTGGGTTTAGCTCATGGATGTGTCATGAGTAACTTGAAGCAAATTTGGGGTAGTTTGGGCTTGAATTGGGTTGGATTTGGGTTTATTTGGTAAATGGGCCAATGTAGATCAAATCGGGCTAACTTGGGCCAATGTTGGGCTAGGGTTGAAATTGATGTAAAATAAATGTTGAGAAATGTTTATAGGAGTGTTTCAAAGAGGTTTCAGCTTTGGTTGGGTTTTGATTTTGAGGTTTGGGCCTATTTGGGTTAGGTTTGGGTTTAGGTCAAAATTGGGCTTTTTGATTTTGGGTTGAATTTGAGTGGGGTTTGGGTCAAAATCTTGGGCAAATCATGTTAGTGTTTTGTTTATGGGGATGTTAAGGAAGGTTTAGAAAAGATTTGGGGTTAATTGGAGTTGAATTGGGTTAGTTTGGGCTAAGTTTGGGTCATGGGTCCAAATTTGGGCTTTAAGGCCCAAAGTGAAATTGGATCCAAATGTCAATCAAATTGGACTTGGATTTGGTCTAAATTGGTATTGGGAATGTTGAATTAAAGTTTAAAATTGAATTGGACCAAAATTTGAGTCAATTGGATAGGTTTGGTTTAACATTGGGTTCACTTTGGGTTAAAATGGGTCAATTTGGGGGTTTTGACAAAAGTAGGGTAAATTGACAAAATTGACCCATGGTGTAGTTGGACAAAATGAAATTGGGAATATTTAAGATTTTCTGGAATTTTCTGGGAATTTTTTGAATTTTTGGATTTTTAGGCCAAGAAGGGTATTTTGGGTATTTGGAGGGTATTGGGGGGTATTTTTGGAATCTTTGGTATTTTTGGGTATGGATGATCAATTTGAGTGATGTGGAGATGTTTGGGATTGATTTTGGAAAATTTTTAGGTAATTTGGAAATTTTGCAAAAATTTGGTAATTTCGAGGTTTTGGGTAGGTTTAGTAGGTGTAGGGTCCCGGGGGTCAAAAATTGAAAATTTGGGAAATTGAAGATTGGGTGAATTTGAGTGGGGTGAAATCATTTTGGTTGGGCCATGAAGCCATATCAAGCCCCTATGAGCCATGAAGGGACTCATTTGAGGCATTCACTATGTTGTTCCTAACCCTCTTAGCCAAGGGCTTAGGGGTTAAGGACCATCCATGTGAATCACCTACATGAGTCATGAGGTCAAGTTAGGTATGGGTGTAGTTTTAGGAAGTGTGTGGAAATGTAGTGTGTAAGTGTAGTGTATAAGTGTAATGTGTGTGTAAGTCAGCCCCTTCACTGCACTCGTGCCACCTGTAGGTAGTCCTAAGGCCAAAGAGTCCTATAGGAACTCATCCTTTAAACTTCCATATTCGATATCAACCCTCTAGGTGATTAGGGGTCTATAGTCAAGTTTGTGGAGTTTGCAGGGAGTTTAGAAGTGGTTTAAATTTCTAAAAGGCGGGTCCAATTCTGGTCCTCTAAGATAGTCAAAGGAAAAGCCTAAGGCTAGATCCTAAGCACTAAAAAGAAGAAGGGAAGACCTCACCAAAAATGAGGTCAACAAATGGACCCCCAATAGGTGTGGTGAGCTGACGGAGCACACCGCGCGTATTGGTGTTGACCGAAGCGATCAACAAAACCAACACGGATGTCCAAGTGACGAACTTAGGACGAAGTAGAAGAGTTTCGCCGGGGAGTGTCAAGTATATCTCCGGAACCGGAGATTCTTGAACTCTCGCTGGGGAAAGGAAAAGGCGGTAAATCCCAAATCACATGATCTGGGGGAATTCCGATTTAGATTTTATTTTGTTTCAATTTATGTTTTGATGTGTGAGTTTTAGTTTGGGGTTTCAATTTAGATTGAAGTTTGTCAAAATTAATTTGAGGGATTTGATTTGAAATGAAAATTGGGATTTTGAGGTTTTAGATGTAACATCTCCAACCTCGAAAGAAAATTGAATTGATTAGATTGAATCGTTGCAATGAGAAGATATCTCAGAGTAATGCGGTGTTGGATGTAAAATCCTTAACCTCAAGAGTTTGGTTTTGATGTATTTCATCGCAATAGGGAAAGAATCCTAAAGCAATGCAGTCTTGGATGTAAATTCCTTAACCCCGAGAATTCGATTTGATGTATTTCAGTGCAATAGGGAAAGAATCCTAAAGCAGTGCAGTCTTGGATGTAAAATCCTTGACCCAAAAGTTGAATTTTGATGTATTTCAAAGGCAATAGGGAAAGAATCCTAAAAGTGCAATTCTTGGATGTAAAATCCTCGACCCAAAAGTTGAATTTTGATGTATTTCAGTGCAATAGGAAAAGAATCCTAAAGCAGTGCAGTCTTGGATGTAAAATCCTCGACCCAAAAGTTTGAATTTGATGTATTTCAGTGCAATAGGAAAAAATCCTAAAGCAGTGCAGTCTTGGATGTAAAATCCTCGACCCAAAAGTTTGATTTGATGTATTTCAAAGGCAATAGGGAAAGAATCCTAAAGCAAGGCAGTCTTGGATGTAAAATCCTCGACCCAAAATGTTTGAATTTGATGTATTTCAAGGCAATAGGGAAAGATTCCTAAAGCAATGCAGATCTTGGATGTAAAATCCTCGACCCAAAATGTTCGAATTTGATGTATTTCGAAGTGCAATAGGAAAAGAATCCTAAAGCAAAGGCGATCTTGGATGTAAAATCCTCGACCCAAAAGGTTGAATTTGATGTACTTCGGTGCAATAGGAAAAGAATCCTAAAAGTGCAGGTACTTGGATGTAAAATCCTCGACCCAAAAGTTCGAATTTGATGTACTTCAAGGCAATAGGGAAGAATCCTAAAGCAAGTGCAGTCTTGGATGTAAAATCCTCGACCCAAAAGTTTGAATTTGATGTATTTCAGTGCAATAGGAAAAGAATCCTAAAGCGATAGGTCTTGGATGTAAAATCCTCGACCCAAAAGTTTGAATTTGATGTACTTCAGGTCAATAGGAAAGAATCCTAAGCAAGTGCAGTCTTGGATGTAAAATCCTCGACCCAAAAGTTTGAATTTGATGTACTTCAGTGCAATAGGAAAAGAATCCTAAAGCAGTGCAGTCTTGGATGTAAAATCCTCGACCCAAAAGTTTGAATTTGATGTATTTCAGTGCAATAGGAAAGAATCCTAAAGCAGTGCAGTCTTGGATATAAAATCCTCGACCCAAAAGGTTTGATTTTGATGTGATTGAAGCCTGGAAAGATTGAATTCGGAATTTTGGAAATTTGGAAGGATGAGTTTGAACTCGATTGAAATTCGATTTAAGATTTGATTTGAAATTTGGAAGATCAAATTTGAAATTTGATCGAGATTGGATTTGGAATTTGATTGAGGATTTGATTTGAAATTTGTAAGGATGGAATTTGATTGAGAATTTGATTTGGAATTTAAAGAAGATCAAATTTGAAATTTGATCGAGAGTGGATTTGGAATTTGATTGAGAATTTGACTTGGAATTTGGAAAGATCAAATTTGAAATTTGATCGAAATTTAGAATCTGGAAAGATTGAATTTGAGATTTGATAGAGATTTTGTTTATCTTTTAATGGTTCAAATTTTATTTTGTTGTTTATTTAATGTTCATGTGAACTTGGTATTTGTCATTTTTCAGATTTTTTTTTTAGAAAGTTTTCTTTTATTCTCTTCTTTTTTATTTCTTTTCTGTTCTTTGTTCGAAGTTCATTTAACTTTAATGGCGTTTCCCAATCAATTTGCACAAAAGAGGTGAAGGCCAAAAACGTGACATGGTCACTTTCATTCCAATCATGTTGAAAATACGTCGTACAACTCGATCTGGAATATATTTCATACAATCCATGTAGACTCAAAACGGACAGTGTATGATCTTTGTTGATCCATCAAAAGAATCATCTCGTCAAAAATCCATGTCCGAATAGTGAGATACATGGTTAATAACATCACCTTCCAAGCCATCCTTGGCAAGGATGCCGTCGGATGTACATTGGAGGTGTGATATTTCCCATGTAACTCACAGACTCGTAAGGCCGAGGTTCTCTAGTTCCGGATCCGGTTGGAAATGGTAAGGTATTTTGTCGTCGTCCATCCTCCCGAAAGTAACCGAGATTCGCTCCACCGGCACCCCTGGTATGCAATGCTTTGCGATATCTCGCTCCGTTACCTCGCGTATCATGACGGAACCCACCGGTAAAGGTATCTTTACCGGCCCTCGGAATTCACCCGGCCTCGCTATCCGGAGGTCGGATCCGAACATGATGTTACACTCATTCAGGAAAGAGATCGTGCAGAAGGTCCGACGAAGTCGTGGTGATCAATATGTGGGGGTATGCGATCACCCTGTTTGTAGATGTTGATAATGCAGCTATTGGGTATTCAATCTGCCGGCGTACCCTCCATGTTATCAATCTTTTTACCATTCTCTTGATAACCGATGGCATCGGATCTACTCGCCCATGTCGGAGTATTCCCGGTGGGTTTCCCTTCCTGTCTTCGACAAAGTTGTAGCAGACATCCGCATTGTATTGTGATTCTTCCTTTCCCCGACATCCATCTCCGGGTTCCGAGTATGTGTTTTCCCTCAGCGGCCTCGCTCGGCCCATTCTTTTCGGATCCCGGATACAATCCACGATTTGCCGTTGTTCATACTCCGAGAATACGTCGGTGTGTAGCTCGAGGCCTTCTAGTATGTTGATCCTTCTTCCTTTAATTCTCTCGAAGTATTCGAAAGTTTTCTTTTCAACATTCCGCATCCTCTCCAGCCTCGTATTCCGGAATGATCCGCGGATGGCGAGGCCTCGTGACATATTGTGGGATATATGGTTCGATCCCTTCACGTTCCCCCGCATACCTCGGCTCCTCGTGGATGATGTCCGTCGGGACATCCCCCGGGGTTGCTTCGCAACAAGGTCATGCATTACCGGTGGTTCTATCCGGTGGCGTGGTAGCCTTCTTTCTTCCGATCTTCCGGAGATTTCCCCGGTTCTTTCTCGTTATTCTAGGAGCCGGCCTCCTTTCTTCGAGTTCCCGGTGAACCGGTGTCCTTGAAATGTGAGTGCCGGCATTAGCAATTGTCTCGTCGCGCCGGTCCGCATGCCTAGATTTGTTAACATTTTACGGATACGGCGATTCTTATTTCTTCGTTGCGCGGGCCGCGAGAGTAGCTCTCCGAACTTCTTGAATCTCCGCGGCGCGGCGCCGACAAGCTCGCCCTCCGCCGTAGCGACTACGGACTTCATTTTCTTGTCTTCTTCGGTGTTTGCTTTTCTTTTCTTGTTCGTTGGATTGGTGGCTTGGGCCACCCACTTTCATCACCGTCTCGTCCGGGCAGTTCTTCTCGGTTAACCGGGACCCAGTCACTTTCCTCGTATCGTAGGCCCGCTCGGTGCGAAATCCGAGTCAATCTCGATTATCGCTCCATCTTTCACCCTCTTTTCATCGAGTGCAAGGCTTACGCCATTCTTAAAGTTCAAGACCAACCGCCCGTTCGACATTTCCCCGCGAAAAGACAAGGAAAAGGATCGTGGGTTGTACTAAGAACAAGAACATTAAGAAAATGTTTATTAAAGATACATTTTTTATTATTCTTATATTTTGAAATTTAACAGGAATGAAGTAGGATAAGATGAGGGAAGAGATTTTGATTTGAAGAAGAAAACAAGGAAAACTTAATTATCATGATTTTATTTATCTTAGCACATTTTATTATTTTTTTGGGTTCGGACCCAATCATAAGTAATTACTTCGCCCGTGTTTCTTAGGGATGAAGAATTCATTCCTTCGAAACATCAGGTAGCGTAATATTTTTTCAAGTATCGTCCGTCGATCGGAAGCATATGTCGTTCTCCCCGGCAATTCACTAGCCGGTAGGAACCTCCCGAGTATACCTGCTTCAACCACAAACGGTCCTTCCCAAGTGGGTTCAAATTTTCCTCCTATCTTGCGGTGTGCAAGAATAGGTCTCTTGAGAACGAGAACTAAATCACCAACTTTGAAGGTTCTTGGGCGGACCAGCTTGTCATGGGCTTCGAACCATCTTAGCTCGGTATAGTTCTAAATTCCGTTGCGCCGCAAGTCTTTTCCCTTCCAAGCTTTCTAATTCTTCGAGTCGTAGTCCGGCGTTTTCTTCGTCGTGATCTTGTTTGCAACCGCAATTCCGAGTGAAGGAAGCTCGAACCTCTAAAGGTAACATCGCCTCGGACCCATACACCGCAGCGTAAGGTGTAGCTTCGAGTAGGAGTTCGAAGGTTGTCCGGCAGGCCCATAAGGCTTCTAACAATTTCTCGTGCCAATTTCTCTTATTATCGTCCAAGGTTTTCTTTAAGGTTTGAACGAGAGTTTTATTAAAAGCCTCGGCGAGACCGTTCGCTCTTGGGTAGTAAATTGTCGAGTATCGCCGGCCGATTCCGTGTCTCCCGACAAAATTGTTGATTTGTGTGCTTCGAATGCCGACCCATTATCCGAGATGATCCCGCGCGGCACTCCGAAACGGTAGATAACTTGGTTCTTGAAAACCGCAGCACGTGGTGTGCTTTCACTTCTCTAAGTGGAACCGCTTCGCCCACTCGGAAAAGTAATCCGTAGCCGCAAGAATGAAACGATGTCCTTTCGAAGATGGTGGTTCTATCGGACCCACTATATCCGTGCCCCAACATTCAAACGGCCACGACACAATTGTCGGGTGTAGCACATTCGGAGGTTGGTGTAGAACCACTCCGTGCACTCGGCATCGATGACGCCTCTCGGCGATTTTCATGCAGTCGGTCATCATCGAGGGCCGTAGTACCCTAGTCTTTTAATTTTCATCTTCATCTTTGGACCCGATCGGTGAGCGCCACGTAGTCCCGAATGCACCTCTTTAACAATTTCAAGGGCCTCGGACCCGCTTAGGCACCTTAGCCACATTTGATCAAAAGACCTTCGTATAATGTGTTGTTTATTAATGCGTAAGACAGAGTTCTTTTCTTGATCCGATGAGCTAGCGACCTATCGTCCGGTAGCTTTCCCTGTTTGCGGAGTAGTTCATCAATGGCTGTCGCCAATCTTCCGTGTTTTCCGTCACTCGCCGCAACCGATTCTTTTTCTTTTTCTCGATTTGTGTATTGTGTCTATGTCGAGCCGTGATAGGACCCGACGTCCGTGAACCGACACTTCCACCGATTCATCTTGCAAACGAGCAAATTCTTTTGCGAGACGGCTAAAGCATCTGCTAAAGCATTCTCTTTCTAGGAATTTTGTAGATTGTCACATTTGGAATCGTTCCAACAACCTGTATGACATACCTGGAAGTATTGTTCGAGTCTTCGTTTAAAAATTCTGTATTGTCCGGCGATCCGTCGAATGATTAACTCGTGAATCCCCGTAGATGTTGATGTCTCGTTATCCCCATTCGAATGGTTAATTCCAATCCCGTTATGAGGGCTTCGTATTCGCTTCGTTGTTTGTACACGGTTCGTCAAGTGGTAGGAGTATCTCAACATCCCCCGCTCCGTGTTATAAAGATTAGCCCGATTCCCGCCTTACCGGCACTATCACTTGCGATTCTTCGTCTTCGTGTGCCGAAGATGCTCCGTCGAAATACAATTCCCAACGTCGATCATCGTGGTCTTCTAGGCTCATTATTTGTTCATCCGGCGGATCGTCATCGAGAGGAGATTCGGCCGCAGAAGGGTGTGCTCGCGAGGAAGTCCGCTAAGACTTGTCCCTTTACGGCACGCGAGGCACGAAAGTTATATCGAATTGCAATAATATCATCGACCATCCGGCAAGTCCGCCGGAAAGTGTTGGACGAGTCATCAAGTATTGCAATGGATTAAACTTCGAAATCAAGTTGACCTTATGAGAAAGCATGTAGTGCCCGAGCTTTCGAGCGGCGAAGATCGTGGCCAAACAATGCTTTTCAATTGCGGGATACCTTACCTCCGTCGGAAGTAAACGACGGCTTAAGTAGTAAAGAGCATTTTCTTTACCCTCATCATCGACTCCGGCTAACAGGGCTCCGAGGAGTCGTCTCAGAGCCGCGGTGTAAAGTATCGCGGCCTACCCGAGATCGGGGCCGCTAAGACAGGAGGTGTCATTAAATATTGTTTAATGTCTTCGAAGGCCTTCTCGGCATTTCTCTTCCCAAATAAATTTGGCGTCCTTTTAACTAGTGCCGAGAAAGGCCGACACCTACTCCGACGTGTTCGAGATAAAGCGTCGAAGATATGCCAGCTTCCCTTGAAAAGATCGTAGTTGTTTTAAGGTTTTGGGAGGCGGCATTTCTAAGATGGCTTTAATCTTCTCCGGTCGATTTCAATTCCACGATGTCGGACAACGAATCCTAAGAATTTCCGGAGGTGACGCCGAAGGCGCATTTTAAGGGATTCATCTTAAGGTTAAATTGTCTTAATCGTTCGAAAACAATTCTCAAATCATACAGGTGGTTTTCCTTTACTTTGCTTTCGATGACGACATCGTCCACGTAGCACTCGACTTGATTGTGGATGAGATCATCAAAAATTCTTGTCATTGCTCTTTGGTAAGTTGCTCCTGCGTTCTTCAGTCCGAATGGCATCACTGTGTAGCAAAATACTCCGATCGGCGTTCTGAATGCTGTAAGCTTTTCATCCTCTGGAGCCATTTTTATCTGGTTGTATCCTGAAGATCCATCCATGAATGAAAATATTTCATGTGTCGAAGCAATATCGATCATTAGCTCTGGAATCGGTAGAGGGAATTCATCTTTTGGACATGCCTTGTTTAAATCTCTGAAGTCCACACAAATTCTGATTCGACCATTCTTCTTTCCGACCGGCACCACATCAGCTAACCAGTGTCGGGTATTGTTCTTCACGGACAAATTTAGCGTCTATTAGCTTTTTAACTTCGGCTATGACTTGTTGTTCGATTTCCGGACGCATTCTTCCGGGACCTCGTCCGACCGGAATGTAGTAGGATCCACTCCTAACTTGACGGACCGCAACCTCCGGGGCTAATCCCGGCATTTCATCGTAGCTCCAAGCAAAACAATCTTTAAATTCCATTAATAACTTGATTATTTCTTCGGAGTCTTCTTTATCGAGTAAGGAGCTAACAAAGGTAGGTCTAGGCTCTTTGTTAGTACCTAAGTTAACTTCCGTTAACTCATCTATCGTGGATTTAATTTCTTCTTCGAATTCTGGTGGAGCGTCTCCACTTTGTAAATCTTCGAGTTCGTCCGTAGTTTCCATGCAGTTTTCATTGGACTTGCAAGTGACAACCAAGCAAAATTCAGCATCGTCAACCGACCCTACCGTGCCGAATCCGAGTCCATACTTGAATCGGGAGGACGACCGGAGTTATTCCATAACTTTTCAAAATGTTGTGATCGGCCTTTCGTCCATTGTCGAGGTAAGAAACCACGTTGAATTAAATTTTGAACACAGGGAGAGTACCACTCAAAAGGTAATTCCATTAATTTCGATGAAGTGACATCTTCGAATTGTACATTATTTTCGCTTTGGAGGAAGAAGCACCACGGTAGAATTCGATCGGCTTCGCACCGTCACTACGTACCTCTTCGACCTCCATACCCTCGATCTTATTAGAATGGATCGGAGTTAGGGTCATAAGTATGTACGTAGTGGTTAATCTTCTCGTACATCGATTTGTATTCTTCGTTCTTTTCATCTTCGAGGGGATCTTGTATTGCGGCTTCTTTCGATTTATTGTCGTCGCTTCTTGCTCGATTTCTTTTTCTTCTTCGTAACTATCATCCCAATCAACATTGATGGTTGGTTTCTCTCGTCCAATTGTCCTAGCGTCTCTACCACGGCCTCGTCCCCGGCCTCGACCTCGGATGCGAGTCGTGGAGAAACCTTCACCATCTCGCCGGAAGGGAGTGGTGAGTGATCGTTGGACTAGAACTTCGGGTTCTTCGTTGTCCCGAACTTTCTTTGCTTCATTTGTTATGGTATCTCCGGAGAAGATTGTTTTCTTGGCGGTGCATAATAAGCCGCATCTTCATGGATTCCAATTTCATGTACGGAGAATGGTTGCAAGTCACCTTTGATGCACCGTTCCCCTCCATCGTAAGTACTTGATGCACCGGTGTAGAGATGATGGTACCATCCCGTTTTCATGTATCCATGGTCGGCCCAAGAGAGCGTTGAACGACGTTTCGAATCGATTATATGAAATTTTGCGGTTGTCTTTGCTAAGTCACCGGTTTTCATCGCAGCGTTATCGACCCGAGGGCTCTTTCTCCTTTCTCGGTTGAATCCTCTTAATAACATTTTGTCGGCCTCGAGCTCACGAGCATCAATTTCCAAGTATGCTAGTGTTCGAAGACTCATTATATTGATCGATGCTCCCGGATCCACCAATACTCCTGAGAGCGTAAACTTCCCAATCAGTAATCGAAATGTACAACGGTCGATTGTGATCTGCTGTCCCAAGTAGTAGGTCATTGTCCGTGAAGGTAACACCTCGCTGTTCCTTTAACGAGCAAACCTCATCTAAGGAATCTCCGGCCATTCGAGCTAAGCAAATTTCCGGATCAAGTAAGGCCTCGATCGAGCTTCCCTCATCTCCTTCGATAAGATGAGAGCATCGTAAATGCTCGCCTGGCCGGTAGTTTCCTAAGATGGGCTAGCACGTTGTAGTCCACTTTGTTTCCATGCGTCTCGGCTTCTTCTCGAATGGGTATTTCTTCCGCCGGGGTTGGTTCTTCTCGAACAACCACCGCTTTCCTTTGTCTTTTGGACCCATTCTCGGAGGTAGAACTCTTCCACTTCTCAAGTCGACTTCGTAATTTCTTCCGAATCTAGCGTCGAGTTTGCCGGTGTCTCCTCCCGAATCGGAATGACAGTGCTCTTCCGAATTATCTTCAAAATCCGAAGGCTCTAACTCTATCGTAACCGGAGCTCCTCGAAACTCGCGGATAGATCCGTTGCTTCGTCGAACTCTCGTAGCCTCCTCGATGGATGCCTTCTTCGTCATTTTGATCGTCGAGATCTTGTATGATTCGAGAATTGTTGTTGGTATCGAAATCGACGCCCGGATTGTCGCTAATTACGCAATCGTTAGAAACGAGTCAAAACGTAGCCAACGCCATCACCCTTATCATTATATGATCCCACCAAAGTGAGCAGATAATCATACAAAATCGAGGTTCGAGGGATTTCTCCCCGAATCGGAAACAACTATCCTAGGATAAGCAGCCCCTAGTCTAGCCTTAGGAGTCTCGGTCCCCTCTTCTTCGTCAATTTTCTTCTTTTCTTCGATTGTCTCCCGTCGAGGTGGTTCTTCTATCGCAAGTGATAAGTACTCGGCTTAACAGGTCTCGAACTCGAATCGAAGCTCGCACCGAAGCGGTTCGGATGTTGTCTAAAATCTTCTTCGAAGATCTCGTCCGAGCGGTAATCCATCCATCGTCGCTTGCATAGGGATCTACTCTGAATGACGGGATCGGCTGAGATAACATCGACGGAACCTCCTTTCCGGGGTTCCTTCATGTACTCCTTCGGGATTGTTATATTTCCTTTCCGAAGGTTGTCATCGAGCCAACTTTTCAAGGTAATGCGTCTTCTATCTTGTGCCCAAGCATCCGATGGTAGGGGCAAAAGTCGGGATCACCTTTCTTGTTGACTTCCTCCGGTCTTTCGGGCTCCGGTAGTCGGAAATCCGGAGTTTTCATTAAGCTACGGAACATCTTCAGCATCGCTTCATTTTTGAACGGATATTCTCTCGCTCGAAGCTCCCTCAATGTACGTTGCGGACGAGACGGTTGTTCATACCGTGGAGACGACCGATAGCCGGACCGGGGTTGCTGGTAATTTTGTTGTGGTTGTCGCGGCCGTTCTGGTGGTATTTCGCATCGGTTGTTTGCCTTTGTCAACCGCCGCAACGATCCCGGATTTCTTTTCGAAAGTGTTCACCGGCTTCGCTTGTCCGTCTTGTCGGCAAAACTTAATTGCCTTGCCTCTTCTTGCAAGCTTCCGGCCTTGCTTAACAACTTCTCAAAAGTCTTAATGGTGAATCCCTTGAGGAGAAGTGCTATCGGGCCGTGAATGCTTTTAAGCAAGATGCCGACTGCATGTTGTTCTTGCAGTTGTGGTTCACACTTCATGCTTAAATTCCTCCATCGAAGTATGTAATCCACTAGAGTTTCATTCGGCCTTTGTTTCTCTACCACTAAATCACCTATAGTGATGTGGTGCCGAGCTCCGCAAATCGCTTAATGAAGAGACTCTCTAGCTCCGAGAATGTCTTCACGAACCGTTGGGTAATCCCGCATACCGCCGAAGGCGATTCCCGACGGATCGCTAACGAACCGTCGGAAGAGTAGCGCATCGCTCCCGCCGCATTGCAACAACCGGCACGAAAGTGTGCAACATGCCGTCGGGGATTCCCTGCTCCGTCGAAGGTCTTAAACCGAGGTGGTACGAAGCCTTTCGGTATCGGACAGCGTCGAATTCTTCCGGGTAAGGTCTACCCGTCCGAATAGATGTCCCGTTCTTCGATTGTGCTAAGGCTTCTCGCACTCGTCGCTCTACCAAGTTCTTGATATCCTTTTCGTGGATCATACTTCGTGTTGTGTCCTTTTTCACTGGTCATCCCCATCGACGGATGTAATCTCCTTTCCTCCGTCTACGATGTGAATGACTTCTGGGGTGTCTCTCTATGTGGTCGTACTTGACTCCGGAGAGTGGCCGCAGCTATGGCCATCTCTTCCATCCTCTTCGCCATTCGAGCGATCGTGTCGTCCTTTTCCCGAAGCCGTCTCTTCATCGCCTCGGCTCCTCTCTTCTGCAGCTCGCAGGAGCACCTCGAGAAGCCGATGAAGCTCGTGTCTCAACCATGTTGATTTCCGCATATTCGTTGTCCATGAATTCCGATGAGTCGATCTCATCTCCGAACTTTTCTTCTCTTTCTTTTGCCAACCGTCGGATGTCGGTTCTCAACTTTTCCATGACATCTTCTAGTGGAGCTTTCTGTGTATCTTTATGGTTGTCATGCGATGGTTGCCGGGTCCTTTTTTCACGAGTCCCCTTCATCGCAAGAAGCACTTTCTTCGCATTCCAGCCTCCCGGCGAGACTTTCTTTCTCGGCCGTCGTTTCAATCTCAACTCGCCCCGTAGTGGGACGCCACACCATCCTTCTAGCAGCAGAAGGTCTATGACCGGATGGTCTATCGGCCAAATGCCGGAAGGTGGTATCCTCCCTAATCTGTAATTCCGATACTACGACGAGCGGCTAGCCTTCATTCTCTTGCTTGGCTTTTCTATCATGACGGCGGGTTCTACTCGGGGCCCAAGACGGGATTTGACCGGCACCCGTCCTATCCTTCGTAGAATTTCCGACACGGGCGCTTTTCCTTCTTTGCTAGCTTTTTCTACCAAAGTTCGCAGTCGAGCAAACGGCGTAGTTCTAGTTCTTTTCTTGCGGCTATCGTTGTAGTATGCGGGCCGTGGTAATGTGGCAAGCAATCTTTCGAACATTCTCCTCATCCTCTCGCGGCGGAGAGGGGATGGAACCCGCTTCCTCCCAAAAGTGGTATGTAGTCGGCAGTGGTGTATATTCCGGTAACTGCGTATATTCCGGCAACTCGGAATTTCCTCCAGAAGGCAATCTCGGCAGCCTCCGGCTTCCCCGGCGATCCTTCTATTTCTATTTCTTCTTTGGGTCTTTGTCGCCGAAGGAATCTTCGAACCGGACCCGATTTCGAAGACGAAGGTCTTACGGGAAGATCCGTACCCTCCACGTGCAACGAGTTTATCATAGCTTCCGGATTCCTTTCCCTTTGATTTGCGAAGTCGGGGTAGGTGCGTAAACAACTAGACCAAGTGGGGGTAGTGAGAATGGTCCTCCCGCGGACAACGAAGATTCTCCTAGTCGGGACCCTTTGCAGGGAGGAAACTCTGGGTCGACCTAAGGTCGAACTCGGCGGTGATTCCTCGCCTTAGATACCTTGTTTGTCGCTGCAAAGAGGGAGACGTCGGTGACCTCGACGTTCGTAGTTTTCAAATCCTCGTCCAAATCGGATGACCCCATTGTCGGGCAGCTCATCCTTATAGATGCCGAAGTCCAGCTCCGTTGGTGAAGGAGAAAATCGGCTCGGGCTTCCATTTCGCAAGGTAGATTCTCGTTGTCGACTCCAAGTTATGCTTCTTTTCTTCATGACGAAAAGAAAGGAATTAAAAAGAGTCCGAACTCATTCTTTGTTCATGTATTTATAAAAAAGAATCATTTGTTAAAAGAATCACTTATTAGAGGGTTTGTTTATTTAGAACGTAACGTTCAAAGGTGTAGAGAAGGTAAGGAATCCGATTCGTAGTTGGAAAGGGAAAGAAAATCTTAAGCAAGACTTCTCGACTCGAAGGATCATTCCTAAACTAACACCTATCGGGGTCCACCCCACCTCGTAAATGAGGTAAAGGATCTCGAACCTCTCTCGTTTAGGGGTGTCTAAACAGTGGCTCCTAAATCCGAGAGAATGTCGGCTATACTTGTTCAAGATAGAAATGAACATAGTATTCCAACGGAAAGAAGGGTAGTTTGATCCATTAGGGACATGGATACACTACCGATTTTTGAAAGCGTAATTATTCGATTATAATGGAGAGAGGAATTCTCCTCACGTGAGTCGCCGTAATTTGTGCGGCTTATTTTAGGTTGTATTGTATTTTAAAAGGGGGTCGCCTAACGTAAGTTGCTCGGCGAATTTAAATTTTAAATTTGATTTAAATATATACATAATTTAGAAAGTAGTATTTGGCTTCGAAAATAATTTTTAAATTTGAAAGTTTTAAGATATGAGATTAAACCGATCTCACATCCCAAATAAGTTTATATAAACGAGCACCGCACCACAAACCGTGTATCTATCCCTAAGGATAGACACACTGCTTGATGGTGGGGCTCGATCAAATAAACCAGAAGTTTTGTGACATCCGTTTGGTCTGCGAACCAATTTTATAAGCCGACAAATTCCCCTGCTTAATATGAAAGTATCAAACGAGGTTTATATTACTCGGGTTCTTTAAAATTCCCTATAAGGGCAAGCCCCTATAGTTAATTACATCTTAAGTGACGGGAATCACCTAAGAAAACTCTCGATAATAATCAATAACTCGCTTTCAAGAATTTCAAAGTTTAAGGTTTTCAAAGATTGAATTTTGGAATTTCAATAAGGAATGGATCAAATTTTGGAACATTTTGTTTTGTGAATCCAAAGGAAGAAAGGTAGGAGAAATCACCGATTCGAAGTGAACTTCGGTAATTTCCCGACTATCCTATCGTTTCGCTTGAGTTTAGGAAAGTCCTAATACTTATTTAGTATTTCAATCTCGCCAATTTTAATTAATTAGGACTTATATTTGTATGATAAAATCAAACAAATAACTCTAGAAGATGCGAGGGTTTGTTGTCGTATCGGACGACTACCTCGGAATCCTAAGACCGGTTAGGGCTTAATTTGCATAAAATGATTATGCAAGTGCCTAACGAAAAGGTCGAGGATTTATGTTGCACTAGTGCAAGCTACCTCGAAGTCCTATGACTTTGTTATTTAATTCTAGGAAAGTTTTCGTCGAAGTAGGTTCAAGTTTTGTCGACGACGATGGCCGTGTCGCCCACCATGCTCCAAGTTCCTTGTTGTAGCGAGAGGTTTAGTTTTAGAAACCATAAATCGGAGATGAGAAAAGTGTTTTGGTTTAGAGAAGTCTTAATTTTCCAAGTGTTCTTGTATTTCGATTAAAACAAATCTTAAAGTTGATTATAACGACACCGGTTAAGATCCCACTGGCTCCATCCTTCCGCATCATTATTTTTATCGGATTCACTTAGTCCGTATGAATTTGCTAAACTCAACCGAATGAGTTCCACACTTTCATTTAGACCGTGGAAATCCCGTTAGCAACACGTAGGTTACATCATCCGAGGTATTCCCGATCATCCAACAGACGTTTTAATTTAGTTGTAATTGTAGTTTTGTGTTCGTTTCGTGATTAAATTTCGAGTTGTTTTATATTTTCGAAATGTTGTGCGGTGAATTTTATCTTGCAATGACTTTTAACTTAATTTGGTTTCAGCTTTAGGGACTATCCTAAAGGTGTGGGTTTTCATGCAACCGTTGTTTTATCATGCAAGAAAAATAAAGTGCATTCGCAAGAAAGTAAATCGCTAGGAAAGTAAATCGCAAGAAAGTAAATTGCAATAAAATATAAAAGCGTACCTGGAGGGTCTTCCCGTCATCCCAAGCCGCACTTAAAACACAATTAGAATACTTAAGCAAGTTCCTAGGTAAAGCTAAGGGAAGGGTTATGGTTTTCTACCAAATTCCTAACCCTATAGCTAGTCAACTCCTATGACGTCTGTAGTTCTTTGTGTTTTTGGTTTAAAGACGATTTTCTTCATCAAAGAACAATTAAGTCCAATTGTTCTTATAAATATCCTATCATATCGAGGAAGTGCTTAAGAAGAATCTTAAACATCTTTTCAATATTTCTAGGATTGCTTTTAAGTACAAATGAATTTAATTATATAAATGAATCAATCGTCCGAGGTTTTCAAGTCTTGTTAACTCGCTTCAGCTGAATCAGACATTTGAATATCCTATGAGTGAAGTAAGCACTTCATTTAATGTTTCATTTAGGAGTTATAATAATCAAAGCTTTCAAGGGTAAATTAGTATTCAAATGATTCGATTTAAGTTAAAGGGTTTAAATTTGGAATAGTGTTCAAGTTCGTTTTACATTTATTTTCAATTTTTTGTCTTAGAGTGATGTTATATTTAATTTAACTTAATTTAATCGAGTTTTAATTTAGTTTAACATAGTTCAATTTAATTTGATTTGGTGTTTAATTAATTTGATTTGATTTAATTTAATTTAATTATTTAATTTAATTTAATTTAATTATTTAATTTAATTTAATTTAATTATTTAATATAGTTTTAATTTAATTATTTAATTCAATTTAATTTAATTGAAGTTTTAATTTAATTTAATTTAATTATTAAATTTAATTTAATTTTAATTTAATTTATCTTTAATTTACTTTATTTTTAATTTTAATTGAAATTTTTGAAAGAGTTTAATTTTAGTTTAATGATTAAGTCTTTTAATATTTTGAATTTGAATTATCATTTTAATTAAGAGTTGAATATTAATGAGATGATTAATTTAGGGATTTTTAAATTAAAGAATAAATCTCTTCCTAATAAATATCCCTTATTTTAATGATTCCAATTTTATTATTCTTCCAAATTTAATCCATTATTTAATTAAAGTTTAATCATTTTGAAATTATTTAATGGGTTTCTACCCTTTAATTATCTAAATTTCAATCATCCAAATCAGATTAAGATCAAATATTTTACTTGTTGATTTCTTATTAAACCTAAAGTTTTAATTAAGGATTAAAGATTTTAATTACCATTTTACCCTTTAAACTTAATAATTTCATAACTCACTAAATTGAACTTAAATGAACTTGAAATTTTTATGTGACTTCACTCATATGTCAATAAAGACATGAGAGGAGAAAATGTGATTTTTCTGTATTTAATTTATTTATATAATTATTTTTGGTGGAAAATAGAGATTTTCAAGGAAAATTTGATAACATGACCAAAGGAAAGTTTCTGTCCTTAAGAAAATTAGGGGACATTCCTAATGACCAGAGAAGCACTTGGACCAATTTTGGTGATTTTTTGAATTATATTATTTTTATTATAATTATTTTGAGTTTTGGAGTGTTAATTAATTTAAAAATAAAATAAATGTTGAAAAATGGGTTTTATATTTTTCAAAAATCTTTCTGATATCAAGGAAACCAGAGAATCAAATTTTGTAATTTTCTGATTTTTCTATGATTTATAATAATTATTTTAGTGAAAATGCTAGAAAATACATTTTTTTTAATTTTAAAATTACCCTAGGGCTTTAAAATTCAATATCTCACTAAATAGACCTAAGAAAAATGTGGGATTTGTTCCTAAGTGATTAAAATTCAAAATGTGACATTTTGGTGAATTTTATTATTTTTGTGATTTTTATTATTTTTTAATTATTAAAAATATTAAAATATTATTAAAAATCAACTTTTTTAGAAAATTAAAATTTTAATTTTCTTAGATTCCCTGATATCAGAGAGGCTCCAAAACCAATTTGGTGAATTTTTAAAAAGTATTTTAAAAGTTATGAATTTTTAAAGTTTAAAATGGCTAAGTGACTTAATCAACCCAATTAGTGGGGCTAACCAAGTCCAATTGACTTCAAATTTTTATGGTGGGTTCCTCTGATCCTAAAGGTCAGTGGAGAATTGATTTCAAGTCAATTTGATGCCTGGTTAACTCTAATTAATTAAAGACCTATTTTGGGTGTTTAAGCCAATTAGGGTTGTTTTAAATGAACTAAGTCAAAACCTATTTTTCCTAGGGTTCTCTCGGTCATAAGGAACATCACCAAATTTTCCTAGAATTTATTTCACAACATGCTATTTACTGGAATTAAAATACTCAAAACAAGTGACTCGAACTTGAAAAATCAAGAACTCCTCATAGGGATGGCCTCCGACTTTGGAAAATTCAGGAATGTTCCCAAATTCAGAGGCTTCAAAAGCCCTATGGTCTCATGCCATGGTGAATTGTATGCATGCATGGAGAATTAAAACAATGCAGAGAGTAAATAAATCATAAAAAATAAAATATTTGATGAAATTAAGTGATTTCTTTTCCACATTATTCTCCTCTCGTTCACCGAGCAAGAGGGTATTTTTATTTTATTTTTGTGATTTTTCTACACAGAGATATGAATTTTTGAAGTTTAGTGAATTAAATAAATCGTAAAATACCCTATTTTTCTATTTATCCACGCGGCGCCAACAAAACATCGGCAGCTCCGAAGGGGTACGTGTCGCGCCGTGATTGGGCGCCGCCATCCGAGTCGGCAGCCCGGCCCCGCGGTTCTCGCACCGTTTCTCGGTCCGACGCCATCCGAGCCGTTCGTCCGCGCGTGTATCGAATGGACGCGCATCCGTTCATCGTCCCCAAGTGTTCTCACCCGAGAGCCGTCCACACTAAATCCCTAAGATCTCACTCGATTCTCAATGGATTTTTACGTTCTTATACTCTATGAATTCGTCTCGAAGAGACGAACACATCTATACTGGCTAACATGCATCGAAACTAAGGCATTTGAAATAGAGAATCTTCGAAGCTCGGGATGAAGAGTTAGCTCATACCTTGGCTCGTAGAAGTGTGGCTTCAATCCGAGAGTTGTTGCACCTTCGATCGGGTCCTAAGCAAGCTCCGCATGAAGTCTCCCGGTCCGGTGAATTGTCCGGATATGATTTCGACCAAGCCCGATCACAAAGCTCGGAGGCCGGAGCAACCGGGGTGGCCCGGAGATGGGGCTTTGATGGCGGACACCTTCCCTCGGTCCGGTGAAGGTGTAGAGCCAATCAATTTGAGAATTGGCTCACCGTGGAGAAGTGTCCTGGTTTTGGGTGGAATTTCAACTCGAAATCGAGCTTTCGGAGGAGAAATGGCGGGGAATTTCACCTGGGATCAAGTGCTCTAAGGATGGAGAAGGGTCTCGGAACAATTTTGGCAGTAGTTTTGGCAAGGTTTGTGCTTCTCTTTTCTCATGGCCGAGAGGGGTGGAGTTTAAATAGAGCTGGCCGGGAGGCCTCCCGTGGGGAGTTAGGGCTTGGGATCAGCCGCTCGAGTGAGGAGAAGATCAGCCCATGGTGACCACTAGTGCAAGGGGCGCTCAACAAGTGAGAATTTCAATGTCGGATCACATGCGAGCTCTCGGCCATGGTGTTTTCCGGCGGCCCGGTGGCCGGCCGGCCGAGCGGTCGGTCACCCTCAAGCTCAGGTGGGTCGTGGCTGGAGGCTTGTGCAATCAATTGGCAATTGCCATGTGTAAAGGAGTTGGATTGAAATGGAATGGGGGATGAGCCTATTTTGGGTCCAAATGGGTCAACTCACCTTTTGGGCTTGGTTCACCTCCCCATGGCCTCGATTTTGGGCCGAGAGGATCAGCTGGGTCAGCCAAGAGAGAGTGGTGTGGTCTCTATCCATGATGAGGTGGCTAAACATGGTTTAGTGTGCGACATGCTTAAGGTAAAAAAGGCTTAATGAAAGATTAGGAAAGGAGCCCCTCCTTTTACCATTAATGGCATGGTCACATGTCAAGCCTCCCATGGCTTCATGTGGCTTGTCAATGGCTTGCATGGCTTGTCTTTGGCTTTGGGAAAGTCGAGTCAATTTCATAAAAATGGGTTTTAAGAAATTTTTGGTAATTTGATGGGAATTTGGATGAAGCTTCATTTGGAATAATTTAATGATGATTTTAGGACTTAGGTAATGGATTTAATTAAATGGATGACAAATGGAGATGTCATGTGGGCTTTAGGGTAGATTTGGGCTTTTGAATTTTGAAGGAAATGGACTTTTAGAAGGGTTTAAGGGAAGTGGGCTTTTAAGTTTATGAATGTGTTCATGGATGAAAATTTTTGTAAAAGGTTGGGCCAAATAATTGTTGGGTTTAGCTCATGGATGTGTCATGAGTAACTTGAAGCAAATTTGGGGTAGTTTGGGCTTGAATTGGGTTGGATTCTGGGTTTATTCTGGTAAATGGGCCAATGTAGATCAAATTGGGCTAACTTGGGCCAATGTTGGGCTAGGGTTGAAATTGATGTAAAATAAATGTTGAGAAATGTTTATAGGAGTGTTTCAAAGAGGTTTCAGCTTTGGTTGGGTTTTGATTTTGAGGTTTGGGCCTATTTGGGTTAGGTTTGGGTTTAGGTCAAAATTGGGCTTTTTGATTTTGGGTTGAATTCGAGTGGGTTTGGGTCAAAATCTTGGGCAAATCATGTTAGTGTTTTGTTTATGGGGATGTTAAGGAAGGTTTAGAAAAGATTTGGGGTTAATTGGAGTTGAATTGGGTTAGTTTGGGCTAAGTTTGGGTCATGGGTCCAAATTGGGCTTTAAGGCCCAAAGTGAAATTGGATCCAAATGTCAATCAAATTGGACTTGGATTTGGTCTAAATTGGTATTGGGAATGTTGAATTAAAGTTTAAAATTGAATTGGACCAAAATTTGAGTCAATTGGATAGGTTTGGTTTAACATTGGGTTCACTTTGGGTTAAAATGGGTCAATTTGGGGTTTTGACAAAAGTAGGATAAATTGACAAAATTGACCCATGGTGTAGTTGGACAAAATGAAATTGGGAATATTTAGGATTTTCTGGAATTTTCTGGGAATTTTCTGAATTTTTGGATTTTTAGGCCAAGAAGGGTATTTTGGGTATTTGGAGGGTATCGGGGGGTATTTTTGGAATCTTTGGTATTTTTGGGTATGGATGATCAATTTGAGTGATGTGGAGATGTTTGGGATTGATTTTGGAAAATTTTTAGGTAATTTGGAAATTTTGCAAAAATTGGGTAATTTCATGGTTTTGGGTAGGTTTAGTAGGTGTAGGGTCCCGGGGGTCAAAAATTGAAAATTTGGGCAATTGAAGATTGGGTGAATTTGAGTGGGGTGAAATCATTTTGGTTGGGCCATGAAGCCATATCAAGCCCCTATGAGCCATGAAGGGACTCATTCGAGGCATTCACTATGTTGTTCCTAACCCTCTTGACCAAGGGCTTAGGGGTTAAGGACCATCCATGTGAATCACCTACATGAGTCATGAGGTCAAGTTAGGTATGGGTGTAGTTTTAGGAAGTGTGTGGAAATGTAGTGTGTAAGTGTAGTGTATAAGTGTAATGTGCGTGTAAGTCGCCCCTTCACTGCACTGTGCCACCTGTAGGGGTCCTAAGGCCAAAGAGTCCTATAGGAACTCATCCTTTAAACTTCCATATTTGATATCAACCCTCTAGGTGATTAGGGGTCTATAGTCAAGTTTGTGGAGTTTGCAGGGAGTTTAGAAGTGGTTTAAATTTCTAAAAGGCGGGTCCCAATTCTGGTCCTCTAAGATAGTCAAAGGAAAAGCCTAAGGCTAGATCCTAAGCACTAAAAAGAAGAAGGGAAGACCTCACCAAAAATGAGGTCAACAGTAACCTTCAAGGATCGCATGGCTTCCACATGTCCACTCTTTAGAGTCCTCCATCGCATGGTCTCCACATGTCCTTTCACATGTCCTCCTTCCACCGCATGGCCTCCACATGTCCTTCCACATGTCCTCTTCTAGGGTCTTCCATAATGAGGTGACACCTTTCTAAAGTCAACAATGGAGGCTTAAAGTAAGTAGAAATTTACAAGAGTGCCACTTACCTTAATGACTAATTGGGGGTCAAAACAACAGTGTAAATTTATATAAATTGGCTTATATAGAGAGCTATTTCAATTGAATTAAACCTCAAGATTTTTTTTTATATTTTGAGTTTCTCACAAAAAAAACCTTGAAGTTTTTTATAAATTTATTTCATATGTGAATGTTGAATCTTTATAAAAAGCTAAAACTTTAATCTCTCTCTATTATCATTAAGATTTGATAATTATTTGTGCCTTTCATGACAAATAATATACCGAACAAGCAATACCATTATATTATGATAAAGTTTACCAATCATAATATCAACAAAATAAGTGTAGACCGATTTGATGAAATCATTGTAAGTCATCTTCATCATCACACTAAACTTTTTCCACTACAGCCTCATTAACATATTGATTCCAGACCTCATGATAGCATAAGAGATTGTACATCAAAAATACATCAACACTAGTCTTGAGGAGATCCAACGGACTAAGAGGCGAAGAAGTATATCCAAGAAGGACCACCGGTGGAACACTAAGGGGCCCATCAGTGGGAGACTTATGAAATATCAATGGACTCATTGGACCAAGTGCTAGCCCCCTAAAATAGGGTAAGGAGTTGGCCGGACTTAGACCGTCCGAGAACTAAGGATCAAAATCAATAGGGCCGGAAGAAGACATCAGTCCAACTCTAGCCCATAATCCAACTCGAGGGAAATGACTCACCTTACATCTCACAAATGCCTCTGACACTTTTCATCAGGAGGTTGAGAATTAACAACGATATATTTCAAGAGCATTTCGAGGGATTCTTTTGTTAAGGAGCAAGCCATTTGTGGGATTATGTTGATTCACTCTATGCCAGAAGGCCCAATCTCATCTTATACAATTTTTTATAGATTTTCTCAATAAATTCATTTCTTGAATATTCTTGAAGTGGTTCAAATGAGTGTTTTGTTTGATATACTTGGTATCATCAGCAAGAGGACTTGTATGGTTTGTGATGTGGGACAAAGAAATAATTGACCTAAGAATTTTGGTCTATATTAGCTTCTTGATCAAAGCATGACCCTACTGACTAATAAACCAAGAATATATTTTGTTGTATTTTATGTCATTCATTAGTTATTCACTCCATAACCTCAGCTCACCACAAAAAAAGTCAAATATTTCTTTTGCTCAACATGTATTATAAGTTAGAATACGGCTCATTATAAACGATAATCAATATATATTTCTTGCATAAGGGATAAATGTCTATTTACCTTTAGACTATCATTTCCCTTGCAATGAAGGATGTCAAATGTTGTTTTTATGGTAAACAGCTAGCATACTATTTTCAAGTAATTTGTATTTGATTCATTTGTTAAATAAATGAGCCGAACACGAACAATTACTTTGTATTTGATTTATAAATGAGCCGGACACAAACAAACATTTGCTCAATTATATACAACTTGAATTAATTAAATAATTAAATAAATAGTATTTATTATAACAATTTTATATTGATTTTTTATGATTCATTTTAAAGAAATATTAAAAATTATTATTTTTAAATCATTCGATCCAAATACGAGCCGCAAACAAATAAATGCATTCGAAGATGAACATGCTATTTACGAGCTATTTGAACACAAATTAATTTTGAACAGATTGATTTTTGAATGAACTGAACACAAATAAATATTGAGGTTGATCGAATGTGGCTACTTTACACTCCAACTTGTAATGTTATGGTTAGGAACCTATTTAGGCATCCAAGTATTGTTTGAAAAAATGAGATCTTCTCTCTATTTTTTAAAAAATCTCTCTTACATGCAGGATGGCTTAGATATTTAATAGCTTGGGCAAAATTTTCTTCAACTACAATGACTCCCTTGATATTGATGCCTGCATGTCCTTATAACTATAGTCAAGATGTGTGAACTAGAGCCTACTTCATGTTGCATCCAATTTTAATAATTTTTACACGACTTTGGGTGAAGTGAAACAACCTTGATATGTTTACAAAGGGTAGAGAAACAAGTTTCCCCTCGACTACAATCATGCTCGAGACGTTATCATGAATGCACTTCAAAATGGTCTCAATTACAAATCTAGCCTTGATGTTCAATTGTTTATCCACATCACATCAAAGAAATCAATTTTAAAGACACCTTATTCTAAGAGTACCATGCAAATTTACTCATTACCTTAAAGTCCTAAAGAAGCAGATCCCATTAAATATCAAAGCTCTATAGCCTCCTTATGTTAAAATTACTCAAAAAGGTTGCTAAGTTCATCAGGACAGTATAGATATTCGGCCATAGCTGCTCTGAGTTCTCAAATCTAACTATACATTCAACTCATGCAGCATTAAATTGTCTCAAATGCACCATCGAACAAGTACATATATTGCTATATGAAAGTTCTCTTCTTGCAAAAGCCAGAAGAAATACCATTCTAATCATTATTACATACATAACCCGCTTAATCAACATCAAATAATGATGTGCCACATTATTCAGAATTAAATGGAACTGGCTACATTTGCACAATTTGCAGAATTAGACGAGCTCTTGAATTGGAAATCATGCCTACATCTCTAATTTGGTGCTGGGGAATTCATCACTGTCGCTGCAGCTCTTGGTTTGGCTCACATACCATGAACCACATCTGTTGCTCGAGATCGACGCATCGGGGGAGGAGCATTTGCTCGACGGAGGAGCGCCCTCGAGCACAACGGAGCTATTTGAGCTCTTTTTCTCACATGAGTAAGGTGTCGTGCTGCTTATTCTGTAAGATGAAAAATATGGAGATTGTCATTTAAAATACACATATTCTAGTAACATTTTTCATTTTAAACTTATTTTCATAGAATGATTGGATGATCTGAAACATGATTTTGCAAAATAGGGTTCAACAACAATAGAGATGAAGATACCATGTTTGCAGTTCAATATCATTAGTAAAAAGGGGGCATTGACATACACAATTCATGTGCATTTACATATCTAACGTCTAAATTTTGCCTTTTTACATTTAAATTGCCCAAATTTTTCATATCACTTCCAAAACCATCATTTTAACTTTTGAAAAGTGAAATGCACCTTTTCATGCATATAGATAAGGTGGCATGAATATAAAAAATGAAGTTTAGGTGTTTGATAAGTAAATATGCAGGAGTTGAGTAGTATGCATGTAAATCTTCTAGTAAGAAAATAGTTTCATACTAGTTCAGATATAGATTGTCATAACATTATCAAAAAGTGCTATTTAGAATCAAACTCCTCTCTGTTTCTTAACAAAAAGCAACATTTGGAACAATCAAGAACATCTTTTCCATCAACTAGGAAATTTACATAAGAATCCACCATGCTAAACAACAGAGCAGTGTTGATTAACTCGAAATATATACCTCTCCCTCCTTTTCTCTAAAAATCGAGCCAGAGATGCCTTTCGAGCCTGCGGTACAGCTGCAAAGAAGAATCAATCATAAGTGTTTAAACGCTATATAAAAAGAAAATATATCCTGCTAAATATATGCAAAACAAGTTTCAGTGACAGGATGAATTATAAACCTCTTGGCATTATAGGAGCAGAGGCAGGGACTCCCACCATACAAGCATTAGTAGCCTTCACGTGCTCGCTCTTCATTTCCGTCTTATCGTCGGCGGTGTTTATGGCATTTTTACACTCTTTACTTGCCATAAGCATGATTGTTTGAGCCTAATGAACAAACACAGCTTAAGCTTTTGGTATGAAATCATAGAATTCAAGTTATACCAATCACAATCTAGTGTAAGAGAAATTAATACCATATGGGATGGAACATCATCATACACATTCACCGATCCGGCGTAGAATATAGTTAGCGGGGCAGTTTTCATATGAAGCTTGGACACATTCCTGAAGAAAAAATTGTGAATTCATTTCATGAAAGTAAAAAACAAGAGATTCATTAAAAATATAATGCAAATATATTACCTTGGTGTGAAGGAACCAACCCCATTAGTTACTATAGAGAGATTAGAAGAACTATGAGACTTCATGAAAGGGGTGGTCATGGCAATGGGGATGGGAGAGGGAGAGTCAGACACTGCTGTAAAACTAGAATTGTTGTAGCGTTGAGTTGAAGCATGGTGGGTGTCTGCAGCTTGATTTTGGGAAGAAGGGATGGAAAATTGTTGGACTCCATGGATCTCCATGCCCATTAATTTCTAAAATTGGTCAAAAAAGATGAAATAATACCAACTTCAGAGCTTAAAATCTGAATTACAAAAACTTTTCAGACTTGCAATGAATCAAAGAATCATGGCAGCCAAACCTCAGAAGCTTTTACAGCTGAAGTTGCAGCATTACCAGCCTCAAAAGCATCAATTGAAGTAGCAGGCTGTAATCCAGTTGAGGATGGAGGTTCAAAAACTAGTTTTTTGAGCCTGTCTTCTTCCCCTAAATCCTCAAATGACTTAAATTTTTGCAGTGCAGAAGCCTTATTCATAAAGGGAACAGCTGTTCTAAATGAGAAGGCTGAAATCCAAAACGAAAAGAGAAAACAGTTGTAAGATGAATGATCCCGCTCATACATAAATTACTAGCAGAACACCCTAAAAACAGTATAAACATTAGATTACTAATCATCTGAAGCTGAAACAAAGTTATAAATCTACAGAATCAGACAAAAAATTTCAATCCATCTTGGGGACATACATTCATTTTTATACAAATCGAAGAACGAAAACGGTAAAAAATCCAACTTTATCAAACAAAATTCGATTTTTAGCTCAAAATAAGTGAGAAGAGGAGTTTTTTATTTCAATTTCATAGAAAAAAACTACACCTGAATCCAAGCGGCCGCCATGGGCCTTCTCCATCGCTAAAGCCCTGGAATTTCGCCCAACAACTCCAAGAAAATCCCTCTCCATATTTTATCAGGTCGATTCTTCCTGGAATGTCCCTTTCCCTTCCAAATTCTCTTCCTGAAATATCCCTGCTTTCTCAGAGCATTCCCAAACTATTCTCTCTCTACGCTTTCTCTATCTCTAAAAAGAGCACGAGCCGGGAGCTGATGAGTTACTTCATATTTATAGTGGAAGTCACATGTGAATTAAATCATTAAAAAATTATTAAATTAAAATAAAAAATTTTATATTTTTTTTGTGAATTTTGATATTTAGATAAAAAATAATAAACAAAAGTGGTAAAAGATATTAATTTTAGAAATAATAAAATTTCTTGTATTATGTATATAATTATCTTACACGTAACACACAGTTGCTATGAATTTATATATTAAATTTCTAAATTTTAATTTTTTTTAGATTTATAACACCCATATTTTTAATATTAAATAAAAAATATCGTTATTACTAATTATTTAAAGGTGGGATAGTTTTTTAAAAATATGATAACTGTAAATAAAAAAAAGATTTCACAAAATTAAAATTGTGTGACATTTTTATAATTTTTTTTAATCTCTTAAGGTTTTATTTTAGTTAAAAAAAAAGCAGGTGGGCCAGTAGGCACATGGGTGGGACCAGGCGGGCATGTTGTGTGGGGCCCATCAACTCCCACGTCCGCCTAAATTCTCTAGTGGGGTCCACTTATCCCCACTGTACTGGCTATGCGTAGTGTCGAGCGAGACTGCCGATTTCCGACGATTCCTCGCCTCCATATCGCAAGTCATCTTAATTAATCGGGGATCAGTGGGACAGTAGGAACGTATATGCCTCGAGAAGATATATAAGAACAATGGGGATACTGTAGTACTCATCTATGATATGAGCTTAGGGATGTGTAGCAAATAATGCGTCCTGTTGTGTGTAGGGGTGTGAGCGAGTCGAGTAAGAGTGAGTTCAGATTTAGCTCTTGTTCTGCTCGTAAAAAAATATTACTGTTTGTGATCAGCTCGTTTATATTTCAAACACAAAAGTGTGTTCGTATCTGACTCATTTGCTCAGCGAGCCGAACACAAGCTAATAGCGAATAAAGAGTCATTCTGACAACTTTAATCACACAATCTTATGTTGTTAAGGGTTAGGATAAATTTTAAATATTATTATTTATATTAAAATATCATTTAGATATAATTTAATATATTTTTTATTTTATTTTTAATTAATGATTTTAATTGATTATAATATTTTGTAGCATTGTAGTCAAGTAAAATTTTTTAAAAATAGTACTCATATATATATATATATATATATATTGTTAATGCATTTTCAACAAATAGACTGCTTGACTTGTTTCTTTGATTTCATTCCAAGAAATAATAGTCCATACAATCTAATTAAATATTTTAATAATACATATTTCAAATCTAACCATTCAGCTATAAGGAGAGAATATTTAAAATTAATATACAGAATTCAATACAACAATTTAAATAAAGAAACTCTTAATTTTGCCCGATTTCAGTTAATCTTGATTGATATATATATATATATATATATATATATATATATATATATATAATTGATGAGCAGTATTTTGAGTCAAAACAAGTCAAATAAATTTTTGTTCGTGTTCGGCTCGTTTATATATCGAGCGCAAAAAAAAAGTTCGTGTTCGGCTCGTTAACTTAGCGAACGAATCGAACACGAGCTTCTTAACGAATCGAGCATGAGCTGTTCGCAAACAACGAGCTATTTTGACAAGCTTATGTGCGTGTGTGCACGTAATTATTGAGAATCTACTATTTCAAAAGGCTAAAATTCTAAGTTGCAATATTTTGAAACCTAACATAAAATCTCTTGAGAAAAAAGGTGATTTAACAAATGCTAATGAAAGATATCAAACTTACATATGATTCTAACTAAATATAGTGTTCTCGGCTTAATAGTGATTATATATAAAAAAAAACCCTACTATTTATAGTAAATATATATTTATTTAATTTATTAAATATGTAATATAAATTTTAAAGAAAATGACACTTGAATTTCTTAGAGCTCATCTCAATAATATTTAGAAATATTTTGTATATAAACATAAATTTGTATTGTATTTTATGTATTATAATATATATTTTTACTAGTGGGAGCAAAGATAGGTAATTTGATTTTGTGTTCTATACTCATGTGATTTTAAGAACATGATTAGTTTTGATTTTAAGTTTACCTTCCTTGATGCTTTAGCATCATTAACTATTCTAAACTATTATAATTCTTCTAAACTTGATGACACATCTACTTAGTCTTCTTGCAATGAGCACCTTAATCTTTATCTTCCAAGTGGCAAAGGGCTCCAAACTTGCTTAACAAACATCAAACTTCACCTATATAATTGTTATAAATTGAATAACCTATAAAGAGCAATTAAAAAATTATTGGATTTTCTCGTTGAAGATCGTTGTCATCGAACTAAATAGTCCAACAAACTTATGATATTCTCCTCTCTCATTGAAGTTATATGAAGAAATTTTTTGGTCACATCACAATGATTAACTCATGGAAGTCTTTCTTTATTTCTATGAAAATATCAATGACTTATGGATGCTATTATTCACTTCTATGAAAATATCAATGGCTTTACATAATAGACGAACATCCATCATAACACCATTATAGTTGTAGCAAAAATGATCATAAATTGGTTTTATTATATGTTATTTGCAATCACAACACTAAAGCACAAAATAGTTATCAAATAAATTATCATGTCTTAAAAAGCTTCGTTATATAGGCCATTATTTGCAATTAATATTCATTGCAAATTTGTATTCGAGATCTAAAATAAATAGCAGATAAAACTTCTATATTTTTACGCCTACAAGCATATTTAAATCTGAATGCATTTGAATAATCATTTTACAAGATTCGACAGTCATTTAATAGTAGTATAGAGCAGAAATAACATAAATATTATATAACACAAAAAACATAAAAAAAGATAACTGATTAAACTAATTTATAAAATTATACAATTCAATTCACTAACATTGTAGCCACATGTTTATATTAAGTTATTTGTTTAAGAAAAATAAGAGAATTTTAATCAATATACAAAAATTCTAATTATCATCATTATCATCAACACCACCACTACCACCACTACCAACACTAACACATCACCATCACCATCACCATCACCATCACCTCATTAATCTTGAGTAGTTTCTAAAAGCATCCAATTGTTGAAGCTCTTTTAGCATGGATTTTAGGATCTCCTTGATCTCCTTTTGTGTGAATAGTTGCTTATAATGTTGGCTCCCTCTGATTCTTTGTGGGGTGGATGAATACTAGCTTCAATTTTGAGAACAACTTATAGAGAAATACATATGTCCCTTGGTTAATCCTCTTGTGTTAATATATTTAAGGTCCAAAATGTCTATGGTGCCTATCTCACAGGCTAGGCACAGTCCGACGATTAATGCTTCATACTCTACCTAATTGTTAGTGATGTCGAATTCCACTGAGATCGTCTTGTAGAGATTCTTTCCGGTTGGGATGCATAAGACCAACACTAGTTCTTTTGTTGCCTGTTCGGAGGCTTTGTTGACATATATGATCCACGTTTTGTCTTCAGTAACGATTTCCTCGTCTAACTCCTATATCATGAAAAAGTTAGTCAGAAAGTCCGAGATTACTTAGGCTTTGACTACCGTCTGAGGAACAAAAGTGATGTTGAATTCGCTGAGCTTAAGCACCAATTTTAGTAGTCGACCATAGTGCTCCAGTCACGTGAGCACAAATTTCAACTAATGCTCTATGATGACTCGAATCAGATTCATTTGGAAGTATGGTTGAATCTTGTGAGTGGAAATAATCAAATCAAATGTTAGTTTTTGCATAATTGGGTACTTGATTTTAGGATCATGAAGCACTCGACTGGTGTAGTACACTCGATGTTATTTTCCTGCCTCCTCTTGAACAAAAACTGAGCTTACAGCCTCTCGTCTGACTTTGAGGTATAGTGGTATCTCTTCCACTCACTTCGGGCGCTGGAGCAGTGGTGGGGACATTAAAGATTCCTTTAAGTTTTTTAATTCCTTAAATAACGCCGTATTGTACACTAATTTTTCCTTAGTACCTTAAATAATGTCGTACACTTGTCGCTCAACTTTGGGTTGAAACAATTGAGCCTGATAATACGACCGATAGTCTCTGAATTTACTTGGTACTCTCTAGGGGCAACATATCCAAGATCGCTTGTACCTTTCAGGATTGGCTTTCAATCCTTTGGGAGTCAACAAGAAGCTGAGAAATTTCCCAGTCAACGGTTCGAAGGTGTATTGGATGGATTTAACCTCATACTGAATGGTGTGAGTGTCCCAAAGATCTCTTTTAGATCTTCAATGTGTCATTTGATTGACTTACTTTTTACTAGAATATTGTCAACATACATCTCAATGTTCCTTCCTTTTTTATTAGAAAAAATTACATCTATGAGGCGCTGATAAGTCACCCCAGCATTTTTTAGTCTGTGTCCTTTGGGAAAGAGGCATTGAGATTGGTGAAGTCAACCAGGACGACGTTCAAGAGCTAAGTTGGGTATTGAACTTCACAGTTATAGCCAACGTCTAAGAATTTCTGCACCTTTGTTGCTATTAGTTAGGCCAAAGTTTTGGCATTCGATTGAAACTCCTACTCGATAAACCAAGAGTAGAGTCTAATGTTCAACAGGTGGCAGGTTGCGTTGATTGAAATGTCAAACATTTCTGTTGCGGTCCAAGTGAACACTTCCCTGTGATCCTGAAACATATGTATTAGTTGGTTCCTGGACCTTGTATCAAAACTATTCACTGATTGGAAAAAACTTTATTGGATTTTTCTTTGGAAACAGATACCTGGAGGACGACCTCAATGGTTTCGAGACCCACCTCCCTCTGGATTTGGATGTGAAGTGGTTCATGCCCGACGCTTGAAACCTCTCTTAAATAGTAGCTTCTAGACTGCTACAAATTTTCTCGTATAGTGATGACCTCTCATCACCCAGTAACTTTACTGCCACATGGTAGGTAGAAGTCAGAACTGAATAACTATTTATGAGTGGCTGACCAAAGATAACATTGTGGTTCAGCGGAGACTCTACTATGAGGAAATCCTCCATGTTATTATACTGCTTCTTTGGTTCTCCCAAAGAGATGGCGAGGGCGACAAGGCCTCACTCTTCCTTCTTTTCTCTAGAGAATCTGAACAACAGGCCTATCGGTGCTGTCAGCCGGTCGGTCTTTAGGTTGGTCTTAGGGAACACTATTTTGAAAAGGATATTTACAGAACTTCCTTTGCCGACAAGACTATTACCTACCTGGTAGTTGTTAATCAGTGTTGTGACAACGATCGCTTAATTATAGGGGTTTTCAATCGATGGAAGATCTATATTTGTGAAGAAAATTGGTAAACAGTTATGTGTGTAAGAGATGACAAAGCATAGCTCTCCCGAGCATTGTCTCTTTAAGCCAAAGGGTCGAGCTCCTCCCTAGAAGATGATAGGGATTGTTATTGCTACGTGGACCTCGTTCGTCATAACAGATCTGTTGGAGGGATCTCCTGCTGGAGCTTTATCTTACTGCTGTGTGTGAGCGTTAAACACAACAAACACTTTGAGTTTCCCAACACAAATGAGTTCTTCAATCAAGTTCCATAAGTAACGACATTCCTTCTTGTCGTGACCATGGTCACAGTGGTATTGGAAGTATCTCTACGGATCTCGTATGACTAGGGCTAATTTCAGCGGCGAGGAAGCTTGACGTAGTCCTTATTTTTGGATGAACTTTAATATTTCATCCATAAACACATTGAGGGGTGTCAAATCTCTTATTTCACTGTAAACATGTGTTCTCTCATAATATTGAGCCGACCATTGATTAAAGTGTTGCTTTTGATCATGATTGCCTCGGTGGTTCCTCTGATGATCCCGGACCTAGAGTTGTTGTTCCGGCGACAGACAGAGGACTGATTGTCTTTCGACTTCCGTGGGTTGCCTCATTCTTTCCGCTTCTTAGAGGGATAGTTGGGCGAAACCTGCTTAGAGATCCCTCAAGGTCTTCAGTAAGTATGTGCTTGTTTGCCTTCTTCAATACTTCCGCAAAAATAGTTGATTTAATAGATTTAGGTCATACCTAAATCGCTTCCTTTGAAATCCTCACTTTAAAGATGTCCCTGCTATTTCCAGCTTCAGATTTCTAATTTTCAGCATCTCGCTCTGGAAGCGGATGAGGTAGGCTTGTAGGTTTTTGTTTTCTACCTGCTTGAGGTTGAGTAGGGTGTCCGAGTCTTTCCTCGGCTTCTACATATTTGAGAAGTACAAAACAAAGAGTCTCTTAAACTTATAGTACTTGGGATGACTTTAGTCAGTAGAACGTTGAACCACCAAAGGGTAGACTCTTTTAGGGTGGTTAAGAAGAGAAGATACATTATTGGATCATCAATCTAGTGCAGGCCAAAAGATGATTCAAACGACCTAACATGGTCAAACAGATTGGTCCTCCCCTTGTAAGAATCAAGGCAAGAAATCCTTAGCTTGTGCGGAGGTATCTCCTTTTTTATTTGGTGAGTAACGACACCTTATGCGAATGGCCGAACAGGCATTCACATCCGTTCTTCCCATCGCTTGTTCGCTTGCAGTTGAGGCTATTTCAGTGTGTTGCGACTTACCTTGTCCCTATGTTTGCTGGTTGCTGACCTGGTTGTGTGCTGGTGGCGAGTTTTGGGAATGAACCCCCTGGGGTTCTGTTTCCAAACGAAGCTCCTGGTCATTCCTCTTAGTGATAGCTGCTCGAAGGATCTCAAATTGCTCCATCATGAGGGTCATTTGGGTTTGTGAGCCATATACCTACGCATGGACTTTTGGTTGAGTAGCATCTCTATTGGGTTCCATGCGTGCTATCGCTCTTTGAGAAGTTTTTATTCATAGTTAGCTCTGCATCTCGTTAGGGGCATGTCTACACTCACCGCATCACATTTCAGCATGTTTAATCCCAAATTGTCTTTTTGTGAATAAGCATCGAGAGTCAGAATCGAGTGAATGAGAGGAAAAAAGTAGAGTGGATCAAGACTTTACTGTCAAGGGAACCGGGGGAGAGTCCAAATGGCCTCCCTTCCCTTTGTTCGCCGTTTACTCTCTTATTTATAAGAACATATTTTGTACAGTTATAGAAAGAATAGAACAATTATGACAATTGTTCTTAACATAATTAATGTTCTAATTAATTATATGAGTTTTATATCATATCTATATTACAGTTTGGATTTTAACATGTCAGTAATTGATCGACCGACTTGCATGACTTTGGCAAGTTGTGACGACCGGCAGAGTGACGACCTTATAATGTATTGGTTAGCCGAATAGCCGTGGTCAAGGGTTTCTCTCCTGCGCCTTGATCAGTAGGTCGGTTGACAGGTCAGTTTGTTTAATCGTGCGAGTCATGACTCGTTTGTCGTTTAGTTCAAGTCTTACAGAGTCTGCTTCTTCATCTGCCTGGTCGGTTCATCGCCTCGGTCGGATATTCCCTTTCGCAAGTTATTGGGCGAATCTTGTTGCTGCCTATGCGGGTATCTGATAAGACTCACTGCTAGAATGATTTGCATCTCACTCTTGATGAATCTTGTCATCATCAGGCCAGAAAACATCTCCAGAGATTTGACTTATCCCGACTTTGTAGATGTGTTTGTCATGCTTGACGTTAAATTGTCGGTCGATCTCTTACCTCAGATGGAAGCATACTACCCCTGGCCATACGTTTTCTTTGAGATTCATGCAGACACTTCTCATGTAGACAAATACAAACCTCTAAAAAAAACTCATTAATTACACATCAAAATAAGCCACTGGCGACATTCCCACAGCAAAAACATAATTTTTTGTTTAATGTTAATCTGTACTCTATCCATCGCATAAATTAAAGCATCAAAATCAGAAAGATTAAGGTCCTAATTAAGGTGATAATGATCTTTTTGTCAAACGTGTTAGTATGTTTCCTGAGTTGTAATTAAGACACTAATTAAAGTAAACCCCTAACCTCTTGGTGCTAATTTAAATACAAAGTTGACCTAATGTTATTATAATTGTTTTTTGAAGTGCATTAGACGGAAGCATGCAAATGTGTGATGCTGGATGAAAAACTTAGCATTAGTAGCACTTAATTAAATACTTTTCTTAATATTTGATGCAGATTTTTAGTCATATGTATAAACTTATTGTAGATGCTAAAAGTTCGTTTCAATATGCACGTGGCATAAAATGTTCTAATATCCTAAATTTATATTTCATTGTCGAGTAAGACATTTTATTAGGTATGACTCATATATTAGATAAAGAACAGATGTTGAATCCGAACGAAGCGAGCCAACGAAACGAAGTGGAGTGGAAACATTTATCCAATCTGGGGAGTTTCGTTATCTGGGTTGGGGGTAACGGCTCCGCGGTACGTTATATGAGTAATTTTGTAATTACATATTGTACACCAGAGCTATATATATATATCTAAGAAATTTTGTACTCTTTTTAGTGAAATCAAAGAATGCCGGCGCTTTGCTCCCGAGGACGTAGAGAAATTAACGAACCTCATTAAATCTCTGTGTTTTCTTCTTGATTTGTGTCGATTCTTGAATTATCTTTCCCCTAATTCCTCGACACATTTCATGTTGAACTCCAACATATATGTTCATATTGCAATTTTTTTTTTGGAATATTTACATACATATCACTTAATTCCAAAAGATTTGGGCGGTATAAATGTAAAAAATGTGAAGTATTATTGTTAAATATGTAAATAAATAGGAATTGAATGGTATATATGTAAATGACCCTATTTTTTTTGAAGTAAAACAACAAGTGGCCCAGTGATTAAAGGAGATGATATCACATGTTAGAATAATATATATATTTTTTTTGTAAATTTAGCAGTCATGATTAAGAAATAAACCTTTATTTTTTAGGAAAAAAAAATGTCGTAAATGAAATATTAGCTCGGGATATTATAATACTTCTATAAAAAGTTAAATGAGGTATTTAAGTGGCATTAAGCTTTCGAACGCATGCCAAACGTATATGCTCTAGTGCAGTAGTAAGACCTGGTCTTTGGTTTTATTTATTATACTGTATTTTTCAGTTTAAAAGAACTTAATTGCATAGCTTTCAAGATATACTAAAACATATTAATCTCATGGTAACTATATATATATGTTGACTCTTGATTTTGCCGTGAATCACACTCAAAGAATAGATTGTAAGACGGGAGGGAGAGAGAGAGATAGGGAGTGTAGAGACGAGTGAAATGCACAATAATGAACAATAATTTTAGAGGAAACGTGTAAGCCTTTATTCATAGAATAATCCACTATTTATAGAGAAAGATGATTCAGTGTGCGAATTTACATATGTTCCGTTGCGTTAGCGGGATTGTATAGGTTATTATGTATATTTTACATATATGAGGCCTAGAGTCGGATAGTTATATGGGGCTCGACTGGTTGGAATGACAAGAATTTTGAAAGCATTGTTGGTCCGCCGGTCTTAATAGGCTTTGCCGATCGACTAGATTGTGAGGCTTGGGTGAGTGCTTAGGTGGGTAGATGAGTCGACTGACGTTGTTGGTCGGCTAGGCTTGTAGATACTGTCGGTCGGCTAATCTTCTACTGGTCGAGGGTCGGCAACCGATTCGATCGGTTGAGTTTTACTGATCAGCTGCCATGGTCTGGTCGTTGACCCTTGATCCTTGATAAGGAACTCATCTCGGCTGAACAGAGCTAGACTATCAGCCAGAGTGCGAATCATCACAATCCGATAGGAATCTTGCTCTTAGACGAAGAGACCCTAAGGGAATGCTAAGACCTTTTGTCTTATCAGCTCGTGATGGTATTAAGGGAGATCGTTTAGGGAGATCATTTAGAAGTCCCTGATACTACGACAAGATACGAGGAACTAGCTAGTTTCTTCTTTGTATTAGCTTTACAGATACTCATTTGCTTGTTGTTTGAATGAGCCGCTCAGGCTTAAGCCATTTGGTTGTTTTCATGAAGGTTGGCTTTGAACTTGTCTTGTTTGGTTGAACAATCGGATTTGTGGGTCTTCTTCTAGTGGATCATTTTTTAATGTAAATTATTCTTTCTGGACCGTCGGATATCCTCGAGATCCGTGTATACATTTTTTTCTATGTACAATAAATAATATAAGATGTGTGATCAAATTAATGGTAAAATGATTTTAATTTTTTATGAATATTATTAGCACAATTTTTATCTTAATTATGATGTTCATAGTAACTTTTTCAATTTGATATGAATATAAATAAAAAAATCATGACTTTTGTACTATCAATCTATTTCTTTATGAAAGAGATAATTACAGACAGATCTGACGAAACATTGATATTTACATATTAATTAATCAGGTGATTTTTTCAAAATAAAGCTAAATATTCATTAATTTTATAATTAATTGTGATCTCTATTTTTAAACATTACTATGTTTGAGATATAATTTTATCTTAGAAAAAAATTAAAATAAATAAAAAATATATAATATGCGAATATAATGAAAATAACCTTACATCATGATGAATGGATGACAAAGAATGAATAGATAGGCTAAGGTGACAACAACAGAGAAAGTGAATGTGTTCCAGCAATTTGCAGTATTTCCCTCAATGGAATATCTCCATAGAAAATGATGGAGGATTTGCAATAAATATTTTTCACAACAAAAAGGGGTATTTAAGTGCATACTACACATTTTTTTTAAAAATTGAATGCTAAATTTTAATATTTACTTATATAATATCGAACTTGTTGTTAATGACTCCCAATTAATGAACTAAAGTAAAATGACACTTTCGTAAAAGGGCACCTACCACATCTCACCTACCGCTCACCTACCTCCCACCTACCAATCTCTTGGTTTATATAAATAGAGAGGAGCATGAGTGCTGCAGGAGAGCAAGACAAGATGCGAATCAACGAGTTTGAGAATTAGTGACGCAGGAGAGATTACCAGAGAGAGTGAGGAGCGCATCTTGGAGGCCTCGGCCTGAAAGCGAGGCCGTAAGATGAGGTTCATCTACGTAAAATTACGTATTCTCCTTGTTTTTGTTTAACGAAATTCGTGAGTGTTTCTCTTCCGTGAATGTAGGTCTAGAGGACCGAACCATGTAAATCGTTTTGTGTTCTTGTTTACTTGCTTCTTTTTGATTTCTTCTAGCCAATTCATTTCTCACAACAGAAATCAATAACATAAACATATAAAATTCTAATAATATTTTTTTTGTTAAATTTTGAAGTGATTATGACACTAAAATGCTATATGGGTAAATATCATACTTTAGGTGTTAGTTATGTAGATGCATAAGAATTGCATGGTATGTGATATGTTTATAATTTTGTGTTTGTTGATGCCTGTATTTTTGTATTTTATATGATCATATTGTGCTATGAGGAAGGTATTATGTTGTTTTTGCAGGTCGTAGCAGGAAGGGGGATGAACATAAATTGAAATGGATCGAATTGGAGAATGGAATAAAATTTAGCCGTTGGGCACGTAGTCGTTGGCCACTGGCATCTAGGCAAATGGAGCAAAATCCTGAGAAGACATAAAGGTGGCACCGCCTTTTGGGCACCGAAGTGCTGCCACCGACACGTAGGCCAGTCCATTATGAAAATTTTTTTGAGTGGCGTCTATGTGCTCGGACTCGAACTTGATAGTATTTAGTTGTTCTGAATTTGGTGTTTAGGGGAGGAATATAAAGGCTGTAAGACAAATTTATCCAGGCTTTTTTCTATATTATATTTCTGCCAATGATTTCCGGAGGGAGAAATAAAGAAGGGAGAAGTCAAGAGAAGATTAATCAAGTAGAGAGGAGATGATTGAGTGGCATTGGGAGATTGTGTGCTTGATCTTCAACCATTTAGGAGTGAAGAAAGGGAGAGAAGTTCTCAAGTCCTTCTTTTGCGCTTTTGGCTTATCTTTATAAAACTTCTGTACTCTGATTCTTATTCCAACGAAATGGTTTAATTTGTATGTTCAAGCATGTTTTGTAAGTAATTGTCCTTACTTCGTTGGGATGGTGATATAGGATAAATGTATGTGAAAGTTTCTTTATGTGATTGTTGTGGATGATGATTTGACATTTCTGTGTGTAATTTATATATCATGTTTTGCCAAGTGTGAAGCTAAAATTTATCGTGAATTATAAATCTGAGAAGAGATAGTAACTGAAATTATTAAGTCAATAATATTAATTTGGTAGAATAGGAATACATCTATTTAATGCAAATTTAAGGGAGATAGTGTGACTTGGGATAATTAACGAAATTAGGGAACTAATCTATTCTTTAATTAAACTTTGTTATTCCACCGAAAGAGTGTAAGGAAGAGAATTGCTCTTTTTGTCATCTATTTATTTTATGAAGTTTTCACATAACTTTCCTAATTGAACCTTTCAAAGGAGAATCTTCTTTCATATTTAGTAACTTTTCAATTTGATTGCTGGTAATTTAGGATTCTTGTGTAGGACTTTAATTAATAAATATTTCAAGCTTAGGTTGAAAATAGTAGGTTAGAAGTATTCCTTTATTGAGTTTTCCTCATTTCTCGTGGGATCAACAACCGACTCAACCCTGTACTATTGATACACCACGTATACTTGCGAGCATCCCGTGCTTCGTAAAGACTTAGTGCGTGTAAATCATTAAAAAGTTCAATGATTTTAAAATCATTCAAAATTCTCTTATGTGAAGATTAGACCGCATTTTAATACGAAATACAACTTTTGCATAAGTTTAAAACATCAAAATGTTATATACGAAGATATGAAAGCTTAGGTGTGAGACATGGAAAAACACGTAAGAATTGTGTGCGACGTATATAAATAGTTTAATAAAAAAAATCACCCTAAATAAGCTTGTAATCGATGTGTTTGTATTAAATTATTAATATATATATATATATATATATATATATATATATATATATATATATATATATATATATATATATATATCTTAAATGAGATATATTAGAGTTCTATGAAAAGCTGGCCAAGAGTAAAAGCTAGATCCCTTCCCACGTGCCTATAGAGCAAAAATTTATACATTTCATTTTTGCAGTCGAACATACATGTGGTTAGATCAACTATCCTGTCATATGATCACATATTTATCTCATTTCTAATTATTTGGCTGACAAAAATAAAATTAATAAAAAAATATGTGGCCCCGATACGACGACGAATGATGGCACGAGTTGGCCAATGAGTGATAAAGGAGAGGGAATGGGAGCCAGCAGAGAGTTGATAGCGGCTGACGACTGTTGGTTGGCTAAGGCCACTGGTGATGTTGGCAAGCAACATTTTATACAAAGAGTAGTATTTGGAATTCGCCCAAATCCAACGAAATACATTGAAATTGAACTATAGAATTAATTTCAAATACATTTCAAGTCTACACAACATTTTTTTTTTAGTTAAAGGAGACTGTAGCTCCCAATGCGTTCCATAAAAAAAAAAATAAAAAACAAAACCGGGAAAGATGTCCTATCAAACATAACCACACAACTAACGCAAGAAAAAGAGAATCTAAGGACATCTCTCCGAAAAAAGTAAAAAAACAATCACAAGACACGACACAAACAACAAAAGAAACAAAACAAAACAAGAAAAAACAATCAAAACACTAAAAAGCATCCAAAATCACAAGCTTCAAAAGATCCGGAGGAATTCATCGAGAAATCAGAACAATATTTATATGCAAACCAAAATTAGTTGCCCAATCAGCCGCCTTATTACCCTCACGCTTCGTATGAGACCATTTAATGATAAAGCTCTTCGAAAGATCCATAATCTTCTTAATCAGAATGTTCAAACTCCAATGACAAGAGTCCAAATAAAATTAGAGTTCGAGTCAGTTTTAAACACGACTTGAGTATTAACCTTTTCTTCAAATTTATTTATCAGTTTTCTTCTCGAATTCGAGCTCTAATCTTGATTTATTAGATATTATTTAAGCTGTTTGAGAAGTTGAAATATGAGCCATATAAAAATGAACATAAAATGAGCCATATACAAATGAATATGAAGCTATTCTAGCTCTTCAATATCTTGATCAAGAAGACTTCAATCATACATTAATGTCCTAGGCCCCTCCCCATTCACATTTACATCATGCATTTGGAATGGTAGTGTTGGAGGGGCAAATTTGTAAAAAAACATACTTAAAAAGGTAATTTTTAAAAAATGGAAGGGATGGTGTGAAAAAAATGGCAAGGTGAGAAAGTGGAATCATCTAATAGCTTGTGGCTTTCTCCCTTTTCTAGTTTTGGGGGAATCTTCATTATTGCAAGTTGGCTCATATCCTTAATTTCTCAAGGTATGTGGACAAGTGAAAAGGAAAGTGTTCATTTGCTTATAAGGGTTAGAACAAGATGCAAATTCTATAGTTGGATTGCAAACAAGTGAGATGGAAAAAGTTTCAATGGATTGGTCCGTTTTAATTGAGATCTATACGTGAAGAAAACTATTAAAAGATCGTTCACCTAAATTTTTTTTATTTGTTTTCTAAAATTATAAAAATGCATAATCTCAGACAAAAACCAAATAAGTCTTTCTCTTGTTGCTAGTTAAATAAAGATCTCGTCGTTGGACTGATGGTGTTGATGACTGTAGAAGTTGGTGGGGGAGAATCAGATAAGAGTAATATGAAAGGATATCAATTTGAGGATGATAATAACTCTAAGAATTAGAATAAGAAAGAGGAGAAGAAAGGACAAAATTGGAAAGCATCTTATTTTTTTTACCAATTTACTAGTAAGCCTAAATGGAATTAGAATCTATTTATGGAAGTGAAAGAATTTCATTAATATTAATCTTTAAAATAACTACTCTTATTAACCTTGTTGTATGTCATATAATTAATAATAGTAGAGTAATAATTTAACGTATTACTATTGTGTGAAGATCCAAAACACACACACACACACACACAGAAAAATCAAAGAGAATAGTATGAGAATATAGAACGATATTTTATGTGAATAATCCTAAGGGAAAAAAATCACGGGGCATATCCCAGTCAAAATAATCTATTATAAGTTTGTGAGTAAAAATATATTAATTCTCTTATACCATAACCGGAAAAGAGTAGCATGGTTTCTCCAAGTACAATGTCTATATGTAGAATAGCGGGAGCAGTTGGTACTAGGAGTTATTGGTGGAGATGCGAGGAACATCGTTGGAGGGTATTAAGGACACCACATTACCCTGTAGGGTGTTTAGTTACTCCGCAATGTACATCATTAATTCACATTGTGTTTTATTACTCTGCAATGTACGTCATTACTCTGCAAAATGTTTTGTTAATCTGAAAAATGTCATTACTCTGCACAGTGCTTCGTTATTCTATAATGTATGTTGTTAATCTGCAAAGTGCTTCACTATAACATATATCATTACTTCATAAGGGCCACCAATAGCGACAAGTAAGGGGCGATAGTGCTCGACGGTGGCTGGCGAGCATTGGTTGACGGTGGCTAGAGGTTAAGTTAACGATCCTATTTTGTGTTGAGCCGACCTCGGCTCAAAATTGGCTTAAAAAAATTCGATCCAAAAGACTAGTAGCTCAGCTCGTTTATTATGATCCGAGCCAAAATTCAAATCAATTTTCGAGCGATTAATGATCTTCGAGCTAAATTTGCTAAGTTCATGGTCCTAACATCACTAGGGTTGTTAATGATCTTATTTCTAGATGAGCTGAGGTCAGCACAAATCGGCTCAAAAAAAATTTGATCCAATATTTGGGCTCGTAGCACAACTCATTTATTTGGATCCAAGTCAAAATTCGAATCAAGTTTTAAGCGATTAACGATTTTTGAGCTAAATTCACGGCCGTATCTACAGTTTTGCTGGTCTTTGGTTCAAAACAGCCTTGAAAATTGGCACAATCTCCTTCTCCTTCAAGTTCAGGTCCACCCTTTCAAAAAGGGAGTGGGTCTTTTTTATTGATTTTGAGAGTGACATGGTCCATAATACTGCATGAATTCAGATCATTTCATCGGACATCTTAGTATGATTCCTTCGATCAGATAATATTTTCTGAACATGTAAGTGCCTTAATGGCATCAGAAATGAGTGATCTTAGACTCGTTGGATATGTCTCATCGAGATGCTCGATTTAACTATAAGCTTATCAAATTGAGTTTCTATTTGCTCTTTTAATCAAACACCAAAAGATTGCAAAAATTGTTTAATTACTTGATTTAGGCTTGATTAGTTTTGGATCAGATCAATTTTTGTGTCATTGGGTTTGCCTCATTGAGCTCATTAGTTTGACTATAAGCTAGAAGGATTTTTAATTTTAATCAGAACATTTCTAATCACAATAATGCCTCGAGATTCATGTCGAACACCTCGAGAATTCATGCTGAATGATAAATTTATGGATGTCACATGAAACCTAATGCAAGAACTAATCATATGATAATATTATATGAGATTTACTTACATACAATAATTCTTATATATACCTATAACATTTAATTTTTTGACATTTCTATTGATACATCCCACAGATCAACAAGTTTTATGGGCTTTGGAGGCCTATATTCAAAGATCAAATAGCTTTCGAATTGAGCCCATCTGTCGAATTGATTGTGCTGTGCCCACCTGCTGAACTAATGGTCGGGCTAACTCGGGACGAACTATTGGGGAAGGTGTCATTACACAAAGACACGTGTCAATTCTCATTTATGATGCCGCTTGATAGCCACATCATAATATTTTCACCAGGAGATCACGGGCATGCAGGCGCAATACTCCATGAAATATAGTTTATAATTATTTTCTCTCGTGTATAAAAGGAGGCCAGCGAAGATCTCTGAAGAACCACATTTCATGATCATTTTACTCTCTCTCTATCTCGTTACAGTGAAGCAGAGATCTTTCCTTTGGACCGTTTATAAGTATTTTAAAAATAATTTAAGAAAATAATAATGGAAATGACTAAACGTACTATGCCTAAATATTTAGAAAAAAAAAAAAGAAAAATAAAGTAAAAATAATATTGGAGCTTATCAGGCAACAACGAGTTGAGTGCAACATTCTATAATTTGAATTTAAACCAACCGGGCCTCTGGAGAAGAATATTGAAGATGTAAGAAAGAGTAATTCTGAATTATTGATCTACCATTGAAAGGTTATGATTGTAAATTCTTGAAAGCACGAGGTGGCATAAACATTATTGAACTTATTTTGAGATTATATTAGAATACAAATTTTTGTTAAATATCGATATAAGTTGATGGATAATGTACAGTTCTTAATTAATTATTTGATAGTATACCAATTATATCCTTACAAATACAGATATAACCTTGAAAATTTTAATTAGCACAATAAATCTATAACTAGCTGGATATGACTTTGGGTCTGTTTGGGGCAGTTTTTTGTCAGTTTTGCTTTTAGATTGCCACCACAAATTTGTTTGGAGAACTATTTTCGTGTTGATTTTAGAAATTTCTGTGGTAGAAAGCTGTTTTTTTTCAACATGAGCTGTTAAAGTATGGCGGATGTCAGAGCATTTTAAAAATAAAATAAAATTTTAATAGCCACCACAGCCTTTTAGAAAGTAAATTCTTCAGTAGCAGTTTGACAACTGTTTCTTCAAACAGCTGCAGCTGCTCAAAACAGGAAAAAATATTACGTCTAGAGTTCGGACGCAGCGCTATGTTCGGAGTTCGGACGCAGAGCTACGTCTGGACTCCAATTAAAATTTACCACCTGTATGCGGCGGCCTCACTAAATAAAAAATGAAAAACTTTATATTCTAATGTATGACCCGGCTTGACAGGCATTATTATGTGGTATTTATGTTATGCATATTTTTATTTTGGGCACTTACATTCATACCACTCAATTCGTGTATTTACATTCTTGCACCTATACTTTAATTTTTTACATTTATACCACAAAAAATTTTGATGCTAATTAAATCTCGCCACCTGTATTATGTTCTGCATAACTTCATTTTAGGCATTTACATACATACCACCCAATTATTGTATTTACTTTCTAGCACATATACTTTAATTTTTACATTTATAGCACTAAAAATTTTGAAATCACATAAAAAACCATCATTTTAACTTTTAAAAATTAAAAATAAAATTGATGTTCTGGGGTTAGATATGTAAATACATAAGAATTGAGTAATGTTTATGTGTTTTCGGTGGTAATAATACCACAATGACACAACAAAAATAATATATAGCTAATTTACTCGAATAGCAGCGCAGTCGAAAACATACCAATAACACCGCAATAACCACAATAACACCTCAATAACACTCGAATAACACCGTTAGAATATTCGAATAACACTTGAATATTATGCAATGTTATTGCGGTAATATTGCAGTATTGTTATTACGATATTATTGCGGTTATTTGAGGTAACCCGCGGTGTTATTGGCGGGGTGTTATTCAAGTTAATTTGTGTTATTAAGGTGTTACTGTTGTGTTATTGCGGTGTTATTTGAGGTGACCTGCGGTATTATTGGCGTACTTTCGGCAGCGGTATTATTCGAGTATATTTTAGGTTTTATTTCGGTGTTATGGTGGAGTTATTACAGTGTTATTGTCGTTGATAACACACAAATAACACGGGGTGGTATGTATGTAATATATGTGTTTATACAAGTAATAGACTAATAGTAACATATTATTTTTAATAATTTGTTATATATTATAGATTATAACATTTAATTTTTTAAAATATGATAATTTTATTGTTATTAATAATTTCTTACATAATATAATTTATAGGATTTACTTTTTTTAAATATGATAATTTTTTATTTCAAAAATTTTAATTAATTAGACTTTATAATATTTAATTTTAACGGTATGTATTATAATTTCCGAAGCTCTGAGTTGGTTCAGGGCGGTTCACACGTCTGAAACTATTTATTTTTATTTTTCTATTGATGGGACCCACATTTACACCGGGCAATTTCTTATTTAAGTCCCGATGCAGCGCTACGTCCGGACGTCCAGACGTTGGACGTAAAAATTTTCAAGTGTAAAACCTTAGCAGTTGTTTGTGGTGTCAAAAATTTTTATAGGAGATCTGATCGGATATTTTAAAAAATAAATGTATTTTGGAAATAATGATAAACTATAATGTATGTATTTTGATATTGCACAAAATGTTTGTTTGTGATGTGTGCCAGAATGTTCTTAATGGTAGAGTGATTAATTATCGTCTTAGAATTGTACAAGACTCCAACACGCATTCAAATTATTAAAAAGAAGTAAGTAGGATGAGACACCTCAATTTTAATGTCGAAGCTTCTGTGCACCGTTTTCTGGGTCGATACGATGTTTGGGATGATGTGCCGCTTTGTAGGTTGCTTTATGATTTCACAGTGTCGGTTGTGGCTTGGCACGATGCTTCGTTGCAAGCAAAAGGAGGCGGTCGATGATTTTCGATGGCGGCAGCCGAGTGCTTGTCGCGATTGGTCGACAGCTGTAAGAGTGTGAGGCGTTCGTTAAAAAATCAGTGCAAGATGCTAGACTTTAGCTCCCTATTCTTCAGTCTCTGGTCTCGCTCTTGCTCAAGGCTTAGTCCCCTTCGTAGGAGGGGGGCAGAACTCTATTTATATAATCTATGTTGCAAATAAAAAAAAGAACTTGAACTACTTCGATTGGACGACTTGAAGAGATTCCCTTAATTGGACAACGTTCTGTAGACATTTAACCGCGTTAATGATGTAAGAATTGAGTAATCTTGAGCTGGTTGGATTCAACTTGTCGAGACGCCCCTTGACTTTAAGCATGATATGTTCAAAATTTATTTGATAATTATACACTAAAAGCTTCTAAAAATGATTTAAAGACTTGATCAATGATTGATTTGAATAGGATTGGTCCAATTTTGGTGTAGTTTGGTCCTTATGCTGAATAGAGTTCTCGATAACTTTTAATCAAAGTTTGAATATTTCTTGCTCATAAAGTTATCTTGACATTCATGTCATGTCTCAAGATTCGTATCAGATGATGAAATTTTGTTGATCGTGTATCAGAATCGGTTGTAATTAATGAATAGAAATAGTTATTTGCAGTCATTACAATACTTTTCAAGTATTTCAAGACGACGACTGAGATATAGTGATGAGAGAAGATGATGGCAATAAGAGGGGGGGAATAACATATATTGACAGATGGCGGGTGGTGGTGATTGTGGTCGGCAATGATGGAGTGGTGGCAACAAAGGGTGGTAGTGGTAGGGAACTATCAGGAATCACAAACAGATGCAACATTGGATTTGAATTTCTCTAGAGTGAATATTCACAAATGCTTCATGTGATATCCTAGTGATAAAGCCAATCAAATAATCCATTTGGGACGTTAACTTCGGGTAAAAATTAATCAATAAGATACACCACAAGAATTAAGTAAATTTGTGACAGCCATATCAGACGTAAATCAAAGACAAATCTGACGATCTTTGAGATTTATCGTCAGATTTGCGTCCAATTTACGTTATATATTTTTCGCGGGTAAATCAAGAGCGATAATGTTAGTTCCTTCCATTTTGCATCGAATTATTTCGACGCAAACTATTTATGTCGTTGGTACATCCTATTATTGTTGGATTTGTTTGGGCTACACGTGTGTCGAACATTGCGTCTGAAAACATCTCACAATAATTTTATTCATCGGATTGCCATCACAATTGCGGCAAAAAAAATATCGAGTAACAGAGGAATATTATTATCGATTTAGAGTCGGATTATTAGATGCAAAGCTGACGCAAACGTGCTACACAAAAAAATATAAAAGAGCAATTACATTTTCACAACCTGCATGGAATAAAAAATTCACAGCTTAACCACATTTTATTCAGCCATATCAGCACAGATTAAAACTCAAATCCATATCAATAATGAAAATTATGATATCGACACAAATTATCCCAAATAATAATAATAAAATTAACCAAAAGTTCTACAGTAAATGTTCAAACTAATGTTGACAAAAAAAAGAAAACATGAAAAAAAAACTACTCATCATCTCGCTTCTCGTCATCGCCGTCCTCCTCTTCCCTGTGGTTATCACCAGCCACTTGCCCCGGCGATCTACTAAAGTCTTCATCATATGAAAAATAGAGTACTCGACCCGATGTTGGTATTCTAGCATCTTTTCAAGCAACTGGTTGAGCTCTTTGTTCATTGTAGCGAACTGTCTGGCAAGAGCCTCATAATTTGGTTGTGAGGAGGTCAGGGAACTCGGGACTGGACCACAGAGGCTAAACCATTCACATCAATGCAATAAACCCTCCCCTTCTCTTTCCCTACCGACTGAATCCAAAGCTCGTACTTGTATTGTGCATTGGTAAAGTGACTACTAATAGTGCTGGTGAAAGTCTGGGCCTAAGTGCCCAAGTGCCTCTCCCAGAGCTGCTGAAACTCCTACAAAATTAAAATAATATTTAATTCATACTTTTAATAGTAAGAGTCAATAAAATTCTAAATTTCTTTTTTATACTTACAGTAACACGTCAGGAATGCTTTGAGACTCACCGGTGCGTCTCGGGGCGCCGATGGGTTCGGATGTGTAGCTCCATAACAGAGGGCTCATGACTCAACTCATTCGCCCATACAACATATAAAATTGATTAGTGCCACAAAATCACTTAAAAGATTGAATTTTTAAATATTTAAAAGAATCTTGCCAAACTTATGTAGTGCTCCATATGGGGGACTAATCATCAATATGAAGTATATCTCTACCTTTCATTAAGAAAGTCAAATCTAAGACATCTACTCTTCTAATTGGATCTGCAAATGATCGATATTTAATATGATTAAACATCTAAGATGACTGTCTCTAATCTTGTCTGCCGCTGGAGCCGCACTTACTTTTTCATGGATGCATACTCATTTCCCTAATTTCAAGCTCTCATCTACCTAAGCATTCAGATCTTCGCAAAGTTAATTTTATGCTTCTCTTTTATAGGCCATCATTCCACGCCATGAAACATTGCATGTAGGTTTCACCACTATCTTATAATATTTTCTTTCTAGTCTAAGCGGTACTTCTCTCTCTCACAATAGGTTTGATATTTTCTTCCACTTCAAACATCCAACTTTCATTCTACTAATAATATTCCCATCTGGATCACCATCAGTTTGAATTATAGACTCAAGACATCTAAAACTTTCACTCCTTCTAATGATTTGAACACCTACAACACCGCCACTAGATCTGCGATAACTAAAATTATAATCCATGCACTCAAATTTAGATCAACTCATACAAAGGCATTTAGTCGAGAATGTAGAACACATAAACATTGTAAGGGAAGAAAAAAAAAGAAAACCTCAAATCTCATGGCAGAGCTAAGGACGAACGCAAGAATAGGCCAATATCACAAACTTATCTGCCAAATAATCAAGAAATCCATCCATAACTCACATGATTAAAACAAATAAGAAAATCTTGCCGTTAGATTAAAACAGAGGAAGAAGATCATGATTACAGCTCGAATGGTTGAGGGAGAAAGGGAGATGTGTTTGGCTATCGAAAGAGGGAGAAAGAGCGAGCTGCAGAGACGCGAGGGCCAGCGAAGACGGTAAGGGAGGCGACGACAGCAAGATGCCAGAGATCGGCTACCGGCGCCGACGAAGTAACAAGAAGGGTGTTTGGCTGTCGCGATATGGAGCAGCAGCGAGAGCTGTGAGGGTGCGAAGAAACAAAATGAATCACAAGTGCGCGAGATGGCAATTTTAGGTCTTGTGCATTGACTTTTCCGTCACCTTCGCGTTGGGTTTTCTGTGTCAGTTTTTAGACGCAAATCCATCTTAAGAACTGCTGTAACATTTCAATGTTAATTGACAACTTAATGAAAGTTATTTGTTATATTGATATCAATCAATGATCAAACGCCAACCATTTAAACCAAAGATTAAATCATATTTCTTTTAGGGTATTTGTTTCATATTACTCTCTATCTGTTCTAAACTAAAAATTCTAGAGAACATTATAATCTCACCATGCATGCAAATCTTTCTATTTTCCATATATATTATCCCACTAATGAAGAACTAGTAAACACATATTACTGATGATACAATGAATGTGAAAAATGCACGTTGAGATTTGTTGAACCCTAAGAGATTTGTATAATATTATTATAAATGTCTTTAATTGTGATGGGGTGGTGGCCTAGAATTCTCATTTGTGAAAATCCATCAAATTAGTGCTAGTTTTACAAATATGCAAGACTTGAGAGTTATACATAAAATTACCCCAAAATTTTAACAAAGTATTAACATTTCGATTTTCAAGTAAACTTATCATCAAATTAAGAATTAACCTTATTCCATCCATTAAGACACATTTATCATTTTTTATCTAAAAAAATAAAATAAAAAATAATTAAAATTTGATGAAAACAAAATTATTAGCTCTTAAATGCATTAAATAGAACCCTCTTATAGCTATTCTGACAAAAATTTATTATAGGGGTACATTAATAAGAACTAAAAGAATAAGATTGCATGTAAATAATTATTTAAAAAAAAAAAAGGAAAGAAGTGAGGAAAATATAGAAATGAGAAAAATAGACTACAATCCTCAAAACAATTTTAATGAAATAAATCATAAAAATTAAGAACAAAGATTGCATCAGGAGTGCTGATGCAGTTTTGCATCAGGAGTGCTGATGCAGTTTTGCATCAGGACTCCAATCAGGACCTGCCACGTGTACAGACAAACTCTCCTCAGTAAAAATGAAATAATTTAATATACAGAAGACCTACCTGTACACCTGATAGATCTTGATTAAAGTCCTGATGCAAATGTAATATTTTTTTCAAATATTAAGTACTTTGTTGAGGCTACAACCTCTAACTCCAACAAGATTCAAACTCATGAATCACCAATAAATTTATCAACTGGCTAAAAGAAATTATATACAAAGGCAATGCCTGCAGATGAAGTATATCAATTCTGTCATTATTGTACTCATCTGTCAGAAACATCATTTTTTTATTTATTTTGTGAGTCTTAATTTCTTTCTTTGCATATTTAATTTTCCTACACAAATTTTTACAATATCAGGCTTATCAACAGCTCTCAACTGCTTAATTGCTTGAGAGAAATATTACATAACAATGTAATAATACAAAATACATTAGAATTACAAAAACAAGAGAAGATTTAATATTACTGACCTTTAAATTAATATTGCATCAGGTCGATATAGACTGATCTTATAATAGAACGAGTTCTTCCTTAGCAACTCATGCACCTCTTTTTCGTTGACCTGTCGACCTTGAAGCATACCCCAATTACTCGTACCAAAATTCAACCAAATGTTCTTCTTACAGATTTGAAATTCATATATATAGAACAAAGTTACAAAATTACAGATTTAGAATTCATTATACTTTATTTATTTATTATAAATAATTATTTTTTATTAGATGAGACATATAAAGTTGTGAATACTTAGGTGGATGAGATCTTTATCACAGAGATGAATATATCCGTGATAGGATTGGTGTAGCTTCAATGGCGAGCAAGATTAGAGTTTTAGATTGTTTGGAAGCCTTAAATGTCAACAATCTGATGGTTCGATTAGGAGAGCAGATGTTTTAGATTTAACTTAGGTTTAGAAAGATAGAGGTAGACGGAAAAGATTTGGGCATATTGTATAAAAAATGATCTTAATCTATTAAAATTAAACTAAGATATGACATTTAAAAAGATGCAATGGAGAAAAAAAGTTTGATGTTGCCAACCCGATTTTGTAATTGTATACATGTAAATATTTGTTTGAAGAGGTATATTTGTTATTATTTGAAGAACATCTAACTAAAGAAATTGAGATTTATAATAATTATTATCGAATAATTAAGCTTATTAATTAAATCCTTAATTTAAAAAACTAACTTCTTCGAGGTCGAACAAACAACGAAGGACAGGATGATCAGCTTCAATGGGGAACAGGATCAGAGTTTTAGATTGTTTTGTCACATTAAACATCAGCCGCTTGATGATTCGATTAGAAGAGCAGCTGTTTTAGATTCAACTTAGCTTAAGAAAGATAGAGGTAGATCTAAATGACTTGGTCATATTGTATAAAAAAATTGATCTTAATCTATTAAAATTAAACTAAAATATGACACTTAAGAGGATGCAATGGATGAAAAATGATTCATGTAGCCAACCCCACTTTGTTGTTATATATATACATATATAAATACTGGTATTAGTTTGGAAAGGAATATCTGTTATTCGTTGATGAATTATATAAATAAGAAAAGTAAGATTTATAGCCATTATTGCCGAATAATTAAGCTTATTAATCAAATCCTTGATTTAAGAAACTGATTTCTTCCAGGTCGAACGGACAACGAAGAACAGGCTGATGAGCTTGGAGGACTACTCCTGAGAAAGAGACAGACTGCAAAATTAATTCAGCAGAATAAAATGGCATATATATACATATATATATATATATATATATATATATATATATATATATATATATATATATATATAAAGTATTAATGGAGTATATAGGTACCTTTAGATATTGCATGGCCAATAGGGGAAAGCAGTGGAAATGCGTTATATGGGAAGAAGGTGGACTTCATTTATAAGCTTGAGCAAGTCCAACTACCAGCACTTGTAGCGTTCACTATGGCCAATGCATGTTGACTTGCAGTTGAGTTTTCTCGTGCTTTCCTAACTAACTAGCTTGCTGGCTGCTCCATAACGAGTAGAATAAAATCATAATAATAAAAGAATAAAGCATTAAATGACATCACTAATTGTTTTTTTAAAAAGAAAAAAAGGATGACCTAAATCCATTATTAGTTTCGGGTGTGTTCGAGGAGCGAATATTACATAATTTGCATGTACGACCAGTTGTGTTTTTGTTGGTATTTCATCACAATATCACTACAACACCACATATACCACCAAAAGTACCACAATCCACACCTATCTCATTTGAACGTAGCATAATTTTTTCGTGTTTAGCATTGGCAAAATTTCATTTTTTTCAGTTCTTTCAAAAGTAGTCATGAAAAGTCTACGATCTTACTTTTTACAAAGAAAGTATGATAGCCACTCAACTTTTTTGAATAACAGTTTCTTCTGCAACAGTTTCATAATTTATTTCTTTAAATAGCTACAATTATCCTAATAAATCGTTATGATATGAGTGAAAAAGTTACAATGAAAGAGAAATTAATTTTATATTAATTGTCTTATAAAGTTTAGAAAAGGGAGTAAGTTTTGTGTTGACATTGCACATTAGGATAAATTTTACTGTTTTTAGTCAAGTATAATAAATGCACCTTTCAAATAATTAAAGAAAAAAGGGCTGAAAACAATATTATATATATGAATTATGAGAAGGGATATCTTAACTTATATATCTGAATGTTCATTTAGCAATAAGTGTAGGATACTATTTAATGTTGTTTGTTCAAAGTTGGGGGACAGGAGGCAAGCAATATAAGGTTTAGTCAAATCCTAGATTACCTATCATATATGTTACCATTATAATGTGATCATTTTGAATAAAATTAAATATAAATAATGCATTATAATATTATTTTAGCATAAAAAATTACTTATCATATTTTTATGAAATGAAAATATTCTATTTGATTCATTTTATGTACGTAGCACACAGTTCTTATGTATTTACATATATAATGCTTATATTTTCACATTTACAGTATAGGTCTCAAATCTTTGATATCACATAAAAATATGAAGCTATTATTATTTTTTAAAAGAGAAATACATATTTTCTTGCATGGTTTAAAACATCAAAGTGATATGTACGTAAATATGAAAGTTTCGATGCGAGATATATACGAATATTTCTTTTAGTTATTCTATACTCTTTTTTTCACTATATTGTTAATTATTTTTCAATTTTTATAAAAATAGCTAATGACACCGAATTATGGCCAGGCATGAGAGCTATGAGAAATTCGTGTAAGGGACGAAAAAGTAGAAGGGCGCAGAGACAACGATCAATGAGTTCTCGACTTAATGCCAATGTTCAGGAGGTTTTTCTTGTTACCTTGAAAAATTTGTATTATTAATTATATGGTTCATGAGATGGTTATGATGAATAATGTATTTCATAACCTTGATCTTGATTTGCAAAGCTTTCATATTGCATCAATAAAAAATTACATTTTTTTTCCATGCAATATGTTTTGATTATACTATGTGGATTACTATTGAAATTCATGAGCTTTTGTATTATGATTTGTTGTGGAAAGATGTCTAAATAATTCTATCATCTTCATTTTATTGTATTATCATCTTGTAGATGCATATATTTTAAGCAACATGTTTTTTATTTAAAGATGTGTAGTAAACAAGTTAAAAAATAATTTATATAGATTTTTTGATATGATGATGTAAAACTTTATGGTATTCTTATCACCCATATTTTATATTTTTTATATTTAAATGAGTAAATATTGAAAGCTATGGGCATATCCATAGATAGAATGGTATGTTTTATATATAATAATAAATTAATGAGCATGTGATAGAACATTTATGACAACATACTTTTGAAATAAGGTTTGATAATGAAATAGTTAACTCATAATACGATTCTTTAGATGGAAAAAAACAAAGAAGCACAATGATGATATTATTAATTCAAGCTGTATGAATATAGTATAAAGGAAAAGGAAAGAAGTAATGACACTACAGAAAAAAGACTGTTAAAACCGTCAGTTTTCTAAACGTCGAATAAATTGTTCTGATTATCGACGTTTTGCGATTGTTTTTTATCTTGGTTTTTTGTAGCAGCATAACTACAACATATATCATCGCTTATCAATAATATTTTATTTTTCGATTGCTTTTAATTATAACCAACAGAATAACCCATTGGTTATAAGTAAATATTAACCGAATGCTATAATTCTTCGGTTATCTTCAAACCTGCTATCTGGCGGGATTTTAACCGACGTATTTTATTATTAAGCGACGAGTGGCTTTACCTTGTATCAGGTATGACTCATATACCAGATAAGGGATAGATGCTGGAGCGAAACGAAGCGAGAGAGCGAAGTGAGTGAGCAGAGTGGAGCTCGCGAGCGGAGTGGAATGGAATTTAATATCTTACTCAATAATATGGATTAGCCCATCATATTATTTTCACCTGGAAGAATGAATTATTAATAGAATTTAATATCTTACTCAATAAAAAGTTGAATTTCTTTGAAATTTAGAAGAACATAAAGTATCACTACTTGAAGTTACTGATCACTGAGATAATGTGATGTGCGCCTCCCTGAAGCTTCACTAAACTACTGAAAAATAGAAAGTGTCATGGAAGGCACCACACCCATTGATGTAGACTCTTTTGCACAAAATAATAGGAGCAGAAAGTGGTGGTTACCTGTATGAAATATGCCTCACATATGGATTCTTCAGGCCGTGCTTTATTCTTGACAGTTTGGTTCAGTTTATTCAAAAATTTGTAATGTAATTATTTCAAATATTATTTACAAAGTATTTCCTATAAAGTTTATTTAAAAAATTATTGTTGTGTACCTCTCAAATGAATACATCCATCGATATTATAATGGTCTTCCATGTAAGGCTTCATGTGGTAGGTGAACCGACAGGTGCTCTGTGGAATCGAAAAAACTAGGTAGAAATATTTTTTTCAAGCTTGCATAATATTATCAGAATGTTTACTTCTAACTGTCTTATGCCAGCAACATTCAAACAACCTGCACATATATTCTTGAAGAACACACTTATTTTAACCAGTGGATTTAAAATATAACTTGTTAAACAGTTAAATGCGGTTGGCAAGAAATTTAAAGAAAAATATAACAATCGTGGCTTTTAATTCCAAACATCTTTTCCGTGCCTAGATCAATACAACGACTCAAATTTGAAGCATATCTACTAGAGAATTTCAATGTACGGAGCCACTCACAAATTCATTTACTTTGTATATATGTAAGAAGAATATATATATATATATATATGTAAGAATTATGTGGTATAAATGTAGATGCCCCCCAAAAAAAATTCCTTAAATATTCTAGTCAAATTTTTTATCGCAATAAATCTTCAAATCGTTAAATTTATTAAAATGAGCTTAGCATGTTTTTCTAGTTAATCTTTATTACATTAATTTCAATATAAATCCAACAATTAATTAAAGGTTAATCTTAACCAATACCCTTAAAATTTCATTATTTTATCATGAAGTAATATTATATAATGGATCTGTTAGTACTTTATTATTCTTACAAAAAAATAAATCAACATTGATAAATGAAAAATATTTACTTTAAAGAATTTTTTGGTTGATAATTTTTAAAGGTAACTTATATTGCACATTTCTATTATTTGATCAAAAAGGAACATAAAATATACATCAAATTACACAAATCAATCAAAAAGGAAGGTTTGCAAATTTATAATTAGAATATTGAGTTGTAGCCATATTTTGTAATATGTCAAACTTTAAGAAGATATAACTAATATTTGTTTGGAAAAAAAATGTTTAAAAATACTATTTATTCATAATTTTTTAAGAAATATAACTAAATTTAATATGTTCTTAGGAAACTATGAGGTAGTTATATTTCATCAAAAAAATTGACTGATTGATTTAAAGAAGAATTTTCTAACAAGGGAGGGGCATTTTGGAGAAAATATTATATGTAGTGGACCTCGTATCGAGATGCGGCCACGCAATCATATATCGTACGGAGGCCCATCAGACCATCGTTCGGATATGAGGACATCACATGTAATGTTTGATCGGGGTTTTGAATGTCAAAATATTAATTACATGCACACACTAATAGTTCACATCAACCATATATTTAGGAAAGGAGAATGTGGGGGTGACATGCCTTTCCTATAATTTTAATATATTTTCAATATATATATAATTAAAAGACATTTAATTTTTCTTATGAAAACATTCAATTCATGTTCTTTTCCAAAACAAATACTAATAAATAGAGAAATCATATCAAAATGAAGGGAGAATATTAGTTATTTATGACTACTCGTGCGAAAGACGACTCGGATGTGGCCACGCCAATGTAGATTGCATAGCAGCCCATCCGCGCAGTTGTCCAGACGTGTAGTTTCCACACTTAATATTTTCTCCAAAATGGAAGTATGGAACATGCATGATCCTATTTATAAACTTATAATAAATGACACATTCAAAGCAATAGCTTATTATGATAATATATTAAATACAAAGGTAATATTTTTCGAAAAATAATGCTGTTTAATTACTTAATTATCTTATTGCAAGTTTTTTTAAATTATTCTAAAAATTCGGTCTGTTTACTTCATCAATTCTCCCGATACCACAAGATTAAGGTTTTTGGAAGTGCTCTATTAGTGCTGTGTATTTAACTTGAAGAACATTAATCACTCGAGAATTGGTTCAACTTTTGGTTTGGTTCAAAGTAAACGAGCTGAGCTATGAACTAAAAACTTTCGACCAAAATATTTTCAAGTCGATTTCGTGCATACACGGATTGGTTCAAACTAGCTCGAGATCATCTCAAAATTATTTTTTATTTATAATATATATATAATACTAGATAAAATCAAATACAAAGAGCTACGAGCCGGTTTAAATATGAAATAGAATCAAATAACACAAATCGAGTCAAGTTGTTTTAATTTCGAGCCGGATCGAGCCGATTCCAAGAATAGAGTCAAATAACTCAAATTTGAGCCAACTCGCTTCGATTTCATGCTGGATCAAGCTCGATTCAATTTTGATCCGATCTGAATTCATTCGAGCTGATTTCATGTCGGCCCTAGCCCGGCTCAAAATTGGATAGTCAATAGCCCTCTAGGTTCTATATTATCTTTTAAAGTTGTTTATTTATCATTTCTGACGGTCATTCTCATCGGACTTTAAAAAACTATTATTCTTAATGTAGCTTTTAAACATGCTTTTATAAAAGCAAATGCATACTCAGAGAGAGTGAGAGAACAGTTCAAAAGATACACATTTTGATTCATAAAGGAAAAACTACAGTATACAAAAACTGACAAAAACTGATTATTTGCATCTTTCATTCATAACAACTTAATGCAAATCTTAAAACCACAACCCTCTGAACTAAAGAAACTTTTTCTTTCACCATTTCTTTCACTATTTAATAGCTTCTTTGCTTAAAGAAGTTGTCATTTAAGCTCTTCATGCTGTGTCTTGGAGTTAGCTATATAAGAGTCCTGTTATAATGAATCTCAATTATTAGGTTAGGTAGACCCGGTCTACAAGGGGAGGCTCCTTCTTTTATAAATAGAAGGGGTGGCTTGTACGGGAGGGTTGAGGTGAGAAGAACCAAGAAGGGAGAACTAGGAAGAAGAGAAGAAGGGGAGAGGCTTGTGGAGAGTGAGGAGAGCATCTGGGAGATCTAGGGTCGAGGTGATTTGAGAGCGAGATCTTGGGCAAGATGAGGGCTCATTTCCGAACGTACAAACCTCAGTAATTCTTCTCATTGTCTTAGTGGATTTATTTGGCTGATTCCCTCCCGTGGATGTAGGTCTGAAGGACAGAACCACGTAAATCCTCTTGTTTGCTTGTGTTCTTGTGTTTGCATCTCCTTGTGATGGTTTATGTTTTCTTCTATCCAAGTTGATTTTCCCACAACAAGTCCCTTATAAACCATATTTAAGCCTGAATTTCAATAGTTTTCATCTTAAATGAGGCGTCTACCTAGTTTGGCTTGAGTCCTCTTTAACTTTTTCTTATAAAAATTGTAAATTTATACTATCAAGATAAGCAAAATTTTGCTCAGATGACTAGAGCTTCTCAGATTTTATTTTCAACAATTACTTCAGTCTTTTAGTCTTAATATTCAGAACTTCTCCCTATGGATTCTTTCAAGTTTAAACTATAAAAATGTTATACTGGGAAGATCAGTGTCTGAGAAACGACAATGTTATATTACAGAAAACAAAAAAAATCAAAACGGGATTAGCAAAGTTCTTATGAATATATTTAGAGCTTATATGTCATTTGAAGGCCAAATAGCAACGCCTATATATATATATACATATATATATCCTTCAAATGCAGTCAAACAAAAAAAAAATAATGTCGAGACTCACGAATGTGACGATAGCGGCGTGGATTGAACCATACCAAAAATAAAATCTTATAAGGCGTCCACTCCACTCCCCATGCATGGAAGAAACCTTTGGAAATATACAATGAGTATATCGTTGTATACTCAAATTCTGTAATCTTATACAATAATAATACTAGTCTGATACACCACAATTAATAAACTCAATTTTCATTCCAATTTTTTAATATTTTCTATTCTCGATACAATAAACAAATAAGTATATGTACACTGGTACCCTGCATGCAGCTCTCACTGTTTTCAGCACTTCATAATATCTCCATGTGAAGCCCACTTCTTCTTCAGCAAATTCCATGCTTTCACCGCCCCAGCGCAGAGTTCTAAACAGTAATAATTTAAACATCACTCTTCTTCACAAATATTAAGCAAATCAACACTGCCATCATTCTCTGCTCCTTTCAATATATCCATTAAGCATTCCACTAAGCTCACTATCTGCTCTCATCCCACAAAATAAGAGATAAAAAGGTTCTGATCAACATAGCTAATTATATCTTTGTCTCCCTCTCTTTATGCAATTTCAATCATTGCCTAACTTTGACTCTATTTTTCTTGTTACTTATGACTCACAATTGGCTAAGGGGTATTCTTGTATTTTGTACACCCCTTAGCATCTTCTTTTATCACCTTGTATTATATATAGAGGTGAGGGGGTGAGGCTTGAAAAAAGCTAAGGGATTGGTGAGAGCCTTGAGAGAAATTCTGTCCAAGAATTCTAGAGAGGGAGATTAGCTTGTGGCAAGCGTGAGGAGAGCATCCTAAGGTCTTGGGAGCCAAGAAGATCCTCGAAGATGAGGGCTCATCTTAAAGCTATGTATTCTCTCGCAAATATCTTAGTAAGATCGACGATGTTTTCCCTCCCGTGGATGTAGATCCATTTGGATCGAACCACGTAAATTGCTTGTGTCTCTTGTTGTGTTCTTGTTCTTTCTTTTTTTTGATGTTCTTCTAGCTGCGACGATTATCCCACAACAATTGGCACCGTCTGTGGGAAGAACGACACTTCTCGGCTAGAGGTGTTTCGGCTGGAATCAAGAAGAAGGAGAGGAGCTCTACAGCAGGCTCGGCAGTCCATCAAATTCGGCAATCCAGCAGGAAGGTTCTTGGGAGGTTTTTTCGGCTACAGCAAGAACCTGCTGAGGTTCTTTGGACAGCCAAGAACCTGGGCAGCAGGAAGATTTCAACATTTTTTCTGGTGTTCAGTTCTTGGAGGTGCAACAGGAGTTCAGCATTCCCTTTCATGAATAGCAGGTTCCATACATGTAGCAAGGAGCCTACAGAAATTCGGCATTCAACGCTACAGCAATTCTTGCGGCATCAGCAAATTTCGCAAGGAGAGTCGTTCGGTTGTCTTGCAAGAAGTCTTGCAAGGAGTTCGACGCTACTGTGGAGAGGGAATTTGACGATTCTTCTTCTCGTCAGCTACAGAAGGGACTGCAGGGGTTGTTCGGCCGTAAAGGACCTAAGAGAAGGTATTCGGCTATCCAAGAAGAGCGGTTTTTTTCTTTTCAGCAAAGAAAATTCACAGAGAAGACTAGGGCTGCGATTTACGGCAGTCTCGACGAAAGACGATCGCTCGGAGAACGCAGAGCGAAGCAGCCTTTACGAGTTTGGAGGACGATTTTGGAGCTGTTACCCGCGAGCTGACGAGATCGCGACCCTGGGGAAGGGGTCTCGGCGCGCAGCAGGCGAGGCCAGTGGTGGAGCAGGATTTCCGTTCGGGTGAACCAGGCAAGGCCGGCGATAAGGCCGAACAGTTCTGCGTGGGTCTCTGGCATCTTGGATCGCAGCAGAAACGACGACAAGGCTCGCGACAGGCACGGGGAGTTCGGCTAGGCGATTCTGGCCAGGTGATTTCGGTTCCACGTTTCGCGACGGTAGTTCGTGCAACGAGCAGTTTCGACGGTTGGCAAGCAGAGCCAACAGTTCTGCGAGGTGCGTTCGGTTCTGGAACGCGAAGGCAAGAGCTGAGCTCGCACGGAAGTGACGGGAGCAGTTTACAAGAGCAAAACGCGACCAGCTGAAGGGTAGGGCTGCAGGCAGCAAGGAGTGGTTTCTTGGTGCTCAGCAGACCTTTTCTTGGCTAATTGCAGGGACCGCAAGGTGTTAGGCGGTTCAGTTGGAAGATCTTGGTGTTAAGAGACCTTTGGCGGCGACGATGGGTTCTGCCAAATTCGACATTGAGAAATTTATCGAAAAGAACGACTTCGGCTTGTGGAGAGTGAAAATGAGGGCTCTACTGGTTCAGCAGGGCGTTGCAGAAGCTTTGCAAGGTTCGGCAGCATTGCCGACCGACCTGACCGAGAAAGAGAAGAACGTTATTCTGGACAGGGCTCACAGTCTAATAATCCTGAGTTTGGGCGACAAAGTGCTGAGGGAGGTGTCGAGGGAGACAACTGCTCAAGCCCTTTGGGCCAAACTTGAGGTACTTTATATGACTAAATCTTTGGCTAACGGACTTTTTCGAAGCGGCGCTTATACTCATTCAAAATGCACGAGGACAAGTCGGCTTCGGAACGTATCGACGAGTTCAACAAGATAATAGATGATCTCGAGAACATTGATGTCAAGATGGACGACGAGGATAAAGCGTTACTGCTGTTAAACTCTATCCCTAAGAGCTACGAGCATTTCAGGGATGCGATGCTCTATGGTAGGGTACAGACTATTACCTTGGAAGAGGTTCAATCTCTGATCAAAGCCAAGGAACTTCAGAAGAAGCACGACATGAAAGAAGAGGCCAGTGGTGACAGTCTGACAGTTAGAGGAAGACCGAGCAAGAAAAGTTCCAAAAGCGATCAGAACAGATCAAAATCCAGAAAGAAGAGCAGAAGTCAGTCTTCTAAGAGATCTAACAAGTGTTACCACTGCCACAAAGAAGGTCACTTCAGGAGGAACTGTCCGGATAGAAAGAAAAGCTTTCAGGAGAAGCCTAAAGATTCCGGAGAAGCAAGTGTAGCCTCAGATGGCTATGATTCAGCAGAAGCTTTGGTGATATCGAATCGAATCCAAGCAATGAGTGGATCCTCGACTGCGGGTGCTCCTTCCACATGTGCCCTCACAAAGATTGGTTCGAGACACCGCAACCGGCAAACGGCGGGTCCGTACTACTTGGAGATAATAAAGCTTGCAGGGTACTTGGCAACGTGAACGATCGAATAAAGATGTTCGATGGAGCTGAGCGGATACTTCAACACGTCAGGTACGTTCCTGAGCTCAAAAGAAATCTGATCTCTTTAGGTACTCTGGAGTCAAGCGGATACACGTTCAAGGCAGAGAATGGTTGCATCAGAGTAGTCAAAGGTTCTCTCATCGTCATGAAAGGGGTCAGAAAGAATGGGTTATACTCTCTAATTGGAAGAACTGTCATCGGCAACTACTCAAATGCAGTTCAATCAGAGACCGACAAGACCAGATTATGGCATATGAGACTGGGGCACGTAAGTGAAAGAGGCTTACAAGAGCTGTCCAAGCAGAATTTGTTATGCGAAGATCAAGTCATCAAATTAGAATTCGCGAACGATGTGTACGCTGGGAAGGCTACCGGGGTGAAGTTCTCTACCGGAAATCACACATCGAAGAAGCCACTCGATTACGTACACGGTGATTTGTGGGGACCAACAGGACTCGGACTCATGGAGGAGGGAGATACTTCATGTCTATCATCGACGACTACACCGAGAAGGTATGGGTCTTCATCCTTAATACTAAAGATGAAGCTTTTCAGCGTTTCGTGGACCGGTTAACTCTCACCGAAAACAAGACGAGAGCAAACCGAAGCATTCGAGAACCGATAATGGTTTAGAGTATTGTTCGTAACGAGTTTGAAGAGCCATGCGTAAAGAACGGTATTACAAGACACAAGACAGTCCGGAACACTCCTCAACGAATGACCTAGCCGAGAGGATGAACAGGACTCTCCTGAGAGAGTGAGATGTATGCTACTGAATGCGGTGTCTACCTAAAAGTTTCGGGGTGAAGTCGTGTCTACCGCCCGCCACCTCATCAACGGATGTCCATCGACGACTATCAATATGAAGACTCCTCCGGAGATGTGGTACGGAAACCGGGTAACTATGATAACTCGAAAGTTTTTGGATGTATTGCTTACGCTCATGTCGACGAGGATAAGCCGGAAGCAAGAGCTTTGAAGTGCATTTTCATTGGATATCCACCGGAACCAAGGGGTACAAACTTTGGTGTCTAGATCAACAAAATGCATCATCGGCAGAGACGTGACATTCGATGAATCCAAAATGGCAAATTTGCAAAGCTACGTTACCAAAAACAAGTGCCGCTAAGGAGGGTTCTTCAATTGAGGTGGAGCTGCAACAACTACGTACTTTGATCGATCAAAGGACTCGCCGTGAACATTCGGGATGAAGTGACGGAGGACCAGCGAAGAGACGAGCCGTAAAACGGATCGGATGATTACGAGTCGACAAGAGACGGACAAAGAAGAACTATCAGACCGCCAGAGAGATACGGCCGTGCAGATATGATCTTCTACGCCTTGAGTGTTGCTGAAGTGATAGAAGAAGCTAAACCGAACAACTATAAGGAAGCTCTAAAGAGCAAGGAAAGAAATAGATGGGTTGACGCCATGAATGAGGAAATGACCTCTCTGATGAAGAACAAGACTTGGGAACTTGTGGATCGACCAACGAACAAACGTGTAGTTGGTTGCAAGTGGACCTTTAAGAAAAAGGAAGGCACTTCAGGTATTGAAAAGATCAGATACAAAGCCAGACTCGTTGCGAAGGGATTCACTCAGGTAGAAGGAATAGACTTCAACGAAATTTTCTCGCCTGTGGTAAAGCATTGCTCCATTAGGATGGTTTTAGCACTAGCGGTTCAATTCAATTTGGAATTAGAGCAGCTAGATGTTAAAACTGCGTTCCTACATGGAGAGCTTCGAAGAAACCATCTACATGGATCACCGGATGGATACAAAGACACTCGGAGACTAAGGACAAGGTTTGCTCGTCGAAGAAAGCTTTATACGGATTGAAACAAAGCCCTAGACAATGGTACAAACGTTTTGATGAGTTTATGCCGAAGATCGGCTTTGTCGAAGCAACTACGACGAGTTGTGTATATATGAAGTGGCAGGACGAATGAAATAAGTACATACTTGCTCTTATATGTAGATGATATGTTAGTAGCAAGCGAAGCGTGGAGGAAGTCCGGAAGATCAAAGGTATGCTCAATTCGAATTCGATATGAAAGACCTAGGACCTCGCTACAAAGATCCTAGGAATGGAGATCAAGAGAGACAGAAAAAGGGGCAGCTTATTCTTATCTCAGAAGTCTTATATTCAGAAAGTTCTGGCAAGGTTCAATATGCACAAGGCAAAGCAGGTTGCAACACCGATTGGTCAGCACTTCAAATTATCGAACTCTCAAGCACCTGAGACTGAAGCTGAAAAAGAATACATGGAGGGTGTCCCCTATGCCAGTGGGGTCGGTAGCATCATGTACGGTATGGTGTGCAGCAGACCAGATCTAGCCTACGCCGTCAGTGTTGTTAGCAGGTTCATGGCTAATCCAGGGCAGACTCACTGGGAAGCTCTAAAGTGGATTCTGAGATACTTAAGAAGTACTACGTACTTGGGGCTACTCTTTAAAAGACAGAAGGCAACGAAGAAAAGTTAGTCGGTTACGCGGATTCCGATTATGCCGGAAACATCGACACCAGGAAATCACTGACCGGATTCATCTTCACTGTCTTCGGCACTGCTGTCAGTTGGAAGTCTAATCTTCAATCCGCCGTAGCTCTCTCAACTACAGAAGCTGAGTACATCGCCGTGACTGAAGCAATCAAGGAAGTCACGTGGCTAAAAGGCATGGCTGAAGAGCTCGAGATACCTCAAAAGGTGGTAACTCGTGTTTCGCGACAATCGTAGTACTATTCATCTCACTGTGAATCAGGTCTTTCATGAAAGGTCCAAGCACATTGATGTGAAGCTTCATTTTGTGAGGGACGTCGTCGCCAAAGGCTCAATAGTGGTGGAGAAGATACCTACTGAGGAGAACCCTGCTGACATGCTCACCAAGGCGCTACCTTTAGCTAAGTTCAAACATTGTTTGGACTTAGTGAACTTTACCACGGGCTGAGGGCTCCCTCAGAGGGGGCCAGGTGGAGGGAATCATCTTTTCAGAGCTTTGAAATTGAGAGTCAAGGTGGAGAATTGTTACTTATGACTCACAATCGGCTAAGGGGTATTCTTGTATTTTGTACACCCCTTAGCATCTTCTTTTATCACCTTGTATTATATATAGAGGTGAGGGGGTGAGGCTTGAAATAAGCTAAGGGATTGGTGAGAGCCTAGAGAGAAATTCTGTCCAAGAATTCTAGAGAGGGAGATTAGCTTGTGGCCAAGGTGAGGAGAGCATCCTAAGGGTCTTGGGAGCCAAGAAGATCCTTGAAGATGAGGGCTCATCTTAAAGCTATGTATTCTCTCGCAAATATCTTAGTAAGATCGACGATGTTTTCCCTCCCGTGGATGTAGATCCATTTGGATCGAACCACGTAAATTGCTTGTGTCTCTTGTTGTGTTCTTGTTCTTTCTTTTCTTTGATGTTCTTCTAGCTGCGACGATTATCCCACAACATTTCTCTTAACAAAGTTCTTTGCTTTCTTAGGTTAATTGAGAGCTCTATACCATGCATGCTTGCCCACCTAAGAAATTAAAAATGATATATAGTGATAAAATAGAAGCAAGGAAATAATATGCATGTTGCTCACTTAATAATTATATATATAATGATGCTTGTGAATATACACAGACAGCATAATATTTTGTATTTACATAACTAATATCTAAATTTTCATATTTATATGCAAAATACTCAAAACTAATCAAGTTGAGGAATATGTTCAAAGAAGGTAATGAGACATCAAAAATCAGCAGTTAACCAGTCGAGCCTTTTGTAGGAGTTGTGGATATCAACATTGCTCTTTCAAATGATCCAAAAATCTATATGTAATCGGGAAATTCCATCCAATTAGATGTAGAGCATTTGATTGAATCCCCAAAAGATGAATATTTCCAACACCTATCACATCCATTTTTGTAAGGGCCATATGTCAAGTTAATGAACAAGTAAAAGCTACCTCTCATCAAATCATTCCAAGAGAAAAGATATATGTAAGGAGAATAGACAACATAAGAAATCATTCCATCACAAAGGAAAAAAAAATGATAGAGTTGTTGAGAGTGCTAGTATTCTAGTCCATAACTGACGGTAGGCATAAAACTATGCCAAAAAAATGTAAGATGATAAGATAAATTCATTTGCATGGCAGAGTAGTATATAACAAGAAGTAAGATCGAGACTAGCAGGTATATCAAAGTAGATGATAACTAGAAAGGCTAAAATCTTAGAGAATCTAATCATTTCTAATACTGTCAGGAATACCACTCATAAAACCTTCATCTTTTGCATTTTTTCTTCATACCAAACTTGATTTTATGTAAAATTGTCTCATTAGATTTAATAATGTCCCTAAAAATTTTAGATTTCTTCATAGGCTATATATAGTTAGAAGTAATATGCACAACAAGGAAGAAAAATTTCATTGAAATCTTACAAAATATAGGATTAACATGAGTAAAATTTGGTCAATGTTGCAACCAAAATTAAAAATATGACAAAAAAGAATGCTACCTTTACGTATAGAGAAGGTAGATTGACATTCAAAAAAAAAAGCAAGTGTGTGTTTCATGATTATTTTTACAAAGAACACACTGAGTAGGGATCGAGATGCCTCTGACAACAAGGGTATCTCTAGTTTTAAGCCCTCTAATAAGAATTTTCCATGCAAAAGATGCACATTTAAGCGAAAATTCTTTAAACCATAATAACTAACAACAATTAGTTTCATTGTTATCTCTATTAACAAAGAAAAATTCAGATTTGTGAGAAAAGTGAACATGAAAGAGCCAACAGTAGTTGGAACAAGATTCTCTGATAGGATTTGAGTAATAGATTATATACAATCACTGGGGGTTTGCTCAGAGGAGCGAACATCCAACCGGTAGAATCAAATTTATAAGAAAAAAAATTGTATCATTTATATCTAAAAGATTCAAATTTCAGGGCGGGCAATTACCACTTTAAATATAATCTCAGTTCACTTTCATCTTCTTTTATGGACGTAAGAGTCCGCTCAGCATAAACATAGTGTCATCAAGGGCATACCAACTGCAGGGTGACAACGTGGCATACATGATGCCGAGTTGTAGCCCGGCAGTTGATCGCCTGCATGTGCGAATGATCCGATATAATATTTTTTCGTGTTTGACGTCTTGTGGATTCAAAATTAAGTAAAATGAAAAAAAATGAAGTGTCAAAGTAGTAGCTGAGCTAGTCTTATGATTACTTAATCTTCACACGTCTAGTCGAAACGATGCTTGAATCAGTGGATTAGTTCAAGTTTTGATGAATTGTCGATCCATTTATTAATGAATTTTTAGCTTTTGGATTTAGATAGGGTAATTAAAAAGAAAAAAAAATGGCTTAAGAAATAAATAAAAAAAATAAAATATATGGATGTAAAATCATATTCAAATAAGAGTGAATTGTGGCAAATTAGAACATTATATTTAAGTTAGAAAAAATATTATTATTTATATTAAAATTGCCTTACAAATTTAGATATCATTGTTTAGCTCCAACTAACTAAAATAGTTTAATCACACACTTTATTATTTCACTTATAATTCTAAAGAAAAAGCCCAAAAAGGTTATCTAAATTTAATGATGAACAATAACTAAAACATTTATAATAATAAAAGATCAAATTGATCAAGCTAATATTATATATAATCTTATATGATTTTTCTTAAATACTAAAATGATTAGAGTATCATTTGCTTCTTCATAACTACTCTGTCATTTAGATAACTAAACTCATAAACTTCATTAAAAAAGATTAGCATCATTGGAATTGAAATTCATTGTGATGCCAAGCTAAATGGTTTGTATAAGCTCAGAACAAGGAAAAATAATACGTGCGGATGTCCGATATTGGCCCGTGGGGTACGGCCATGTAATTATGCATTCGCACGTGGCTCATCCTAGTCCGGGCAATTTTCCGAACATGCATAGACTCCGCACATAATATTTTCTCTATAATAACATATGGATGGGTCCACAGAGAAAATAAGTTCACATCTTCAATATGGTAGGAATCTAAAATGTGTTAAAAGTCGCACATAAATTTGATTATTGAGAACAGCTAGCTAGCTCTAAAATATGTCCACATGAGCGCATAAATTCTCCAAATGAAAAGGACAATCACTATAATTTTCTCAATTGTGCGCGTACTATCCATCCTCATTTTTTTAAAAATAGAGAACACATGGCGACAAATGTTTTCCACATTGAATATTGAAAGAAAGAGATAGAAAATGACTTCATCAGTCAAAGTTGCACTCGAACATTGTGCCCTTGCACCTTACAACTCAAGAGCATGGAGCCCCAGTGCTGAGACCAGCAGCTCTGCATTACCCAATTCAGATTTCATAACACGAGAGCTGGATATTACAGCCCTCAGAATTCTGAGCTCGTTGAAGCTCTAAAGCACCATATTACAACACCCCAGTGCCAGTAATCGAATTCGAACAGTTCCTCACTTAAAGGCTAAGCTTCACAGATCGAAATGTTTGCAATTTTAAGTTTTCTCTTGTGCAAAGGAGAGACAGAATGTCCCGAAGTGTTCCAAATTATGGAGATGTTGTAGTGTAATTTGTACAACATTATGTTTTTCATAAGCGCATTTCTAAGTTTAGGGTGGTTCTGTTATTTTGTTCCCGTTCTCGGGTTTTATTTTCTTGTTAAATCTCGTGTTCATTCTATTTTTGGTGTATTTTTGTGTTTTGCACTTCTGTTTAAAGTTTTGCTTCAGATCTTTAGCATTGATTTCAGCAATTTCCTCGCATCTCTTCCAACAAAAATTTATGACATAAGTGTTTATAAATGTAAATATCAAATTTTAGGTGATAGATGGGTCTGTCAAAATGAGTCATTGTTCGTGTACAGATTGTGTTTGACTCGTTAAATAGCTCGTGTTCGATTCGTCTGCTAAGCAAATAAGTCGAACACGAACAATTTTTTTGCACTCGATATGTAAACGAGCCGAACATGAAACAAAGTTTTGTTCATTCGTGTTTTGCTCATTTTGACTCCAAATAATATTTGTGTGTGTGTGTGTGTATATATATATATATATATATATATATATATATATATATATATATATATATATATATATATATATATATATTGATTATAAGGCTATAATGATTTATAATCAACTAAAGTTACTCATTAAAAAAAGAATAAAGACATATTAAATACTATTTAAATGAATATTTTAATATAAATAATAATATTTAAATCTTATCAAGCCTTTATGTTGTTTTGACCCCGATTAGTCACTAAGGTAAGTAGCGACTCTCATGAATCGCTACTTACTTTAAGCCTCCATTGTTGACTTTTCATGCAAGTCCTTGAAGAGGACATGTGGAAGGACATGTGGAGGTCATGCGGTGGAAGGAAGACATGTGAAAGGACACGTGGAGGCCATGCGATGGAGGACTCAGAGGGTGGACATGTGGAAGCCATGCGATCCTCGAAGGTTACACCTCATCTATTTATAGAATATTATAACGTAATCTAATCTACTATAAATAGATGAGATGAGGGAGGCCTTAAGTGTGGGTTTTGTAAGAGTGAAAAGAACTCGAGGAGTGCGGCTAGCTTGTTAAGGGTGAGGAGAGCATCTTGGAGGCCTTGGATGCGAAGAGAGGCCATGGAAGATGAGGGCTCATCTATGTAAAGCTAAGTACTCTTGTTTCTTGTCTTAGTGGATTATTTCGATTCCCTCCCGTGGACGTAGGTCAAAAAGACCGAACCACGTAAATCCTCTTGTTTGATTGTGCTCTTGTGTTTGTATCTTCTTTGTTGTGATTTGCGGTTTGTTCTCTTACCAAGATTAAGGAAAGAAAGTGTTTTTTCCCACAACAATTGGCGCCGTCTGTGGGAAAATCTCGACACATCTTGGTCGGAGGAATCGCACCCAAGAAATCGCAACGAAGAAGAGGTGTTTGGCGGGGACAATGGGTTCCACCAAATTCGACATCGAGAAATTCACGGGAAAGAATGACTTCGGCTCGTGGAGAGTAAAGATGAGAGCCCTACCGGTTCGGCAGGGTGTCGCGAAGCCTTGCAGAGGGCCGACGGCACCGCCGGCCGACATGACAGAGAAAGAGAAGATTGGCATGCCGGAGAAAGCTCATAGTTTGATAATCTTGAGCTTGGGCGACAAGGTTCTGAGGGAGGTGTCGAGGGAGACAACGGCTCAAGCGCTTTGGGCCAAACTCGAGGTACTCTACCTGACCAAGTCCCTGGCTAATAGGCTATTTCTGAAACAGCGTCTATACTCTTTCAAAATGCACGAAGACAAATTAGTCTCGGAGCAGATAGACGAGTTCAACAAGATCATAGATGATCTTGAGAACATCGACGTCAAGATGGATGACGAGGACAAGGCGCTGCTGTTGCTAAACTCTATTCCTAAGAACTACGAGCAGTTCAAGGATGCGATGCTCTATGGAAGGGCGCAAACAATTACTCTGGAAGAGGTTCAATCATTAATCAGAGCCAAAGAACTTCAGAAGAAGCACGACATGAAGGAGGAAACCAGTGGAGACGACCGATGGTTAGAGGAAGATCGAGCAATAAAGGATATAAAAGTGACCGAAGCGGATCAAGGTCCGAAGAAACGTTAGAGGTCAGTCTTCTAAGAGATCCTACAAGTGCTACCATTGCCACAAGGAAGGTCATTTTAAGAAGGACTGTCCGGATATAAAGAAAGGCTTTCAGGAGAAGCCTAAAGATTCTGGAGAAGCAAGCATAGTCTCAGACGGCTATGATTCGACTCGAAGCTCGGTGATCACGGAATCCGAATCTAGCAAGGAGTGGATCCTCGACTCGTGGTGCTCCTTCCACATGTGTCCTCACAAAGACCGGTTTGAGACACTACAACCGGCAAATGGTGGATCCGTTCTACTCGGAGACAATAAAGCTCGTAAGGTGATCGGCAGCGGGACGATCGAATAAAGATGTTCGATGGAGTTGAACGTATACCGCAAGATGTCGGTACGTCCCGAACTTAAAAGAAATTTGATTTCTTTAGTGGACGCCTGAGTCAAATGGATACTCATTCAAGGCAGAGAATAGCTGTATCAGAGTAGCTAAGGGCTCTCTCATAGTCATGAAAGGAGTCAGAAAGAATGGGCTATACTCCCTAGTTGGAAAACCGTGATCGGAAACTTCTCAAATGCAGTTCAATCGAGCTCGACGGATCCGTACTATGGCACATGAGGCCGGGGCATGTAAGTGAAAGGGGCTTACGAGAATTGTCCAAGCGAACCCGTTATGCGGAGATCGAGTCGAAGAACCGGAATTCCGCGAACAATGCGTACTTGGGGAAGGCCACCAGTGTGAAGTTCTCCACCGGAATACATACATCAAAGAAACCTCTCGATTATGTACACAGTGATCTATGGGGCCCGACTAGAACTCGGACTCATGGAGGAGGAAGGTACTTCATGTCCATCATCGATGACTACACCGAGAAGGTATGGGTCTTTATCCTAAAAACAAAAGATGAAGCTTTTCAACGATTCAGGGACTGGTTAACTCTCACCGAAAATAAGATGGGAGCAAAGCTGAAGCACTTGAGAACCGACAATGGCTTGGAGTACTGTTCAGAGTAGTTTGAGGAGTTGTGCAGGAGGAATGGCATCACAAGGCACAAGACAGTCCGGAACACTCCTCAACAGAACGGCCTAGCTGAGAGGATGAACAGGACTCTCCTAGAGAGAGTGCGGTGCATGCTGTTAAATGCAGTGTCTACCCAAAAGTTTCGGGGCGAAGCCGTGTCAACCGCCCGCTACCTCATCAACGTATGCCCATCGACGACTATCAACATGAAGACTCCTTTGGAGATGTGGTACGGAAAACCGGGTAACTATGATAATCTTAAAGTCTTTGGATGTATCGCATACGCTCACGTTAGACGAGATAAGCCGGAAGCGAGGGCCTTGAAGTGCATCTTCATCGGATACCCACCGGAACCAAAGGATACAAACTTTGGTGCCTAGATCAACAAAAATGCATCATCGGTAGGGATGTGACATTCGATGAGTCCAAAATTGGGAATCCGCAAAGCTATGTTACCGGGGACGGTGTCACTAAGGAGGATTCGTCAACCGAGGTGGAGCCGCAACAACGACAAACTTTGATCGATCAAAGGACAATTGTGAACGATCAAGACGAAGTGGCGAAGACCGACGAAGTGACTGAACCAGAAAGAAGATCTGACGACTACAGCTTGGTAAGGGACAGACAAAGGAGAACTATTAGACCGCCAGAGAGATATGGCCATGCAGATATGATCTCCTTTGCTCCGAGTGTTGCTGAAGTGATAGAAGAAGCAGAACCAGCAGCTACAAGGAAGCCCCGAAGAGCAAGGAAAGACACAAGTGGGAAGAGGCAATGGATGAGGAAATGGCTTCTCTGATGAAGAACAAAGCCTGGGAACTTGTGGATCGACCAACGAACAAACGCGTAGTCGGTTGCAAGTGGACCTTTAAGAAGAAGGAAGGCATGCCAGGTACTGAGAGGATCAGGTACAAAGCTAGACTCGTTGCAAAGGGATTCACACAGGTTGAAGGAATTGACTTCAACGAAATCTTCTCACCCGTGGTGAAGCACTGCTCAATTAGGATAGTCTTAGCACTAGCAGCTCAATTCAACTTGGAATTAGAACAGCTAGATGTTAAGACTGCGTTCCTGCATGGAGAGCTTCAAGAAACCATCTACATGGACCAGCCGGATGGGTACACCACACCCGAGACAAAGGACAAAGTTCGCTTGTTGAAGAAGGCATCGTATGGCCGAAACAAAGCCCAAGACAATGGTACAAACGATTCGATGATTTCATGCTAAAGATCGGTTTTGTCGAAGCGCCTACGACAATCGTGTGTACATGAAGTGGCAAGACGGTGAAATCGGTACGTACTTGCTCCTTTATGTGGATGATATGTTAAGTAGCCGGCAGGAGCAAGGAGGAAGTCCGAAGGTCAAAGGTATGCTCAATTCGAATTCGACATGAAGGACCTAGGACCGACTACAAAGATCCTAGGTATGGAGATTACCGAGACAAGAAAAAGGGTAGCTTATTCTTGTCTCAAAAGTCATATATTCGAAGGTTCTAACAAGGTTCAACATGCACGAGGCTAAGCAGTGTTGCAACATCTATCGGCCAACACTTCGTACTATCGAACTCTCAAGCACCGTAGATCGAAGAGGAGAAAAGGTACATGGAGGGTGTCCCCTACGCCAGGTGGGGTTGGAAGCATCATGTATGGTATGGCTCAGAAGCAGACCGCATTTAGCCTACGCCGTCGGCATTGTAAGCGTGTTCATGGCAAGCCCGGGACGTGCTCACCTGGGAAGCACTAAAATGGATCCCGAGATACTTAAGAGGCGCCACCGATTTGGGGCTACTCTTCAAAAGGCGGGAAGACAAAGAAGAAAAAGTAGTCTGCTACGTAGATTCCGATTACGCAGGAAGCATCGACACCGGAAGTCACCGACCGGATTCATCTTCACCTGTCTTCGCATCGCTAGCTCAGCTGGAAGTCTAACCTCCAATCAGCTGTGGCCCTCTCAACAACGGAGGTCGAATACATCGCCGTGATCGAAGCAATCAAGGAAGCTATGTGGCTAAAGGGCATGGTCGAAGAGCTTGGGATACATCAAAAGGTGATAACCGTGTTTTGCGACAACCAAAGCACCATCCACCTAACCAGGAATCGGTATTTCATGAAAGATCCAAACACATAGATGTGAAGCTTCATTTCAGTAAGGACGTCGTCGCTAAAGGCTCAATAAGTGGTAGAGAAGATACCAACCGAAGAGAACCCCGCCGATATGCTCACCAAGGCGTCGCTTCATAGCTAAGTTCGGACACTCGTCCGAACTTAGTGAATTTTTCCATCGGCCGAGGCCCCTCGGGGGCCACGTGGAGGAATCACTACTCCAAAGCATAATCGAGGGTCAAGGTGGAGATTTGTTGTTTCGACCCCCAATTACTCACTAAGGTAAGTGGCACTCTTCGTAAATCGCTACTTACTTTAAGCCTCCATTGTCGACTTTTCATGGAAGTCCTTGTAAGAGACACGTGGAAGGACATGTGGAGGTCATGCGGTGGAAGGAAGACATGTGAAAGGACACGTGGAGGCCATGCGATGGAGGACTCTAAAGGGTGGACATGTAAGCCATGCGATCCTCGAGGTTACACCTCATCTATTTATGTAATATTATAACGTAATCTAATCTACTATAAATAGATGAGATGAGAGGAGGCCTTAAGTGTGGGTTTTGTAAGAGTGAAAAAGAACTCAAGGAGTGTAGGCTAGCTTGTTAAGGGTGAGGAGAGCATCTCGGAGGCCTTGGATGTGAAGGAGGCCATGGAAGATGAGGGCTCATCTATGTAAAGCTAAGTACTTCTTGTTTTGTCTTAGCGGATTATTTCGATTCCCTCCCGTGGACGTAGGTCAAAAAGACCGAACCACGTAAATCCTCTTGTTTGCTTGTGCTCTTGTGTTTGCATCTTCTTTGTTGTGATTTGCGATTTGTTCTCTTACCAAGATTAAGGAAAGAAAGTGTTTTTCCCACAACACTTTAATATTCCACAGTTGTGTGACTCGAGTTACCAAAATAACTCATTGTTCATGAATAGCAAACGAGCCAAACACGACGAAATTTTTTTGAGCTCGATATACAAACGAGCTGAGCACGAATAACGATATTTTTTAGATGAATAGCTCTTTAAATCTTACCCTAAACTTTAAATTTATTAATTTTTTTTATGCTCGAAATACAAAACGAGCAGAACATGAATAATGATATATTTTAAAAAGTCGAACAAGAGTTGAACCCGGGTCCCCACATATTCTGCCCGTTTAGACCTCTAGTGCTAGATATGTAAATACATATATATTCAGTGACTTAGAAAAATATTTCATACTATCCATTTATTGAAATAGCTTGCACATTATACATATGCATGACGCTAACTCTGACTATTATAACGCGGAAACATCGCTGTCTATAAATCTTCTTGCTGTTCTTTAATCTTGCGTTTGAAAAGTTTTGGCATGCTTATAATTATGTATTTTATGACTACAAACAGTCCTATATTTGAAGTCATTAGCAATCACTTAAAATTCTTTTCACGTTTTTAGGTGAATGGGTCCCACATACTATATATATATTGGTAATGATGCTTAAATAATGTTAGTTAGCAAATAATATCGAAAAAGTGACAAATGATTGATGTATTTTCTTAACATCTTTCATATATGTTAATATTATTAAAAAAAATATTAGATAAGTGAACAAATTTTATTTGATTACTTTCAATCTTTTCCATAAAATTTAATAATGTCAAGTAATGATGTCAAAAATAATTTGATTTGGATAAAAAATTTGTGTAAATACCGTGTATGATCGAAGGAAGATATCCGAACCGTCCGATCAAAGTAGTTCATATTTCTGCATTAATTGCACTCAGAACACTATAAATAGAGGCACATCACTCTCATGGGAGGAGGGGAGTTTGAGCATGAGAAAGAACTTGAAGCTTCGAGAATAAGCTGAAGTCCAGCACCACGTCTGCCACCGAGGAACACCTCCGACCGCTGTCGATCACCATCGACTATCGCTGGCTGTCATCGATCATCGTTGACCAGCGTCAACCTCCACCTGCCGGCCTCCACCGATCGCCATCGGTCGCCGCTCATTTCTTACAACAAGTTCATTCGTGCACCGATATTGTAACTCTGAAGAGTGATCAATCCTTTTCTACCAATGGGACAATGGACTGTACATCTAATATCCAATTTATAGTGGATTGCTTCAGTTAGGCTAGGCCCTGTGATTTTTTCTTTTTCTCGGTTATCCACGTAAAAATTTATGGTGTCATTACTAGTTGATTTCTCTTCTTAGTGTTTGTTGAATCTTCGTATCACACTAAGATGATAACTTATTACTCTACAGCTGCGAAGTTTGTAGCCAGCATCACTAAAAAAATATATTAAAATAAGTATAAAGACATCCTAAGATATTAACTAATTGACAAAAAAAAAACCCCTATAAACCTATGTAAAAGTATTACCCAAAGTTTTCTCAGAAGTCCAAATAAAAAAATTTACATTAAATTTAATTTTGAGAGAACATATAAAAACACAATCATTCTTAAAATTAGATTCAAAATTTGAGAATAAAAAAAAAAAAAAAAGCAAAAGAATTACTGAAGAACACAATTTTAGAATAACCGATACTTTTTAAAGAAAAAACCATAATCTCATTGTTATAATGTATGTGCAAATTAAATATATTTTATGATATATTTAGGGTGTGCTCAATTGATTACACTCTAAAATATATCCAATTTGCATGTAGGTTATGTGCGTGTAATTTTCTCTCCATTGTAAGAAGTACAAACGTCGATTACATCCAACACTTAGGGTGTGTTTAGGGCAGTTTGTGCTTATCCAGAAAAGTTGTTTATCTAGAAATGTAGACCACGGGTATTGACCCGCTTTCCTCATTTTTAGTTTAAAAAATCAATTGTATTTTCGAATAAGTTACACAAATGCAGTTTTCAAATGGAGAGACGGAGTTTTCAAAACACTGCCGCGGCGGATTATCACTATCATACAATTATAGTAAGATTTCCATCATTAGATCGGCATTGCTAGACCAGATCAACACATTGCCATAACCCAGCCACTATCATCGAAATGTTACTATAGGTCCATAACAATTGGATGGTCGCATTTCCTTTGTCTGAGCATTGTTGTTGAATCACGACCATCATATCATCAATTTTCATCACCATCATTATATCTTCAAGGCCCAAACTGTCTTATGATTGCAACTACCCAATCACTGTCATCATAAGCTATCATTATAGAATTACAAAGTCACAGAAACACCGTCAAAGCATTGTCATTAAATTATTGCAACTTAAATGGTACGTCCAATCTAAACTAGCTTAACCATTGTCAAAATGCTCATTGCCATATGTCGTTGTCGGATCTTTGCTTCCTGATTGCCATCCAAACCTCAATGCCTAATTTTCATTGTCGTCAGACCATTGTTGCACTATCATCACCACTCAACTACACCGTTTCTACTATGATTATGTAGCCATCATTGTCCAAATATGATTGTTTGACTACTATTGTCATATACAATCAAATGATTTTTATCACTTGCATGTGATTTTTAAATCAGTGTTGCTTTAATATAATTCCTTATTATCATTGCTCGACTACAGTCACTTGACTACTTCATCGTCCAACTATGGCCACATAATTATCATTGGTTGACTACAACTTTGTTAAGTTTTCAAGAAAATTCTCACTCTCACTCTCACTGGATTTCAACTATGTGAAGGATTAGGACGACTCGAACCCAAGCTTCCATATAAGTTCACATATTTTTCAAGATTTCAAAGTGGCATATTCGTAAAAAATTAAACTTTAGGTGTTAGATATGTGAATACATAGGAATTAAGTGGTATGTATGTAAATCTCTCTTAATTATAGTTATAAGAACTTAGGTATAGCTGCTTTGTAATTAAATAAAAACTTAATTATATTGAAAATTTAATTAATTTTATAAACTTTTTTCAACTTATTATTAATCAGTCTATTAAATTATTAATTAATGAATAAGACTATTGCTCAATGAAGAATTAATTTACTAAATTATTATTAAAAGTTTATGATAACACGTTTTAATTAACAATTATATTAAAAATAATTTCTTATACAAATGAGGCTTTCAGCAAACATTGACGGCGATATAATATGTTTATAATTATTCTACTTCCATTACTCTAATGATTAAGGAATTGTAGAAGATCGACCAGAATAGGCATACATTTGATTATAAAAATCTCATTAAATTAATGAAATCATATCCTTTTACAGTAAAATTATGTTTAATTATTTTTTAGTAGCTGTTAATGATGGTCTCAAGTCTGACCAGAATATTAGAGAGTGCTGTTTAAATCATTAATTAATTAATTTTTTGGGGTTAGAAATGTAAATATATAAGAATTGAGTGATATGAATGTAAATGTTCCGTTTTTTGTAATGTTAAGATGAGACCATTTAATTCTAGGATGACACAAGTGACCTCAAGTCAATTACATTCATGAATGGCCTAAGGTTAACAGTGCCTTTAACCCTAGTCAACCCATTGCTTGGAGTCAACGCTCTTTAAATTTAGGTTATTTAGTTTGGTCAAGTTCAATAGATTTGATCTCATTAATGCAATGAAAATGTAATATGTAAAGTATTTAATATTGGATCAATTATGGGACTACAATATAATTAATAAATGTGTTGGCTCATCATTTAATAAGTCAAAATTATTGTGGTCTAATTAAGAATAAAGTTTATGACTTTAGACACACTTGTCATGAAATTATACGTGTGGATACCATAAGTGCAAATTCCAATTTGATGAGGGGCAGAATTGGAATTAAGCAATTCTTGTAACAACCAGTTGGTTATACTAAATAAGGAGGTAATGGTCCCCGGTCTGCAGAGAAAAAGAAAGAGAAAGAAAAATTATTCTCTTGTACCCCATCAAAGAGAAAGACTAATGAAAACTCCGGAAAGTCTGCAGATTGGGAGATCATTGCTTGCAATAAATCAAATGGATTCTGCAGACGCTTCGCTATTGTATCGATTCAGTTTTTCTCATTAATATGAACGTGAATGAAAGATTCTAGTGGATTCCTAATAGATTTTAATTCAATCAAAATCTATTTGGAAAATTCAAAACAAATGTAACATTTAACTTTTCCACTACAATAAAATCTATAATTTTCATGGAAAAAAAATCATTTCTTTTGAAGCCTTATAATACATATTTGCTCCTAAATTATTGGTAGCATAAATGATCAGTTACAGGATAATTGTTTGTCATATTTTGAGAAAATATTACGTCCGGACTGCTGATGTAATTTGCGTCCGGAGTTTAATGGTGGGGTACCACATGTCAAGTGGGCCCCACTGCAATACACTGATATTGGTCAGTGGTAAAATTTGTGGGGCCCACTTAATAGGTGGCACCCCACCATCCGGACTCTCCGTATGTATTATTTTCTTTTTCATATTTAGACACTATTCCAACATAAAATAAATGTGTCCAATGATGGTGACATTAGAGAAAAAGACAGAGTGGGGAGATGATGCGCCTACAAATTGAGACGAAGGTGCGAGCGTGAGAAAGAAAATATTAGTTTGAAGGGAAGTGAGAAGAAAAATGAGGGGAAATAATGCATGTAAACACGAAAATGACAAGGGTTAGTTACATAAAGACCACCCAAAATTTGATATTTACAAATCAACCATCCTCTTTCATCAAAATTTCAAATCCTCTCTCAAATATCAAAATTCATGCTGAAACCCCTTAACCCATATTTCTCATTTTTATCAAATTCTCAATGCTTTGACGGTGGCACGCCTAAATACATTGGCTCAATAGTTCAAAAAAATCACTTTTGTGCTATATTCGTAAACATCAATATTTCACATGCTCTATATGCTGTTATCCCAAAATAACAACGATGCATACAACAACAACAACAACAACAACAACAACAACAAAGTTATAGGAAAATTTGTTCTCCAATTATAATTGTTTAAGAAATTGCATATTTACATGTGTGTGAATTTTTTTTGTAAGATAATTGAGCAAAGTGTAAAAATCATGCACACCACAAATACAAGTCATTGGATCCAAAATCTCTTAGTTGAAAGTTAAAACTCTTAGCCAACAAATGAAGTCAATGCGCATTGCTTGACAGAAATAATGCGACAACAACAATACATTTCTAACTAGACTAATTCTAGCACTTACATACATACTATGTTATGCCGATGCATTTACATATTTCAAATCTAACCATTTTTTTTTAGCTACTTTGACATCAAAATGTGTAATTGATTCAACATTGAAATGAAGAAACTTTAGTGCAAGAGTGTTAGCATCTATTGGTGATGAATTGTTATATCATGAAAATGTCCCTTCATGTCAATCTGGCTGAAATGAGAGGTGCCTTGACAAAAAGGTTGCAAATGACAAATGCCTTATAGAGAAAGATTATTTTTGCGATATTATTGTTTTTGAGTTTCTCCTTGCTACTTTCAAATGAGATAACTTTAAGTGACTAGATAACTATTTTATGAATTTATGGGAGATCGTCATGGTCTGACCATGTGAATTGCACGGTGATGTGGTCTGATCATCACTCTTGTTCGGACGTATGGCTTACCCTATGTAATAGTTTTTTCTCAATTTACATTATGTCTTGTTCGGTATGTCAAATTTTTTATGTAGCATTTGATTGATTATGTAATATCGTGAAATTTATGTCAAAGTTAATAATAACTATATCTTAGAATCTAGAGTCTCTAGAATCAAAAATAAAAATATGATATATTTATAATCAATGTTATTAGTATTATTACTATTATTTCTCATAAAATTTTAATACAAGCATGGCTCATGAAAGCTAGTGTGGAACTTACAACATGCAAGCGATTGTGGCAGATCGTGGAGTGGCCACCTGACTACTAACTGGGGAAGCGCAAAGATTTTCAGGTCTGTTTGGGACATCTTTCTAGCTGTTTTGCTTTTCAGACTATCAACATAGATCTGTTTGGGGAACTACTTTCTTGTTGCTTTCTAGAAATTTCTATAGCAGAAAATTGTTTTATGTAACCTAATAGTTAAAACGTTGTTGTTGTCAGAAAGCTATGGTCTAACTTTTTGAAATTAAAATAAATTTGTAATGATCATCATAACTATTTGAACAACTTCTTCTACAAAGAACTTCACATTTGTTTGTTCAAACTGTTGTGGCTCCCCCAAACAAACCCTCAATAAGGCACTAACGCTTTCAAGTTTGAATAGCTCGACCCGACGCTTTTTGGTGCATTCTGTCGCAACTAAAAAGCCTTCTAATAGCACGCCAATGTCGGTCCAAGCCTGGTAATCAAGGATGTGGGCATTGACGGCAGAGGACGACGACGACTTACAATACTTTACAAAAACAGTGCATTTGAATTTTATATATTGAAAATTTGCGAGAGAATGAATTTCAAATTTGTTGTAGTTTTACATTCAGTTCGCAGCAAACCAAATAACCCTAAAATTTGTTCTTATGTTGATAGATAATAAATCAGATTTTAATTTCTTAATTGAAGTAGACAAGTAAAACATACTTCTTATTAGTTAAGGGGGGACCTTAAAAGTCATATAGGATAGTTTTTACTTCTCATCATAATAGTAATAAAATATTTTAGACTTTGAGTGTAATATATTATCATAATATATTTATAACAATAAAATGCTCACAATGTGCTTAATAAATATCAATTTTTGTAAAGAATAACTAAAAAAGACAAGCTAATGAAAATGTCTGATAAATTTTCTAGGTTAATTAATATATCAAAATGATAGATCAAGATATTATGTATTATGTTTCAAGTTATCTAATTATTCAATTGCCCACATGCTCTAACATGTAATGTTTTATATCCTAAAGACCAATATATCTCTATGGACAAACAAATACTATTGCATAATAATCTTTTTAGATTGTTCATAAGAGACATTGTAGTTTACATTTTAAGCATATCTTGTATTAATTTTAGCTATTTGTTCTCTCACCTTAGCATGAAAAGTTCACAAACTTGGTATGAATATAAAAAATAACATTCTAAATTGCATGATTTGTTATGCCATCAACATCAATGGTTCTTTTGGATTTTTAACCATAATATAACTCAAAATGGAACTAACTATTAGTAGCTAGAGAACAATATTATTGGTAAACTTAAATATTGGTAAATGACAATCCAATTCACCCAATTTTTTCTTTGATAAGCACCTCGGAAAATCTAAATAAGGAGGAGATTAGGATTTTTTTGTGTTGATGATGTTCCTCCGACATAGGGGTTGACCTTATGTTTTTTTTTTTCAATTCTATTTAAACAAACTTTCAATTTCTTGTGTTGTGAACTTTGAACATTCTCATCCGATTATATTTAATCTAATTTGGTATCATTATGTAAATATGTTGGAAATCTCTTGTCCTATTATGTTGCTTGTGTTTGTTATGTGCAGGTGTACGAAAATCTGATTGTTTTACTTTATTTTTTTTTTTTTATTTCTTACATGTTCACATTGGAATATGCTAAAACATGCAATCATCCAATCGATACTTGCCGCCGCTAAATCAATACAGGAACGTAAAATCTGGGCGATGCTAATTAACGTCGAACATGGCAGATGCTAATTAGTGTCCACTTTACTCGACGCTAATTTGCGTCAGCCAGATTCGAAGCTCCTGCCTCGTAACGTTAGCGTTGTTCGTATTTTCAATGAAAATTTTTAGTGATGGATTTTTGAGAGGTAAATTCGGACGAATAAAAATCTGACACAAATATTGACTCAAAATCAATTAACTACGCCCAGTTTAACGTCAATTTTTTTTCAATACTAATCCGACACTAATTGACCTTAGCGTCAGAAAATGGCCATGATTAGCGCCAGAAATGTCTAACGCTAATCGGGCAATTTATTGTAATGCATGGCTTATTTCTAAGTGTAATATTGAGTCAACAACCTATGAATATTCATCTTAAAAAAAGAAAATAGAACCTGCACTCCATCAAATATTTTGTCTTTCCAGTTCAAAAATGGTGTGAAGCCTTTTAAATAGAATGAAATTTATGAGCTCTTAAATATTGAGGCATCTTTTGGTGTAATGATTATTATTTCATTAGAAACTCTAAAGTTAAGTGTGGCCGTGAGAGAGCGCTCCCCAGATTAGCGACCACCTGGGAACAAGGGAGGACCCATGCTTGGTTGAGGAGCTGCAATTTCCCCTTTGAATTTCATATTTTAATTAAAGGGTACAGAAATTTTAATCCCCCCCCCCCCTCCCCTCTCTGAAACGTCCAATCAAAATGATTCAAATTCTTGTATTAATTGTACCCAAAACACTATAAATAGAGCCCCGCTTTGAGAAGTTAAAGCTCTGAGAATAAGCTGAAATCCATTACCACTTCTGCAACAGTCGATCGCTACCTACCGCCATTAACAACCGTCGATCGTCATCGGCCGCCACTTGCCAGCATCCACCAAACGTCATCGACTACCACTCACTTCTTACAAAAAGTTCATTCGTGCACCGACGTTGTACTTCGAAGAGTATTCAACCCTTTCCCGCTTGTAAGACGAGAGACCGCATATGTAATATCTAGTTTATAGTGGATTTCTTCAGCCGCGATAGGCCTTGTGATTTTTTCACTTTTTATGTTTTCCATGTCAAAAATTTGGGTGTTACTACTGGTTGTTTTATTTTATCTGAATGTATGTTGAAATCTCATACAACTCTAAGAAGATAATTCATTGCTCTACTACTGCTGCGAATTTTCTAGCACGCATCAACCAAAATGACAAATTGAAAAAAAAAAAAAAACGTATCATAAGTGTCCCCACTTTAGGATAAACTTACCTTTTTAAAAACCATAACAAAATAATTATGAAATCCCAATAAAAATAGGAATATATATAAACATCTCATTGAAATTAAAAATTAAACATACTCAAAATAAATTATGGTGCCATAAAATTAAGAGTACATCAAACATCATCAATCCTCTCTCAAAAGTTTTGTCATGAATTTGAGATAGCATGTTTGACGAAATTATATTTTGACATTTTTTTCAAAAAATTATAATGAGAAGTTACATGTTCTCAAAGGGTGGTGGTTGTCAGAAAATCCTATATGAATTTTTTTTTAAAATAAAATAAATTTATAATAATCACCGTAAATATTAATTTATTTTATAACTCCTTCTTAAAACAACTGTAATTACCCTAAACATATCCTAAATCTCATCAACTGCTTCAAGTTATTGACCAGCACAAAGTCTTTATCGAAACCCCCACCCCCAAATCTTTTAAAATTGGCATTCATTTTCATCCCTGCAATTTAAAACTGTTACATCAATAGACTTTTGATATAGAATTAATATACTTCTCTATACATTTTGGCGCTGAAGTAGAGGAAATTACATCCATAGTTCAAAGAAACTTCATAAAGAAAGCGCAAGACTTATTTCTTACCCCCAGACTAACTTGCCACAATGTTGCCCAAACCAGCATGGAGGAAAAAAAAGAAGGAACCTGATATCAGAAGAGCTCAAGGTTGAAAAGATCAGTATAGCTCAGCTTCCCTTCTCCTCCTTCAGGAGCAATGAAGTCCCATTCCATAAGATCATCCAATCCCCAGAAATATATTGATTCTGGCAACTCCATGGATGGGATTTGTATCTCATCAGCTTTTACTGAATAATTTGATGATGATGTTGTTGATGATGTTGATGATATTGATGATGATGATGACCATTCTATTCTATTAGCTGTTGTTGATGATGAGGATAGTGATGTTGATGAGCATGGGGTGGTGGAACGAGTGCAGGGAACAATGATCTCATGAGGCTCCATGAGAGGAACTTCATCAGTGCAGAAAGCCTCGGGACCATCAAGCGGGCAAGGAAGAAGGGTGGAGGTCAACAAGTCGGAGAAGGCAGAGGGGACTTCGTGGTGTTGAGATTGATGAGATAATTGATCTGCAGAGGGAAGGGGCTTGTGTGTGAGTGGATCAATTCCCATCTTTCTCAGCTTCTTTTTGATGTGTGTGTTCCAGTGATTTTTTATCTCATTATCTGTTCTTCCGGGGAGGTTTGCTGCAATTTTTGACCACCTGAAAGAGATGAAAAGGTTTCAGCTTGATGTGGAGAGAAGCATGTTGGTAGCTGGAAGAGAGATTGAAGGGGAAAGGGACCTGTTTCCGAGTTGAGAATGGAGATCGATGACCAGCTTCTCCTCGGATTCTGAGAGCAATCCTCTCTTCAAATCTGGACGGAGATAGTTGGTCCATCTCAATCTGCAACTTTTCCCGCATCTTAGCAAACCTGCACTTCGTTCAGAAAGATGAGAATACATTCTACAAGACTAAAAATTCTTATCATGCAAAAAAATTGGGGGAACTGTATGTTTGTTTTCTTCAGGCAAATAATGTTAAAATTATGTTTTATACTGTAATGAGTAAAAAGTAATTATTATCCCCTTATCATATTGAGCTGTTAAATCATAGATGAAAAGTCTTACAGAGGTCCCCATAAAAAAAAATAAATAAATAAAAAAAATAAAAAAAAAACTTTTTTTTCTGAAAATTTGAAAAAATAACACAAACTTTACATAGTTTTAGTCATAATATTAGCAGGGAGAAGGGAGCAGGAAGAAGAAACCACATCTCAAGATTTACATCATTTTAATCATAATATACCATAAAAACATGAAACAAAAAGGAGATCTTTGCCTCTTACTCTTTTCAAAATCAGCAAAAATACAAACTTTACCACCCCAGGGGGAAAAATTTTACTTTTGGAATCCGATATTCCTAAGAGAAAACCATAGTTCTCTAAAAACTATAAAAAGAAAAGAGGAAAAAGAGTGAGTTGCAGCATGTAGGACCTGCAAGCTTAGGCACAGCTCTCCAGCAACATTGGCCATTGTTCAGTATAAAGCTGATGAGCTTCTTATCTTCCTCTGTCGTCCACGGCCCCTTCTTCAACCCAACCTTATCACAACAAGGCTGCCTTCCCATTCTCCCTCTTCTTTAAAAACTAACAGAGAGAGAGAGGAAGTGGAAAGGGAGAAGAGCAATGGAAAAAGGGAGCGCCACCTTGCTTTATAAACAGGGGAAACAGGGGAGGGGATCGAGTTGAAGAGGAGAGAGACACACGTGTCAGGGAGGGGTCCGCACGTGGGAAGTGGGAGGGAAGAAAGCGCCACCTCATCCGCTCCTCGTTTCCTTTGCTTGCTTCGTAAGCGGGGACGCTTCCAAGTCTTCCCTCCCTCTTTTCCTTCAATCCTTGTATTGTAAATTAAACCATAAAGAGAATGCTTTCTTTTACTCTATTTTTCCCCTTTGTTCTGTTGTTCTTAAAGTAGAGAGCGAAGTTTCTACAGGGAATGTGCTCTTAGGAGACTCAATAATATTTCATTTTTTTCCCCCTTTTCTTTTAACTATTTCTTTCTGTCCTTCTTTTATTTTCCCGTCTCATAGGGTTCACACCTGAAGCATGGCCAATTGTGAAGAAGAGAAAATTACAAGCCAGAGAATCTCCTTGGCGGTGAAAAAATAGAGGCATTTACATGCATGCCACCCAAATTCTTATGTATTTACATATAGAACACTTGCACTTTTAATTTTTTTTTTCTATATTTATGCTATACATGAAAAATGTGTGAGCATGAATCTCGAAACAATATGACAGCTTAAGAAAAGGTGACGTGATAAAACTAGAGCCATCTAAAGATGATCTGACTGCTAAGAAGAGTAACTGGCTTGTGCTGGCCTAAGATCATTTGAATTGATCAAATAATGCATGTCTAAACGACTCATCCTGAACTCAGTGACCACCGAGGGTTTCCATCGAGACATCATGGAGTCAGGAGTCTCAGCAACATTCAGCGTGATCTCTTCACCCAATGAGTAAACTATCTATCGAGTTATGATGACTCAACCTCAGCTTGATGCCTTTAATCAGCCGTCAGGAATCCCTCTGACATGAATTGAGAGTTTGACGGCCGGATCAATACATCCTGTCAGTTAATGTCAAGCGATTGAATCCGTTCCGCCAACTATCTTCAAAAGTTCAAACATGAAAGATCTATTCATAAAAGTTGTATAAGAATCTTGAAAATTCATGTCACATTAAAGCTGGAACCACTGAAGGTTTCCCTCGAGACATCCTGGAGTCACGTCCCTACCTGAAAGATCTAACTTGCCAATGGTCCCTATTCATTCGTCTGATCAAAGTACAGTCGCCTCATCTCATCGATCCGTACGATTGAGCTGAAGTACAATAAGGCTCTGTGCCCATAGGGGTATAATCCCTAGAATAATTTATACATAAATAGGACATAAAATGAACTTTAATTATTGTACCACTTTCTCTATAAATAGAGGATCATTTCATGAATAAAGTGTTATGCAATTCTCTCATTTTACTTTTCATAAGAGCACTCCTCTTTCTCTCTTTCTATCTCTTCCGGTTCTACACTATATTCTTTGGGTGTGATTCATAGGACAATCATAAATTCAACATATATCATCCAAATCTTTCATATCACATCAAAGTATCATTATTTTAACTTTTAAAAAGCGAAATACACATTTTCATATATATATATATATATATATATATATATATATATATATATATATATATAAAAATTGATGTTTAGATATTAGATATGTAAATACATAAGAATTGAATGATATATTTGTAAATCTTACAAAATGAATTCAATATTTTTCCCCATGCATGCTATTAAGAAAGTTGACGAATCTTATTTTTGTTGAATTGTGCAATAGTTAAATGGTTGGGTCGTAGCGTCCATCATAAGGAGAAAGTTTCCAAGAAATAATGGAGAAATGATGAAACTTACTGTTGTTTTGACCCCCAATTAGTCACTAAGGTAAGTGACACTCTTGTAAATTTCTACTTACTTTAAGCCTCCATTGTTGACTTTAGAAAGGTGACACCTCATCATGGAAGACCCTAGAAGAGGACATGTGGAAGGACATGTGGAGGCCATGGAAGATGAGGGCTCATCTATGTAAAGCTAAGTACTCTTGTTTCTTGTCTTAGTGGATTATTTTGATTCCCTCCCGTGGACGTAGGTCAAAAAGACCGAACCACGTAAATCCTCTTGTTTGCTTGTGCTCTTGTGTTCGCATCTTCTTTGTTGTGATTTGCGGTTTGTTCTCTTACCAAGATTAAGGAAAGAAAGTGTTTTTCCCACAACAATTGGCGTCGTCTGTGGGAAAATCTCGACACATCTTGGTCGGAGGAATCACACCCAAGAAATCGCAGCAAGAAGAGGTGTTTGGCGGGGACAATGGGTTCCACCAAATTCGATATCGAGAAATTCACGGGAAAGAACGACTTCGGCCTGTGGAGAGTAAAGATGAGAGCCCTACTGGTTCGACGAGGTGTTGCAGAAGCCTTGCAAGGGTCGGCGGCACTGCCAGCCGACATGATAGAGAAAGAGAAGATCGGCATGCTGGAGAAAGCTCATAGTTTGATAATCTTGAGCTTGGGCGACAAGGTTCTGAGGGAGGTGTCGAGGGAGACAACGGCTCAAGCTCTTTGGGCCAAACTCGAGGTACTCTACCTAACCAAGTCCCTAGCTAATAGGCTCTTTCTGAAGCAGCGCCTATACTCTTTTAAAATGCACGAAGACAAATCAGTCTCGGAGCAGATAGACGAGTTCAACAAGATCATAGATGATCTTGAGAACATCGACGTCAAGATGGATGATGAGGACAAGGCGCTGTTGTTGCTAAACTCTATTCCTAAGAGCTACGAGCAGTTCAAGGATGCGATGCTCTATGGAAGGGCGCAAACAATTACTCTGGAAGAGGTTCAATCATTAATCGTAGCCAAAGAACTTCGAAGAAGCACGACATGAAGGAGGAAACCAGATGGAGACAATCCGATGGTTAGAGGAAGATCGAGCAATAAAGGATATAAAAGTGACCGGAGCGGTATCAAGGTCCGGAAGAAACATTAGAGGTCAGCCTTCTAAGAGATCCTACAAGTGCTACCATTGCCACAAGGAAGGTCATTTTAAGAAGGACTGTCCGGATAGAAAGAAAGGCTTTCAGGAGAAGCCTAAAGATTCTGGAGAAGCAAGCATAGTCTCAGACGGCTATGATTCAGCCGAAGCTCTGGCGATCACAGAATCTGAATCTAGCAAGGAGTGGATCCTTGACTCAGGGTGCTCCTTCCACATGTGTCCTCACAAAGACCGGTTCGAGACACTACAACCGGCAAATGGTGGATCCGTTCTACTCGGAGACAATAAAGCTCGTAAGGTGATCGGCGACGGGACGATCGGAATAAAGATGTTCGACGGAGCCGAACGGATACCGCGAAGCACGTCGCGTACGTCCCAGAACTTAAAAGAAATTTAATTTCTTTAGGGACGCCTGAGTCAAATGGATACTCATTCGAGGCAGAGAATAGCCGTATCGTAGTAGCTAGGGCTCTCTCATAGTCATGAAAGGAGTCGAAAGAATGGGCTATACTCCCTAGTTGGAAAACCGTGATCGGGAACTTCTCAAATGCGGTTCAATCGAGCCCGACGGATCCGGACTATGGCACATGAGGCCGGGGCATGTAAGTGAAAGGGGCTTACGAGAATTGTCCAGCGGAACTCGTTATGCGGAGATCGGGTCAACAAACCGGAATTCCGTGAACAATGTGTACTCGGGGAAGGCCACAGTGGTGAAGTTCTCCACCGGAATACATACATCAAAGAAACCTCTCGATTATGTACATAGTGATCTATGGGGCCCAGCTAGAACTCAGACTCATGGAGGAGGAAGGTACTTCATGTCCATCATCGATGACTACACTAGGAAGGTATGGGTCTTTATCCTAAAAACAAAAGATGAAGCTTTTCAACGATTCGGTGGACCGGTTAACTCTCACCGAAAACAAGATGGGAGCAAAGTCGAAGCACTTCGAGAACCGACAATGGCTTCGAGTACTCGTTCGCAGCGATCGAGGAGCCGTGCAGGAGGAATGGCATCACAAGGCACAAGACAAGACGGAACACTCCTCGACCGTAACGGCCTAGCCGAGAGGATGAACAGGACTCTCCTGAGAGAGTAAGGTGCATGCTACTAAATGCAAGTCTACCCAAAAGTTTCGGGGAGAAGGCTGTGTCAACCGCCCGCTACCTCATCACCGTATGCCCATCGACGACTATCAACATGAAGACTCCTTTAGAGATGTGGTACGGAAAGCCGGGTAACTATGATAATCTTAAAGTCTTTGGATGTATTGCATACGCTCACGTTAGACGAGGATAAGTCGGAAGCGAGGGCTTTGAAGTGCATCTTCATCGGATACTCACCCTGGAACCAAAGGTTACAAACTTTGGTGCCTAGATCAACAAAAATGCATCATCGAGTAGGGATGTGACATTCGATGAGTCCAAAATGGGGAATCCGCAAAGCTATGTTACCGGGGACGGTGTCACTAAGGAGGATTCGTCAATCGAGGTGGAGCCGCAACAAACTTTGATCGATCGAAGGACAACCGTGAATGATCAAGATGAAGTGGCAGAAGACCAGCAAGTGATCGAACCGTAGAAGAAGATCCGATGACTACGGCTTGGTAAGGGACGGACAAAGGAGAACTATCAAACCGCCGGAGAGATACGGCCATGCGGATATGATCTCCTATGCTCGAGTGTTGCTGAAGTGATAGAAGAAGCGAACCAAGCAGCTACAAGGAAGCCCTGAAGAGCAAGGAAAGACACAAGTGGGAAGAGGCAATGGATGAGGAAATGGCTTCTCTGATGAAGAACAAAGCCTGGGAACTTGTGGATCGACCAACGAACAAACGCGTAGTCGGTTGCAAGTGGATCTTTAAGAAGAAGGAAGGCATGCCAGGTACTGAGAGGATCAGGTACAAAGCCAGACTCGTTGCAAAGGGATTCACACAGAGTCGAAGGAATTGACTTCAACGAAATCTTCTCACCCGTGGTGAAGCACTCGCTCAATTAGGATAGTCTTAGCACTAGCAGTTCAATTCAACTTGGAATTAGAACAGCTAGATGTTAAGACTGCGTTCCTGCATGGAGAGCTTGAAGAAACCATCTACATGGACCAGCCAGATGGGTACAACACACCTGAGACAAAGGACAAAGTTTGCTTGCTGAAGAAGGCATTGTATGGGCTAAAACAAAGCCCAAGACAATGGTACAAACGATTTGATGATTTCATGCTAAAGATCGGTTTTGTCAGAAGCAGCTACGACAGCTGTGTGTACATGAAGTGGCAAGACGGTGAAATCGGTACGTACTTACTCCTTTATGTGGATGATATGTTAGTAGCCAGCAGGAGCAAGGAGGAAGTCCGAAGATCAAAGGTATGCTCAATTCCGAATTTGACATGAAGGACCCAGGACCGACTACAAAGATCCTGGTATGGAGATTACCGCAGACAAGAAAAAGGGCAGCTTATTCTTGTCTCAAAAGTCATATATTCGGAAGGTTCTAACAAGGTTCAACATGCACGAGGCTAGCTGGGTTGCAACATCTATCGCCAACACTTCGGACTATCGAACTCTCAAGCACCGGAGACCGAAGAGGAGAAAAGGTACATGGAGGGTGTCCCCTACGCCGATGGGGTTGGTAGCATCATGTATGGTATGGTTTGTAGCGGACTGCATTTAGCCTACGCCGTCGCATTGTAAGCGGGTTCATGGCAAGCCCGGGACGAGCTCACCGGGAAGCACTAAAATGGATCCCGAGATACTTAAGAGGCACCACCGATTTGGGGCTACTCTTCAAAAGGCAGGAAGACAAAGAAGAAAAATAGTCGGTTACGTAGATTCCGATTACGCAGGAAGCATTGACACCGGGAAGTCACCGACCGGATTCATCTTCACTGTCTTCGCATCGCTAGTCGATTGGAAGTCTAACCTCCAATCAGCTTGTGGCCCTCTCAACAACAGTAGGCCGAATACATCGCTGTGACCGAAGCAATCAAGGAAGCTATGTGGCTAAAGGGCATGGTCGAAGAGCTTGGGATACATCAAAAGGTGATAACCGTGTTTTGCGACAACCAAAGCACCATCCACCTAACCAGGAATCGAGTATTTCATGAAAGATCCAAGCACATAGATGTGAAGCTTCATTTTGTAAGGGACGTCGTCGCTAAAGGCTCAATAGTGGTAGAAGATACCAACCGAAGAGAACCCTGCCGATATGCTCACCAAGGCGCCGCCCATAGCTAAGTTCGGACACCTGTCCGGACTTCGATGAATTTTCCATCGTCGAGGGCCCCTCGGGGCCACGTGGAGGGAATCACTACTCCAAGCATAATTGAGGGTCAAGGTGGAGATTTGTTGTTTTGACCCCCAATTAGTCACTAAGGTAAGTGACACTCTTGTAAATTTCTACTTACTTTAAGCCTCCATTGTTGACTTTAGAAAGGTGACACCTCATCATGGAAGACCCTAGAAGAGGACATGTGGAAGGACATGTGGAGGCCATGGAAGATGAGGGCTCATCTATGTAAAGCTAAGATCTTCTTGTTCTTGTCTTAGTGGATTATTTTGATTCCCTCCCGTGGACGTAGGTCAAAAAGACCGAACCACGTAAATCCTCGTGTTTGCTTGTGCTCTTGTGTTTGCATCTTCTTTGTTGTGATTTGCGGTTTGTTCTCTTACCAAGATTAAGGAAAGAAAGTGTTTTTCCCACAACACTTACATTAATCAGTTTTACATCACAGCTCTAATTTTTTTTTAAAATTTCATTTTAAAATTAAAGAAAATTTACATTTATAGCACATAATTCTTCTGTATTTACATGTCTCAAACCTAGACATTCATATTTACGTATATAACACTTTGGTATTTAGTAGAGAAAACTATAATTAGATCAACTAATATTATGTAATTTATACACTAATATTATAGAGGGTAAGACCGCGTGCCAACCAAATTTACCTCAGCTTAAGTATGATCGTTGTCTACTACGTAAAAGGACGTTGTTGAAAAATTAGGGCAAATCAATGCAGGAATCAACGACCACAAGAAAAAACACACGGATTTAATGAGGTTCGGCAACTTGCCTACATCATCGGGAGCAAGAGTGAAGGCTTTTTTATTTCTTGTAAACATTACATTCCCTTAGAGTTACAAATATAAGATATATATATATATATATATATATATATATATATATATATATATATATATATATATATATATATATATAACTCTACATAGTACAATATGTAATTACAAAATTACTCATGTACCGCACCGCGGGGACATTTCCTCTGCACCCCCGAAACTCCCCCAATTTGACAGACATTTTCGCTCAACTCCACTTGCTCCGTTTCACTCCAGCAATTGTCTCTTATCTGGTATATGAGTCGTACCCAACGGATGTAGTAATAAAATAATAATATTATCAATAATAATAATATATAAAAATAAAAAAAAATCTTGCAAATCATGATTGAGTTGATATTTCTGTAAAATAGGTGAAAATTAAATAAACCATTACAATTATTTCTTAATGTTAGATGCAAATAATTGTTGGGCTAATTTTCATGAAGAAATTGAAGCAAAATAAGTACAAAAAATTAAGCAGCATTTATTTTACAGAAATAAAATTATATTCAATCTATATCAATAGTCTGAATCAAGCTGACCTTTTAGAGTTGTTATACGGTACAAAATAAATGCATTTGATTTAAATTGAACGGAATGTAGCTAAAAAAGTAACTCTTCTCTAATTTGATTATGTCAAAATCGTACCTATGATAGTTCCATAAAAGATAATTATTTATATTTGCATATTTATCAATAGGATGAGAAATTTACATACATACCCCACAATTCTCATATATTTACATATTTATATTTATAACACTTTAATATTGTCATGTGATATTAATGAATTGAGGGTTATGTTATGCCTGTAAATATGAAAATTTAGGTATTAGATATATAAATATATAAGAAATTTTATTTTCTTAAAGGGAAATGTGCATATATACCACACAACTTTTATGTATTTACATATATATCAACAAAATTTTTATACCTACACTTATAATACCTTAGTGTCATAAACTTATGAAGATGATGGTGATATTTTTGATATGATTTATAAAATTTTTAGTGGTATTTATAATAAAATAAAACTTAGGTTTAGATATGTAAATAAATAAGAAATTTTGAGTATGTATGTAAATAACCATTTTTTAAGAAAATGATTGCATTTTTCATTAAAATCTCCTAATATTCTCTTCTCTCTCAATTAATGGGAAGCCAAGTGGAGTGCACCCCTTAACTTTCTCCACCTTATTTAAAATCTTAAAATATTAAACTTTTATTTAAATTATATTTAAATATATTATTTCTCTAGATTGCCTTTTCTAAATTAATTTCATTTTTATAAGTGTCCTTATTTTGACCTAATTTTTGTTTAGCCCCTGCTCTTAAATCTTAACCCCCACATTCAATGAAAGAAAGAAAAAAGTTTAGATATCATCAAATTTTTTATCATAATAGATATTAGAGTTATTTTATTTTTTTAAGATAATAATAATATAAATTTTAACTACTTATTCATATTTTACAATAAATTTAAATAATATTAATGAATTTAAAATATAAATTCAATTAAAATATTTATTAGAATATTATGACTCAGATTCCAAGCTACATTAACTCCCTTAACATCACCCATTTTTTTAATCAATTAATAAATTGTCAATGAAGCCTCCTCTGTGTTGGTCAACCCAATCTAACTCATTTACCCCTAAAGGACTATTTTAGATAGATATATATATATATATATATATATATATATATAACTTTATATCAGAATCTATTAAATGTATGGCTGCATATCTAATTTATTAGAAATAAAATTCTATAATATATCTAAACTGTTGAGAAATTAGGGCAAAAAATACAATAATCATGAACCGAACAATCAAGATCAAACACAGAGATTTAACGAGGTAAGACAAAATGTCTACATCATCAGGAGCGAATAGCGGCAACCGTTTTTTATTTTATTTTATTTTATTTTTATTTCATGAAAAACAGTACATCCCTTTAAGGTTGCAAATACAACATATATATATATAACCCTAATGTACAATATGTAATTAGAAAATTATGTTAGAAATTTTCTTTTCTTAATTTTCCAGATAGATTTTGATCGAATCAAAATCTATTAGGAATTCACCACGAGAATCTTTTAATCCCGTTCATATTTATTAAAATCTGAATCGATACAAAATAGCGGAAGCGTGCCTGAATCCATTTGATCGATTGCAAGTAACGATCTTCCAATCTGCAGACTTTCCTGAGTTTTTCTTAGTCTCTCTATTTGATGGGGAACAAGAGAATAATTTCTTTCTCTTTCTCTTTCTCTGCAGACCGGGGACCATTACCCCCTTATTTAATGTAACCAAGGGTGGTTACAAAATTTGCTTAATTCCAATTCTGCCCCTCATCAAATTGGAATTTGCCCTTATGGTATCCACACTTATAATTTCATGACAAATGTGTCTTAAGTCATACATTTTATTCTTAATTAGACCACAATAATTTTGACTTATTAAATGATGACCCAACACATTTATTAATTACATTATAGTCCCATAATTGATCCAACAATCTCCCACTGGACTATATATGTATAAGATAAATGTGTCAACCTTAGTGTGCCTAAAATTTGTTGTCGTCATTGTAAAGACACATTACAATCTCGTCCATTAATCATATCAATACAGGATCAAAGCAGTCTTCGTTGTATTTTTCACAACTAAACCCATCAATGGTCACATATATTAATATAATCAAATGACATAGATCAATCATGAATGTGTGGAATGAAGATTACATGCAACGTGGTATGTTCATGTCAATTTTTCAACTGGTCATACTTTACTTAAGTGAGATCATACTTTAACTGTGCAGAGTGTACTGAACTGAATAAAATGCCTCATTTCTGATCAGAAAATATCCAAATATGTTTTGTATACAAAATAAAACATAGAGCTAAAAAAACACAAGTTAACAAACTCCCACTGAATCTAAATTTCCTCATGCTTTATAACACCCATATGAGCAGTATGCTCATGAAAGACCTTGGGTATTAGACTCTTCGTAAGGGGGTCCGCAATCATGGAGTTCGTTCTAATATGCTCTATGTGAACCTGGCCACTCTGTATTCTTTCTTTCACAACAAGAAATTTGATGTCAATATGCTTTGACTTGGATGAACTCCTGTTGTTATTGGAATACAATACAGCTGATTTATTGTCACAAAATAACTTTAGTGGTCTTTCAATTCCTTCCATAATGCGCAGCCCAGTGACAAGATTTCTCAGTCATATGCCATGATTGGATGCCTCAAAACATGCTACATATTCTGCTGTCATGGTGGATGAAGCTATTAGTGTTTGTTTTGCACTCCTCCAGGATATAGCTCCACCACTTAACAAAAATATGTAGACTGATGTAGATCTTCTGCTGTCTTGGCATCCAGCAAAATCGGAGTCAGAATACCCAATGATCTCTAAATGATCTGATCTCCTATATGTAAGCATGTAATCTTTTGTTCTTCTTAAGTACCTCATAGCTCTTTTGGCTGCTTTCCAATGATCCATTCCTGGGTTGCTTAAGTATCTGCCTAAAACTCCAACAATGTACGCAATATCCGGCTGCGTACAAACTTGAGCATACATAAGACTCCCTATTGCTGAAGCATAAGGAATCTTTTGCATTTCCTGAATCTCAAGGTTTCCTTTTGGGCACTGGTTGAGACTGAACTTGTCTTCTTTAGCGATAGGTGTGTCAATTGGTTTATAATTCTGCATGCCAAATCTTTTAAGCACTGTATCAATATAGCCTCTTTGTGATAATCCAAGAATACACTGAGAACGATCTCGGTGAATCTGAATTCCTAAGACAAATGAGGCATCACCAAGATCTTTCATCTCAAAATTAATTGATAGAAATCTCTTGGTTTCTTGCAACATGCCGATATCATTTGTGGCAAGCAGTATGTCATCAACATACAAAATCAGAAAAATATGCTTTCTCCCACTGAATTTATGATACACACAATCATCAACTGCATTCATTTCAAAACCAAATGATAGAATCACTTGATGAAATTTGTGATACCATTGACGGGAAGCTTGTTTGAGCCCATAAATAGATTTTGTCAGTTTGCAAATCATATTCTTTGGGTCTCCTGACACAAAGTTTTCTGGTTGCACCATATAGATCGTTTCATCAATGTCTCCATTGAGAAATGCGGTCTTAACATCCATTTGATGTAGCTCCATATCATAAAGAGCAACAAGTGTCATGATTATTCTAAAAGAGTCCTTTGTTGAAACCGGAGGAAAGGTCTCTTTATAGTCAATCCCTTCCTTTTGAGTATAGCCTTTAGCTACAAGGCGAGCTTTATGTCTTTCCACATTACCCTTTGAATCCCTTTTGGTTTTAAAAATCCATTTGCAGCCAATGGGTTTCTTTCGTTCTAGTAATGGGACAAGTTCCCAAACTTTATTGTCTTACATAGACTTATACTCTTCATTCATTGCTTTAATCCATTTTTTTGAATTGGAACTTTGTATAGCTTGATGAAAGTTGATAGGATCATCTTCCATCATACTAATATTTTCCTCATGTTCCTGAAGAAATACAATAAAATCATCCGAAATGGCATTTCTTCTTTCTCTAGTGGATCGTCGCAAGAGCACTTGCTCTTGAACTTGTTCTTGAGGTTGTTGAATTTGTTCCTCAAGGGGTTGATTAACAATGTCTTGTTATTGATTTGCAACTTAATCAATGTCAGGAGTAAAATTATGATCATTATCAAAAGCAATTATAGGAATAGGAACCAATTCCTCTTCAACAAGAGTAGTATGGTCTGATTTCTCCTCAAACACAAAGTCTCTAACCTGATTTTTTCCCCCAAATTCAATATCCTCAAAGAACACTGCAGTTCTCGTCTCAAAAATTATCTTTAATTTGGGATCATAAAACTTGAAACCCCTAGATCGCTCCGAATAACCAACAAAATAGCTGCTCACTGTTTTAGGGTCTAACTTTTTCTCAAGTGGCTTGTAAGGCGCTGCCTCAGCTGGGCAACCCCAAACATGAAAATGCTTTAAACTGGGTTCTCGCCCTGTTCAAAGCTCATAAGGTGTATTTACAGCTGCTTTGGTTGGTACTCTATTTAGAATGTAGGCTGTTGTCTTGAGTGCTTCTCCCCAGAGTGATTCTGGTAAGGTAGAATGGCTGATCATACTTCTTACCATGTCTTTAAGAGTGCGGTTTCGTCTTTCAACTACACCATTCATGCTAGGTGAACCTGGCATTGTGTATTAAGGGACAATTCCACATTCCTCTAGGAATTTAGCAAATGGTCCCGGGCGTTGTTCACCTGAACCGTCATATCTGCCGTAGCATTCACCACCACGATCAGATTTGACTTTCTTTATTCTTTTGCTTAGTTGGTTTTCAACTTCGACTTTATAAGATTTGAACACGTCCAATACTTGGGACTTTTCTTTAATAAGAAATAGGTATGCATATCTTGAATAATCATCTATGAACGATACAAAATATTGTTGACCATTCCAAGAAGCTGTAGAAAATGGTCCACAAACATCCTTATGTATCAATTATAAGACTTATGTAGCTCTATATGCACCTAATTTCTTTCTTTTGGTCTGTTTTCCCTTAATGCATTCAATACAGACATTAAAGTCCGTAAAATCAATAGAACTTAGAATTCCATCTGACACAAGTCTTTCAACTCTATTTCTAGAGATGTGACCTAAAAGCTTGTGCCATAATGCTCCTCAATTTTCATTATTAATTTTACGCTTAGTACCTCGTGATTCCACATTCAGAGTTTCATTATAAGAAGCAACAGTATCAAGCAAATAAAGATTGTCATACTCCATAAGGGAATCAGTTCCAATAATATTGGAATTAATAGATAAACTGAAACATTTGTTTTAAAATGAACAATGAATAACCCAATTTGTCCAAACAACAAACAGAAACCAAATTTCGTCTAAATGACGGTACAACAAAAGTATCTATCAAATCCAAATAGTAACCAATACATAATAACAATCTAAAATGCCCAATTGCTTCCACTTCTATTGATTTTCCATCTCTCACATAAATGCATCTTTCAGCATCATTTGGTTTTCGATAGCTCGAGCTAACCCCGCATTGAAACACTTATGTTAGAAGTAGCACTCGCAGTCTAACCACCAAGTGATTCTAGGTACGAAGCCAAATTTACCTCAGAACAGACCAAAGTTAGAAATGTACCTTTCTTTATACGCCAAGCGTGATATTTTGCACATTCCTTCTTCTGATGTCCTTCTTTATTGCAAAAGAAACAACTGATACTTTCAGGATTTTGAACTTTATTTTGTTTCTTTTGAGAAGGACCCTTATTCTTTGCAGCTTCATTCTTTCTTTTAGTGCCCCTTTTTTTAGAGGTGTTCACCAAATGAGCACTATCAGTCTTTCCTTGCTTCAACCTTTCTTCCTCTTGCACACAATAAGAAATAAGCTCATTAAGAGTCCATTTCTTCCTTTGAATATTATAGCTGACCAAAATTTGGCCAAACTGTGGAGGAAGAGAAATAAGAACTAAATGCACGAGTAAATCATCCGTCAACTCGAGCTTCAGCTTCTTTAACTTTGAAGCAATGTTAGACATCTCAACGATGTACTCCCTTATACTTTCCTTGCCTCTGAACCTCATTGAAATCAGTTTCTTTAAAAGAATACCAGTTTCAGTTTTATCGCTTTTTTCAAAGCGTTTCTCTATTTCAGCAAGGAAACTTACAGCATCAGTGATCTCACTAGACACTGCACCTCTAAAGGCCTCAGGTATGCCGCGCTTTATGATCATAAGACTCGAGCGATTAGAACGGTCCCACTTCTCAAAGATTCTCCTTTCCTGGAGGAACTTGCATCCAGTAAGAGGAGCGGGTTTATCCATTCTTAACGCTAGATCTAGATCCATGCGACCAAGAACGATGAGAATGTTCTCTTTCCAATCCTTAAAGCTATCACCCTTAGGATTGGAACCGAATCGAGATTAGCAGATACATTAGCAACAACTGAAAATTGAACAAAAGATTACATTAATAAAATGTTTTAAATTCAATTAATTGTAAATCCCATCTCAAGGCACCTAATGCAACATTAATATCAAGGCTTTGGACAGTAATATTAACTGCTAATGGTAATCTTGTTGTAATGATCAAGCATTAACAATAACGTATATCAAATAATAAATCTATCTTTGGATCGATTTATTACTCATATATAATTCCTTATAATTGTTACATGCTTATCATCACAAGTGTGTATGCAGTTCGGCCAAGTATTAAATTTTTCTTTGGGCCAATTAATACACGCATGAACCCACATACACACAACATCCAACAATTTTGTAACGAACTATCTACACAAGAGAGGTTACTTTGGCAACATCATGTTTCAATAAGTTCATTAAAAATTGATAGACAATTTACAAAATAACATTTATTCGAATTTAATTGAAACTTTAATTTAATTTTATAAAATCTTATATTTATAAATAATGGGCTAATTTATAAGCCATAAAGCTTATGATTTACAAAACAAAATTATTGATTTTATAAAATTAATCAATCCCAAAATTGAGTTAATTAATTTACTTAAAGAAAAAATTTATAATTAATTTACTCATATTAAAATGAGTGAATTAATTAACTCATTTTAATTAATTTACTCATTAAATTAAATAATTCATTTTATTGTCCAAATTAAAATGAGTAATTTAATTAATTTATTTTATTTATTATTATTTTATAAAAGGAAATAAATTAAATAACTTATCTTATTTCCTAACTTATAAAATGAAATAAATCAAATAACTTATTTTATTTCCTAACATAAAAGTAAATTAATTAACTAACTCATTTTAATTTTGAAATTAAAATGAGTAATTTAATATATATATATATATATATATATATATATATATATATATTTATTTATTTATTTATTTATTATTTTTTTTTTTTGTTCGTGAACGGCGGCGCCGCCCGGCGCCATCTCAGGCGCCCCTTCCGGCGCCGTCCCTTTTCGCCGCAGCATTCCGCTGCGCCGGATTCTGGCGCCGTCGGAGGCCGCGCCGCCGCAGCCACCTGCGTCGCAGTCGCGCTGCCGCATTTCCGCCGTCGCAACCCCGCCGCCGCAGCCCTTTGCGGACGATTCCTACGGGGTGGGGCGAACGAAAAGGGATAAAAAAATAAGGAGAAGGAGAAAAGCCTCCGGTCACGACGCCAAAATTTTTTGTTCCTCAATTTTGTGTCGTCGCCGCAAAAACTTTATCGACGACTATTTGAGAGGAAAAAAAAGAGAAGCGGAATCTCAAAAAAAAAAAAAATCGAACATGAACGGGAGTCTCTGATACCAATTGTAAGAAATTTTCTTTTCTTAATTTTTCAGATAGATTTTGATCGAATCAAAATCTATTAGGAATTCACCACGATAATCTTTTAATCCCGTTCATATTTATTAAAATCTGAATCGATACAAAATAGCGGAAGCGTACCTGAATCCATTTGATCGATTGCAAGCAACGATCTTCCAATCTGCAGACTTTCCGGAGTTTTCCTTAATCTCTCTCGTTGATGGGGAACAAGAGAATAATTTCTTTCTCTTTCTCTGCCGGGGACCATTACCCCCTATTTAATGTAACCAAGGGTGGTTACAAAATTTGCTTAATTCCAATTCTGCCCCTCATCAAATTGGAATTTGTCCTCACAGTATCCACACTTATAATTTCATGACAAATGTGTCTTAAGTCATAAATTTTATTTTTAATTAGACCACAATAATTTTGACTTATTAAATGATGACCCAACACATTTATTAATTACATTATAGTCTCATAATTGATCCAACAAATTACCCCTATATCATACCGCTTTTCGCTCTTCGCTCCCGAGGACGCAAGAATATTACAGTAAAAATTAATAATAATAATAATAATAATGTATGTTATATAAAGCTGTATGTTTCAATGCCAAATCTAAATAAACCGAAAATATATTTCCTATATATTATTAAAAAAATAATAAAAATAAAAATAAAATCAGATACCCCAACATGCACTTTAAATCTCTTAAAAGATAATATATATGACTGAATCAATATCTAAAAATTAATTAAAATTGCTTTGTAGCGCATGCATGGTTGCATTACAGAAGATAATGTATTATACATAGATTGATTATTCCCAGTTATCATGATTCCATCTGCACTTAATATAGCTAGACATGCCACCATCCTTAATAAATTCTAGATGCTTCTATCCATAAGCATAAGATTGGCTCAAAATATATCATCTTTTTTTTATTATTATTAAATAAAGATTAAATTCCTTAACTATCATCTATAAGTTAGTATAATAGTTAATTGAAAGAATGAAAAGAGAGTGATCAATAATTAAAGGATCATAAAGTTGTCATTATGGAATACTTAAATAGTATTGAAGCTCTGCACTCTTTGCACCTTCAGTATTTCATCGCCTTCGTTTTAGGGTTGTATTTATATATTAATTACAAGGATTAATGTTGTTAATTGGTTTTGTAATAATAGGCTAGTCTAAGCCATTCTTTTTTGTTCTTGTAATTCAAATTTGTTCAGTATATATTCTAATATTCTTAATGTTATTTATATGTATATGTCGTTCGTCTCGACTCTTTGGTAGTGCAGCCTAGCTTAAGTCCTTTGGGCGTCCCGCCTGAATGCTCTGTCATGCGGTATCGAGTGGTTAGACACATGAGAGTAGCTGAAGGCTCGTATCATATATCTATTTCCTTTCTAAGTGATTTATTTAATTAATTTGAAGAGAATATTTTATTTTAGCTTGAGATATTTAGCATCCAAATTTGTAAGAGATAAGGAATCGAATGCAGAATATGATGAATCATGATGGCTCTATTTCTATATATATTTCAGCAATCTTGATTTAGACTTTTGTTTTTCTTTTGAGAAATTTATATCCAATGCAAAGTTAGATCATTAAATAATGTAAGTTTGGCAAGTTGCTGGAGTACTTTACAGTAGAATTGAATTAGTTGCCTTTTTTTTTTCTCTTTTAATGAGTTTGAATTAGCTTCTCATTCATATATATAATACCTATAATCCAATATCTTGAAGTCAATGAGATGAATTGCCCTAACTAATTTGTACTGTTTTCCATCCCATTTTTTTCTGAATTTGATTTTAGTTGGGTGTGAGATAAGAGTCAAAATAGAGAGAGAGAGAGAGAGAGAGAGAGAGAGAGAGAGAGAGAGAGAGAGAGAGAGAGAGAGAGAGAGGGTGTCAGTATAATGCATTCTTCAAATAGAGTTAAGTATCCAAAGTGATATTAGTGGCATCCTAAAGTTGAAGTTTTCTTCTGCTTGATTGTGGATGATTTGGAAGACTAATTTAGAATTTGATGGTGAGAATTAGTTGAGACAAATCTCTGAAATGAGGGAAATTTGGGCCATTGGGGTTAGAGGACAATTGGAGTTTGAAGTTAAATTGAATCAAGATATATTCATAAATTATGGAGAGTATTATGGCACTTTAAACAAAATTATTTAGAAATATTCTTCATTACTATTAAACATGGGAGCACTACATCTCATCCTCACATTATTGAAAGGTGACAGGAAGATCCTAACTCTGAGTTGGCCAACTATTATCCTTGATTAGATGTGATATGAAGCTTGCTGCCGGTGATGAAGTTTGCTCTTATCCTAAGAGAGTTAATATATCGAAAACCTGATGGCAGGATTATTCTAATGATTATGGATACCTTTATAGATTTAAATTACTACCTTCAAAAGATATTGATAATATGGTGCAATCTAATTAATATGATTTGCTTGTCTCTTTATTAAAAATTAAACACTATGAAGGACTTATTCATAAGAGTTGTGTAAGAATCCCAATAATTCAAGGAAGATAGAGATCAAATTTAGGGAAAAAGAAGAACCACAAATTGTCACAATTTTTATGATGAAATCTTCATCCCAATACAACACCACAATCTGTTTGGGGAAGCGGTGCACCGCCACCGCACAGTAGCTTTGTCTTTTTGGGTAAACTGAATTTTGGTAGTACTTTCAAAAAACTTCTGCTGAAATTTATGTTTTACCACTGGTCCAGATTACATGTCATGGCAGCTTTCTAGCTGCGGTCTGAATTTTTCACCCAAAAAAGAAAATGTAATTGTCACCGTAACTTTTTGAACATCAAATTAAATTTGACAGCTTTCTTGCTTTTTAATAAACTGCAGCTGCGCCCTCATCTAATGATTGTTTTCAATGATATCAAAAGCATTAGGAAATTTAAATCTAAATAAGAAAACTGATTAAATTGTGAAATTTAAGTTGATTAGTTATATAGTTGGTTGTGAAAAGGTAAGGCTAGGGATGGTTTGGAACAATGTCAAGTTGGTCTCATTATCTCAGATGACTTCTCTGTGACTCATTATTCATTTGATAATTATAAACAATCTAGAGTGAGCCAAAGGGGAATATCTTAAAATTTATGTGCTTAATTTCTCTCACTTGCAAAGTTTTACAATTTCTTAGCTTTGTCAAAATTATGTTCTCAACTTGATCTAAGTCTGATCCCATTTGATTCGATTTTAATTGAATCTAAATTTTCTTATTTATCGCCATAAATATTTATTCATGATTTGAACACGAATCAACTTGAGAAGAAGCAAATATCTTAATGCAATTATATCAAGTTTTGATGTTAATGCTCAAACAAGATGAATGTATAAATGTGATAGAAAATATAAATTTATTTTAAAAGTATGGCACAATATCAATAATAAATTGGATTTCATATGTTTAGAAATGGTCTCAAGTCAAATTCAAATCTATCACTTCTACTCTAAAAATTAAAGTTCAAATCATTGGGTGTTGTTTGGGTTTATTTTTTAACTATTTTATTTTACTAAAATTTTACTTTTCCATATATTTACTTTTAAAAAAAAAAGTTTAGTATGTTATAAAATTTTATTTTTTTTATGTTTTTTTCTATTTATTTAAGAAAAAAAATGAAAAAAATATACTAGCAAATATATTTTTAAGCTAAAAATAAAATAAATTTAAAATGCCCACAAAGAAATCCTTTAGAGCCTAAGCTTTTATAGCACCTCTCTCTCTCTCTCTCTCTCTCTCTCTCTCTCTCTCTCTCTCTCTCTCTCTCTCTCTCTCTCTCTCTCTCTCTCTCTCTCCCTATAGATATATATATGGTTGAATCATAATTCTTTGTGGATCACATTCCGAGAGTTAGAGCAGAGTGAAGGAGAGAAAAAAGAGAGACTATAATAAGTTTGGGAACTTTGTAGGGAGAGTCGAGGGAAATGTCCATTTATTCGTCTTTTTGCCCAGAGGTGTGTTTTATACAATTACAGACAGGTGGGAACAGTTATGGAGATCGTTCTTAATGTTATTAAAGCTCTGATTGTATATAATTTTATGTCATATTTGTATTACAATTTAAATTTCAAAATTGATAGTAATTAGCTAGTCGGTTGGTTTGAAGTCAACCGACTGATGCGACCGGCCTACTGGCATCTGTGCCCTCTAGAGTACGTCTTGGTATTTGAGGTGTTCGGTCATACGATGATCTTGTTCGATGTCTATTGACACGACCGATCAGAACTGTCAATTGCGAGGTGGTTTTAATTCAAAAAATGATCGAAATTTAAAGAATATCTCAAGTATTTTAGCCATATTCCCAGCGCTAGCCAAAGTCACGCATCTATCACCAAAGGCAAGTAAGGAAAAAGCATGCACTGCAATATTTCCAGACGCGGCTTTGCCTTTGAATTATTGAATATTCTTCCACTTTTTGACTTGAGTTAAAGTCTCGTAATAATGGGAAATAGCTGTTCAGCTATCTCTTTTTTCTAAACCATTAAATTTAATGCTTAGTTTCTTCCCAATTTTCTTCACTCAATATCTCAAAATATCCAACCGCCCTTCCATGGTACCCCTATTCAGAGTTCAAATTGCAATAATGAGCTATTATATATATATATATATATATATATATATATTCTTCACTAAAGGTAACTTGTACTCTTTTCGTAGAATCAAAGAAAGACGCCGCTCTGCTTCCTAGGACGTAGGCAAATTACCGAACACCGTTAAATCTCTGTGTTTTCTTTCTGAATTTGTGTTGATTCTTACATTTCTTTGCACTAGAATTCTCAACAGAGGCCATATGAGAGCAACAAGTTCATGCCCGTGATGGCGTAGTCTCCCATGTGATTGGTTGTTTGAACGTACAGTTATCCGCACGTAATATTTTGTTCTTAAATCGTTTCACATATTAAAGTATGTATAGTAATCCTAAGATTTTCAGCACCATGGTTACAACAAATTGATGTTCATGCATTGCTATGAAGTTTGAGATCTAAAAATTATTTGAGCGGGCCGAGAAAATCTTGGAAATTGGGATACTAAGATGCATGCATGAAACTTTTATCTAAGGAAGCCTGATAAATACAAAATAGGGCATTCAATGATGCATGCCGCGTTGAGTGAAGGAGGCAATTAGGTCAAAGATTGAGGGTAAAACTTAACAATGGTTCGATCAAGTAACATGATCTTAATAATATTAGATCAAATATTCATGATTTATGAAGTATTAATGTGATTATTGGTGATGAAGATCATGTTTTATTATCACTGATCGGGTTTTTTTTTTCCTATTATTTTATGATAATTTGCTTAATCTCAGCCGAACTTCCACCCTCTCAGCCACACATTAACCGTTTCTTATTTAAAAAAAAAAAAAAATTATAACAGGACCTACTCCCAAATATCCTTCAGTGGATATGCAGTTAAGATCAGGCTCCACATGTAGCTCTACGAGCGGAGTCCTGATGTAATATTTTTTTTGTATTTTAGACTTACTCAAGTGAGTGCATCCTAAATACATCTTAAATACACTCAATCAGCACGCACGAAGATAATCCGTATGTAGTAATTTTTCCAATACATGCTGAAGAACTCTGAGCTGAATTCCCTCGATCAGTGTCTATTCCGAATGCTCCTCATTTTGACAATGAAGTCTGCGCTATGATTAGGGGCAGCCCTCCTCTCTTCCTTTCTTATCTCACTAATTACATATCTATAATAACTTGATTAATAACTTAAAACCAATCTGTCTTCTTCTTCCCCTTGTTCTTTGCCTCACTGAGCATGGAGATAGAGGCCTCCTTTCACAGGAATAACTTCATTTTTAGCAGTAATTGCGAGCCGATTACTGTTTACTGTATTATTTTTTGAACACATTTTATTAGCTTATGAAAGCTAATGGAATGTTATCTTAGATGAATGGGAAGTTCTAAAGATTATTAAATATCATATTTATTCACATGATTATTCCCTTATAGACTCTAAGAAATGAGATATTCATTTTGATCCTACAAAAATGGGTCTTTTATATATCAATCACCAAAAAAATTTAAATATAAAGTTTTGTCCATCTATACTTAAAATTAACATTTCAACTACCAAAAATTTTATTTCATATTTAAAATTTTAGGTAATTGATATGTAAAAAACTCATATAACATCACATCAACAATCCCTAAGCAATTGTTATAACATCAATTCAATAATAATAATAATAATAAGTCCCAATACATCAATCAATACGTAAGAATATGTGTTTAATGACATTTAATGCAATATGAAATGTGTTTTCCTTAAGAAGAAGGCAAGTTACAAAAAGAAGAAGGATAGCAAACCTATTGTCCCTATCCAATATAAACCATTAAGCAATTGTGAATCCAAAGGTTAGAGGTGGTGAAGAAAACAGCCAAGCGTTGGGTTTGAATGGCGTTTTCAGCTCCCCCACCATTACTAATTAAGCATCAATGGAGTTTGAGTGTAAAGGAGCAGCACTACTCAACCTTTACAATTCCATAATGAAACTGACAGCACCTCAAGTATAGTAATTTCTACTCCAATTAAGTGCATGAAGGGGAGAGAGAGAGAGAGAAGAGAATGTGCAATCATCTTCCCTTGCACTTCAATGAAACTGCAAGCTCAGCGGCCATGGAGGAGCTTATTTAATTTGTTCGGCATCAAGTAACTCTTTGGAACCCAATGGGGAAAGCTTCGGATTGGAACAATTGTTATATGTGGAGACGTTTGGTGTGACATCTCACTAAGAACCATTTAACGTGGACATAAAATGATTTTCTTTGTTAATTTTAATGTTTATGTATATATATATATATATATATATACACACACACATACTAGCTAACGTGCAAATATATATAATAAATAGTTTTGTCACCTTCATTTATATACATTTGTTTCAATGTATAATTTCTATAATAAATACGTGGAGGTTGTAAAGTCGGTATAAATGTAGCTCATGATCTTAAATCCTACCTGTCGATCTGATTACATTCATCATATTCAAAAGTATTGCGTAACCTACTTGTGTAAGGGCAGCTATTAATAGTGGTCATCATTACTAATAAGGACATCTGTCAATCCTTTATTAAAGACGTTGGCAAACATTTGGGATTCGATCTTCACTTAGAAACCAGAAACAAGTGTCGTAGCAACAACACCAAACACCCACATCACGACATTTTCATCATAACACTAGAGAAAGACAACACACAATACAATATGTAGCATGTCGATTATTTTATAATTTTTCTTTCCTATGTATAAAATATGAGCGAAAAGAGAGAGGTGAACTTCAAGAAGGCTCTCTATCTTTGGCACTCTCTTTTCTCTCTCTCCTTTTGAAATCTTTTTAACTCGTGAAATCTTCGAGGATTCGCATTTCTCTATCTTACCACAGACAAGAATTTAAAACATGTCCTAAGTTTTCATCTCAAGACTATCGCCTGTCTCTCTCACACTATTTCTTAACGATACAAGATCTTTTACCAGATTATATGTATATACAAATAATACGATACCCTACATCTTTAAAAGATTCAGCAAAAGCTATACATAATTTCAATAAGATCATGGTGATCAAAAGAGGCCTTTTTTTCTTTCTAAATGTATCACCTCAACCACACCCAAATAGCACCATATGTAATTTAGGCAAACTCTTATGACATTTCGGAAAAACCAGTTTCAAGGTCATCATGTTTGCTTCTTCTACACACGCTTCATTATTTATGGGAGTCATACCATACCCATAATACTGAGAATGAAATTTAAATAAAACAATTATATACATAACATTAAAGTTTTAACAATTTACAAAACTAGGCCCTTCTACAGTTATTTTTAAATTATCAACTGATTAAATATGAAAATTCATTATTATAAACCTCTAAATAAGTAGATTTAAGGTATTATGTATATAATTTCCCTAATTTGCTTTCATTGACAAAATATGTGATTATTATTTTAATAAAACTATCTAAAATGTGATTCCTTATGTTCAAATTCTGACACATCATAATTGGTCACAATTTCTACTGTAAAAATAGACAAAATTAAAAACATCATATATTTTTTTTCATATTTTTATATGTCACCTACAAATTTTCATCATCCGGCATGAATTTCGATGCAATCTTTTGAGCAAGAAATGTTCAAATCTTGATAAAAAGTCATATAGAGCACGGATTTTAGGAAATTTATAGTCAAACTCCCGGCTCAATGAGACGGACTCAATGATATCAAATTTAGTCCAATCCGAGTTAAATCAAACAAAAAAAAAGTCATTAAACAACTCTTGGAAGATTTTTGAACACATTTGGAAGGACAAACGGATGTCGAGTCTGACGAGTTTATAGTCGAATCGAGCTTCTTGACAAGACGAATCCAACGAGCCTAAGATCACTCAATTATAACATCATTAGAGCATCCAAATGTCCATTAAACGCTGTTTGATTGAGAGGAACTCTTCGGACCGTCTGATCAATATGTTTCATATTTCTGCATTAATTGCACCCTGAATAGACCCCCCACCCTTCACATGAGAATAAGCTTAAGCCTAGAGAAAGAAAACATAAGGTCTTGAGGAGAAGCACCGTCAACCACCGTCAATCGCGGATGACCTCCACCAACCTTCATCAACAAACGCCATTAACTACCATCAACCACTATCGACTACCGCCAACCTCCGTTGATTATCACCTACCATCGTCGACCATCTTCGACCTTTGTTGACTTTTGTCAACCGTCGTCGACTACCGCTAACCATCATCGTTAATCACCACCAATCAGACGTTGTCAGTCGACAATGTAATCTGAATATAATTAATCTTTCTCTTTTGTGGGACAAAGAATATTTGTAATCATCAATTAATAGTGAATTTTCGGCCAGTCCCCGTGGTTTTTATCTTACGGGTTTTCCACGTAAAAATTTCTTAAGTCGTCACTGCTTGTTTCTCTTTCATCTGTGTTTATGCAGAATTTTCGTACAACGCTAAGAGAATAATCTTTTACTCTACCGCCGCGAATTTTCTAGCATGCATCATATTTATTTATATACATGCTACACTTTTACCTACATATCTAACACCTAAATTTGGATTTTTACTTATTAATACTCGAATCTTTATATTACATCAAAAAAATCACTAATGTCAATCATTTTTAAATGAAATACACCTTTTCATGCAAATGTCTTGATGTGAAGAAGATTCTAAAAATGTTAGAAATATAAATGCATAAGAATTTTGTGGTACGTATGTAAATTCACCTTATTTTTAATTTATGTTATTAGCCCTTTTCAATTTTTTTATTTATTTATTTATTTATTTAGGGTATATTGCAAGTTTGTTATCTTGATGATTGAAAGGCACATTTAACTCCTTAATTGACATTTTTATTTTTACTTTTATTTTTAGCTACTATTAATTAGGTTAAAAAACTTAGTAGACCTGGTCCATAGGAAGTTTGACTCAAGTCAATTAATTAAATATTTTTAATTTGGAAGATTTACATAGATACCACTCAATTCTTATGTATTTACATATCTAACACTTATACTTCAATCTTTACATACATGCCACTCTTCTTTTTTTTCTATTTTATTTTAATCTAATTTGAAAGTCTGACGTAAATTAAAATCCACATATCTGGCATTATCTGAGCCAAAAAACAAAGTTTTTAAGGAAATTTCATTAATAAAATTGAGAAATAAAAAGTTGCGTTTCAACATTTTCAAAGTTTGATCACGAATTTATGGTAACTTTAATATATGAATTAATTGGTTATTCATATGTTATAATAAACTCAAACTAAACTTAAGATTTAAAACTAATCCTAGTTTTATTATTTGTTTTCATTTGTTTAATTAAGTAGTTCAATAAATTTAGAGTGTGTTATGTTCTAATTTGAAACATCTATATTTTTTCCTAAATTATTGTGAAATATAATGAAACCATATGTCATCCTCAATGAGATTGATCTGGTAGTTTCAACAAAACATTTTTATTTGAATGTATTGAAGACTGTCATGACTAAGGGTTTGTTTGGGGCACTGTGCAATTGCAGGTGTCCTAAGTTCATTGCATGGAAGTTGATTGTCTGTTTGTTACAGCTATGTTATTTCTGGAAAAATAATCATTCTGCCCACGTTTAATAAAGCTGTTTAAAATAGAACTGTGTCAGCCAAATAATTGATACTTCAGAAGCATAAATTAATTTCATAACAGAACAAAAATTTAGATACAAAACTCACTTAACAATGAGTACCGAAAGTGTTAAATAAAAATAAAAAAACTAATAAAATTACAATTAAAATACTGATGATATTATTTTTAACATGAAGGCAATGCATGTCTCATCCTAAACTGTCTTCAAAAGATGCTATCAATTTGTGGTCACTTTCGGCAGTGAAATCAACCTGCCCACAACCACGTCCACCCCAAGCCATGCCACATAAAACCATGCCACAGTCATAACACCATGCCTCACTCTGCTCACGTAGAGAAATGGATGAGGCTCCCCTCATCGCCGCCAACACTCCTCCAACTGGCGGGAGCATCGATGGTCCTCCGGACTCAGGAAGGCTAGGAGAATGGAAAGAATCCCTCTCGCTCCCTTCCAAAGAACCTGACAAGTTACACGAAAGTCATGAAAAGACATTTCACACAAACAAACAAGAGGAAAGTGATACCAACCTTCACCATTTCCCTCGGTCGACCAAAATGAGTCATACCAACCCCGGCCTCTACCGAATGAGGGAGGACCGCCTCTCCCACGGAACCTCTTCAATGTCATCCTCTCCCCGGGAGCTCTCTTTCGAGCGACCTCTCTATCGTTGGCCAATCTCCATAGATCCTTGGTCATATTATCAGCACCATCCAGATATATCATTTGTTTGATCACGGTATGGTTGAGGTACTGAAACGGAGAGAGGCGTTGGCCCTTGATCAACGCCCTATGGTCCAGAATGTTCCCAGCATGGTCTTTAAGTTCTTCACCTTGCACTCTGTGGGAAAAGTGTAAATCCCCCATCTGTTTGCACACAAGGCAATCGGGAACTTTGCTTCTAGTCCTTAACCTTATTCTCTAGCCCCAACAAATGAATCTTGGTGCCGGCAGCAAACTGGATGTAACCATCACGACCAATCCAAAAGGAGAAGAAATGATTAAATAGTTCGATTGACCACAAGTACTTCATCCTCCAGCAGAAGAGCGCATATGTCATAATAGCAGCGATCGAGTTTGGAAGGATATGCGTAGGAATAATTTCGTAGCAATTGAAGATGGAATGAAGCTCTCGACAAAACGGTAGCTGAAAGCCCATCTTAAAATGGTCATTGTACAAGATAAGGTCATGAGAGAAGTAATATGTGGCTTGTTCATAGCTACCGGCCGGTCGCAAGAGAATTGTAGGATCCAGAACACAATGATCTTAGATCTCCTCTACATCCACCGCATAATAAATCAAAACCTCTGTCACAGGAATTGAACCGAACGACTCCTGAGAGTATTTCCGAACCATGGAGTCTATTGCGTTAGCAGAAAAAAAGAAGGAAAGGAAGATGAAATCCAAAGAAAGGAAGAAAGACAGCACAACCCAGAGGAAGAAGAAGAACAAGGAAAGAAAAATACAGGAGCTCTTAGCAAGTACACGACCCCGTACTTATTTATACGAGGGATAGGATACCAAGTCGAAACGTCGTCGATGCATCCAAGTAAAGTAATCATTACCTGAAATTTTAAAAAATATATATTTATTTCAATTCTTATTTATTTATATACAAAAAGAATGGGGACGTCGCGTCGAACCCTCAATTACATCTTAGTAAGAAAAAAATAGACTAGACGGCCATTCTCGACTTCGCTCAAGACAAACCCTTGATGGTGAAGTTGATCATACATAAACTCACCATGCAATCTGAAAATGTCATTCTGGCTATCCCTAAGATGGGTGGCAAGGGCCTCCCTAACAGCCGGCTAACTCCGAACACAAACGTATAACGTCCCCAAGGTCGGTAAGCATCTCCCCCCGAAAAGCCACGAGCTCCTCGTGGAGTCCAACAACTTCCCTCTCCACCTGGTCAACCCTCTCCAGATCCTTGGTAATTCTCCTATCACCGTCTACTCAAGGATACCCCATTAAGTAGAGAAAATGCTCCCCCATCTAAGCACGGCGGCGAAGAATGATGTCTAAAGGCACACGACGCCCTCCTGTCATTTCCTCCTTCCTCAAGACACCAAAGGAAGCTTGACAACCAGCCCCGGATCCTCAGTGTTGCAATCAACACCTTGTTCAGGTGCGTTCAACTCCACCATATCTCCTCCTTCTAAGGCAACCTGCCCCATATTCATTCTCTCAATTGCAACCTGGTCAGCCGCCGCCGCATCATCTTCAAAACCATTGTCAGTATTTCCCGATATAAAATATACTGTCATGATTTTAGTTGCTGAAAGAAGAGATATTGAAAACTATTCAAACTACATGCCAAGAATCTGCCCCCATTCAAATGTGCTACAAGAGAAAAGGTTCCCACTGGCTTTTTCTAGTCCTCCACCCTCAGAAGAGAAACCGCTCTTATTTGGCTGAAGCCATGTCTCGGCCTCAGCCGCCGCCTCCTCTGCACTCCTTTCGGGAACCGCAACCCCTGCAGCCACCTGAGCGAACAATTTTTCTCCCACAACGGGAACATTCAGCCTCGGCGAGGGTCCCGCAAGAAGGTCTTCAGGACAGTCTCTTACCTGTGCTACAACACTCTCCTAAGGAGGACCCGCAAGAAAACTAGACGAAACCGGGACGACTCTTGCGATCGTTGGTTTCGAGCTTGAACACAGCTCTCTTCCTACTCACTCCTTCTGCAGATACCTCAACTGTTGGTTTGCACTTACGAATAACTTATGGGCCTGCGCCCGCATATCGCTCATAGCATTGAGAATGACACTCTTATCAAAAGGCAGAGCTCTTTCGCTAGGCATTTTGAAAGAAAAATTAAGGATAATGACACAAGGCATTGGAATCAAAAGAGATGAAAACGGTGCAAATCTTCGTTGCCTCGAAGCCTATTTATAATTGCATGGGTACGAAAATTCAGGGAAGTCCTTTATTGCACAGTAATATCATTTAACCATTTTATACGTGTTAAAAAATTCTCTTATCCTTTGAACAACTTATGAGGAGCAAAAGAATTGAAGAACTAAATATGTACACATAAAAATGTGTCCATTCAAATTTCAAAGTAGAAGAGCGGCTAAGGAAGGAGATGTGAACGATCAAGCATAGCTTTCGATGATCATTTCTAGATGAGTAGTAGCGAAGGAAGCGGCTTACCCGAATGATCGATAGAAGAAGTTAAGAGGAAATCCTATATGACAGTAATCAACCTTCAAAATGATTGATGAGGAGCACTTTTTAAGACCACATATCGACTGAACCAAGGTTTGTCAGTCGATCGACAACCGTCATCAATCGAATAGGCCATTGGCTTTATTATATGTAAATAACTTTTTAGTTACCAAAAATCCCTCATGAAAAGTTAATAATGTGAGGGCTAATATGTGATTTTGTAATATTGGGACCTAGGTTTATAAATAAGAGTCCATATTATGAATAAAGGACACCCTTTGTCAGTCTACTATTACTCTCTCTCTCTCTCTCTCTCTCTCAAGCACTTCCTAATAGAACATTTCATTCATTCGGTGTGTTTCTCGGACATTCTTGGATTCAACAAATATATTGCAAATTGTATCACATTTACGGGAAGAAGTTTTATCATTCAGCGAAGCTCCTTTAAAAGTCACGTTGATATAACGAACATCGTCATCTGCGATCTAAAACGACAAAAAATTGTCATTCTGTTGAAATAATTTCAAGAGACTGCTCTATGAAATGAAAACAAATCCAGGTGTCAATATTCGCTACAACGAAATAAAGCTTCACTGCCTTCTCAAATGAGACCTTAGATTTGTCAATTTAACATTTTCATTAAGAAAATGAAGAGTAACATGTCTAGCTAAGCCTATGTTTTTCAAGTTCAAACTTTCAAATAAGGTGGCTATAATTTATACTACAAATTGTTATTCTAATATATTCTTCATTTAAATTACTACCATCATGAAATAAAATACGCAACATAACAATGAGTGTGAAGAAATTGAGACATATGGGTTGAAATGTTGGGTACAAAAATAGTTTATCATTAGAAAAAGAAATATATAAACTATATATGATTTTCATGGGACCATATATAGGATAAAATTGTAAATAAACCTACTTTTGTCTCCTTGTTGTATGCCAAATAGTCAAAAATTTCCACAATTATGCTAACAATTTTATGACAAATGGTGTCATTAAGCTCGAACATAATCTAGGGATAACTGTATTAGCCTTTCTAAAGGATAAAAATGTCATTAGCGCAATCATATCCCACAAGAAAAAAATTTATTATGTTTGGAGTTTCTATGCATGTGGATTTTGTGTGCATGCTTACTCCATATGTAATATTCTCTCCCTGTAATGACACATTGAGTATGAATTTTGATTATCCATGTATGTTCCTCCAGGGAAATAACAAATGGGCTTTCTCTTGTTTTTTTTTCCCCCCTGAATTTAATCAAATAAAATTACATACATTTCTCTCAATTCCTATGTATTTACATATCGATACCGAAACTTCAATATTTTCATATATGTCATATTATTTATGCATAAAAAGATGTATTTCATTTTTTAAAAGTTGAAATTGTGATATAAATGATGTGAAACATTATGTCTTTACCATTATTCCTAAGAATATGCATGGATGTCAAAATGATTAGCTCTAGACTCATTTCATTATGTAATATTCTCTACAATGTCATAGTTGAACCTTTTCTAATATATATAAGCTAATTCTCCTACACACTATACTTTTTATTCAAAAAAATATCTCTCTTTTTCATGAACACTTAAATTTTGAATTGTCAAACAATATTTTTTGCAGAAAGCTTGATCTTCAAACATTATTAGATGGTGTAATTTGCAAAGATTTCATCCATATGCTCATTTAGAAAGTTTTACTTCATTTTATTTAATTAGGTGGAAATTTATTTCAAGTACGTTTCTTTCTTTGTTATAATTAAAAATGAAATTAAGGATCTGTTTGAGACAGCTGCAGCTATTTGAAAAAGGAGTTGTGAAACTGTTGCAGAATAAACTGTTATTCAAAAAGTTGCAGTGACTATTACAAATTTATTTTAATTTTAAAAAGTTAGAAGTGACAGTCACCACAATTTAACAGTACAAATTAAAAAAAATAATTTTTACCACAGAAATTTCTAGAAAATAATAAGAAAGTAGTTCCTAAAAAGATCTGTTGTGACGGCATGAAAAGCAAAGCAGCCAGAAAGTTGTCCGAAACGTACCCTAAGTGGTTCTTTCATTATTCAAATGGATTACGGCAAACTTTATCTCTTTTGCTAGGACAAACTTTCTCTTATCTCCATTTCTTTTTACATCTAGGAATTGGGCTTTTTTTTTTTTTTTTTTTTTTTTTGTAATCAATTAGAAGATGATATTAAGGAGGGATTTTATTCCTTCGTATGTTCTAACCACATGTCCAACAACAACTCGATTTATAAAGTGATATCCTTTCAATTGGCTATGTTAAGGATAAAACTCTTTACTCCTTCACAAAACCCTTTTCGATAAAGACAATCTCTATGATATCTCTGGCATAAAATTATTATGATATGGAGCCTGATTATATTATGTAATTGTTCACTCAGCGCCCTCACTTTTGTCGATCAAGCTTAAAAGTGAGTTTTTTGGAGGGAAGGGGTGTCCACTATGTATTGGATTTAGGAGTGCTGCCCAAAAAGAAAGAATTATAGTTGTCCTATAAGTTTTCCTTGTTGAGGAACAAGCTAACCATTGGGCTATGGTGTTTGACCCTCTTTCTCATAGTCTGGTCTCACTCCTTTGATAGAACTCCTCATCATTTCAGGGATTGATGATTGACAGTCAAACTAGATCAACCAAATGACAATGCCAAGTCAGTCAAATCAGTCTTATCGACTTGAAGTCAATCAAGCTCAGCAAACCGACAGCACCGAATCAGCCTAGCCGACAAGACTGGTCTTACCGAGCCGAAGTCATATTAGCTCAGTTGATCGAGCGAGCGAGCAGTCAAACAATAGACTATATATAAAAGACCTAAAAGATCATGTACAACTAGAAAGATAATATCAGTATATTGTACAATCTCTCCTATAAATATAAAGAGCATTTTATAATAATTGGGTAATAGATAAAAACGTATTACCATTCATTGTCGTGCACTTGTCTTTTTATCCTCTCTATTGCTATCTTTTCCTCATTTTTTATGCTCTATTCCCTTAAGGTGTAATTTACTCACAAATTAGGATTCAACAAATACAATCAAAATAAGACATTTTTCTATGGCATGTTGTTTCCTATTCTAACTTAATAATAGTTCTTTAAATAAATAAAAATTCCTTTTCTTTCTCCGATACTTTCAGTGAACATGCACATCAAAATATTGATTAAAATATATTACTTCCTAAAATCTACTGACAAACTTTAGATTATTGGATAAGCATAAGGTTTGAATACAAGAATTAGTGACCCAAATTCAAGGGCTTGAAGATAAACTCATAAAGAATAATAATAAATAAATGCCTCTACAGTTGCTTGACATGGTCATGAATCAGCTGAATATATATATATATACATATTGAAAAGACAAATCTTTTTCAACTTAACCGTAAATAAAAATAAAAAGCTAGGATAGGGAGATGGCGGAGATGGCAGTATAAAATTACAATATATGTTAAGAATCTCCATTTGTCCGTGAATCAAACCACAAGGGTTAGAGTGTAAGAGAGAGAGAGACACACAGAAAGAAAAAGAAATAGTAAAGTCATTTCTCATAAAATTATCTCCCTATTTATAAGCGAGAGGGTATAATATGTGATATTACATTTTTTAACGCTTCTTTAATGGAACTGTTACATGATGTTTTAGCTATTTTGAATACATGAGCTTGTTGCTCAGTTGCCCTATGATTGGATCGGTCGGTAGCATGGTTGTGCTCGATAAGGCTGCTTTTGTTGGCTTGACTGAGTTGGTGCAGCCGATCAACTGTATTCAATTAGCATTGGGTTAGCATGGCTAACTTAGTTGGTTAGACATTGTTGATTGGTTGATTTATTCTAACTCTTAACCCTAGATCTATAGATGAGGAGCTCCTGCCATTAAAAAAAAAAGAGTAGTCTATTGAGCCTAGGGTGAATCGCCGTAACTTGATAAGTAGCTCATTCCTTAACGATGGGGTCTTCCAGAAAGATTGTGAGGTTTGATTGTATAGTCAATTCTTGATATCTAATGAGATATCCTCAGGGATGTCCATGGGATGGCAGGTCATGACGAGAAACTGGGTTCATTCCTCGGGTTGTATCTACTAATAGGTAGGTTGATGCTTTCACTCGGTTTTTAGGCACCTGTCTCTTTTAGCCTTGTACACCCAAAATGGTCTGAGCGAATCTTGAGACAATCTGATGTAATAGAGATGACTGATTTAACAGTCACAAACTGACCAAATATTGGCGACCAACTAGCATATGATAAACACCCATACAAACTCTCCCTAAAATCCTTCAAAGTTCAGAAATGAGAAACAGGTCGACAGCAACCTCTCTCAATACCGACCGGTCACCCTCAGGCCGAATGGTCCCCTCTCTTAAAACTGACTAGCTTCCCGAGCTAAGGTTGGCCGGCATCCAAGCAGAATACCCGACTGACATCTGCTCGGTCGACCGACTCAAGGATTTGCCGACCAGAAGTTCAAGCACACTAAAGAATGCTAAATCAGTTACAAATACGAAAAGACGCGATAAAATTCAACCATACCCTATAACGCCCCTATTGAAGCAGGGGCAGAGATGTAATGTCCTATCTTTTGACCCTTTAATTTCTATAAATAGGGGTCCATAGCATGTAAAGTGGCATTTGGCTCTTCTCTTTGAACCCATATTTTGCTCACAAATAAACCTTGAACCTGTGACTGTCACGATGAGGAGCTCGGAGCAAGCTGCAAGCTGGTGGAGGACGATTTTGGAGGACGATCAAAACTCAGCAATGGAGCGAATCTATCTCAGCAAAACTTTCTTTAGTCTTAAACAACATAAACTCATAGGACTTCGAGGTTGCTCGCCTAGCACGACGTAAATCCTCACTATATCTCTTTAGGCCTTTACACGATCATGTCGTGCAATATAAGTCTGAACTCTTTTTAGGCTTCTGAGGTCGTCTTTCGATAAGGCATAAATCTTCCTATCTTTCTAGGTTATTTGCATAATCATACATTATGCAAATGTAAGCCCTAATTTCTAATAATTGGCAGAAGTAAACATTAAATAAATATCACTTCTAAATTGCAAAGCCAAACAATAGAATAGTTTGGGAAGTTACCGCAATTCTCCTCAGGATCATTGGCATCTCCTACTCTTCCCTCCTTCGGACTCCTAAAATAATTGTTCCTACTTAAGCCACTCTCACTTGATTTGTCATGTTCAATCTTGAAAACTCAAATTTGAAATCTTGAAGAAAAAAAAAACTTCTGATCTTAATCGAGTTTTTTTTTATGTGACTTCAGTCACTTGAGATGTAATTACCTATAGGGATTTGCCTCTATAAGGAACTAAGAACCCATGTAAAATAAACACTATCTAATTTTTACATATTAGATAGAGAAATTGTCGCTCATACATAAAAGATTTCACAAATCAAACTAATGTCATAAATTATTTAGTTTATATAATCAAGTCCGCTGTCAAATGATCTGCTTACATTTCAAGGTGATGTATCACTTGTAGTGTTGTGTTCAATTACTTCAACTATTAAATATATTAGATCTATTAGATCTTTTTTTTAATTAAGATATTGTTTTACAAAATCAAAATATATATATATATATATATATATATATATATATATATATATATATATATATATTAAATTAAACAATTTTCCAAGCAGAATAGCCGATTGACCCCCACTAGGTCGACCGATTAGATCCGTCACTAAGGAAGTCCATGCACACTGGTTAATGTCATAATCAGTTATAAGTACGAAAAGATATGACGAAAGATAGAAATATCCTACAACACACCTATTAAAGTAGGGGCAGAGACGTAATTTTCTATCTTTGACCATGTCTTATATAAGTAGAGGTCCATAACATCTAGAGAAGATTTTTTGCTCCTCTCAGGACCCATATTCTATAGGGTCCTTCTCTTTTGCAACCCTAACTGTCGATATATAAAATGAGTTACAGAGCCCCTACATGGCAAGTTTATGTGTGTGGCTTTTTATTCTTTCTCCCTCTTCCTCTCTCTCTACCTCTCCCTCTAAGTTCCCACTGCTTCAATCCTTGGGAATGTCCTTGGGAATGTCTCTCCGGAAAAAACTGGATTCAACAAGCCCGATGGGTTTGGGCTTTGGCTATCCAGATCTCTTTCTAACTTGGTCAACTTTGGTCTTACTTGTTTTGGCTCGGGCGTTGTATTCGCTCGGATGAGTGAGCCTCTTGGACATTTACTTGAGTGCCCTCCTTTCTTATGCTTTCTTCTCCTCATCATGGCACATTTCCTATGTACATGCTTAATTCTCCATCTTTAAATTTCTAACACCCAAAATAATTCACATGACATAAAAAGCCTCATTATTTTCTCAAATAATAATCCCTGCGAGAACAAGTCACAGATCTCCCAAACCGCACTCGAAAAGCACATCCATTATAATTATAAGATTATTAATTATAACCACATTATGATAACATAAATGTTCACATAAAAAGAAGATAATACTACTAATAAAAACAGTTAAGCACTTCAAAAACAAATCATTAACGTTCCTTTCCATTTTTTAAAAATTTTAATCATCTGTCTTTTCTCCTTCCCATTAAAAACATATTGACTTCCTAAACTTATATAAAAATTTAAATAATAATAATAATAATAACCCAACTTCGCTGTATAATGAATTTACTAATTTAGTGCTGAGCCGGCAGGTGGACATTGCGATGGTTGGCGAAGAGAAAGAGTCGTTGAGCGGTTTGTCCGTTTACTATATTTCCTCCTCTGAAAGAACATAAAAACTATAAATAATAGATCGCCTGATCGCCATTTTGAACCAATCCGTTCAGCTCTTTTCCTTTCTCTTCTTCTGCTCAGCCGGCTGAATTTCTTCTTTCTTCTTCTTCGATTTCTTCTTCTTGGTTCTGTTCAGTTAGTGGGAGAAGAAAGATGATGAAGAAGGGAGGAAGTGGTCGCCGGCGATGGATGCGATGTTGGAGCGGTTCAATCAAACTACTTGGCCAATGAGGGATAATATTGGTCTCGTCGTCCGATTGAGCCGCGCCAATATCACACGCTCTCTCTTGGCTTCATTTCTTTCGTCTCATTGCATGCAGGTTACCCCAAACTTGTTCTTTTCAAATCAAGCGCTCTCTTTCGTCCATTTTTGAAATTATCACTCAGATATGAAAATTGACGGTAAAACTCCATACTCAAAGTTTTCATTTTTTATCAGATTTGGTTCAAAAAAATCAGTTATTAATGTTACTGTTTCAGGGGGGTCTATATATAATTATTCCTTGATTTGTTTTAATTTTGTTCTAAACTTAATTTCTTTCAACTTTATTAGTATGTAATTTTTGTTATGATTTTTATGAGTGTGGATATTGGATTTGAAGAGCAGTGCACCCGGCACATGTGCGTCGGGTTGTGGGCGCATATGCACCCACCAAAGCCCTCACAGTTTCTACATTGGCGTTGTTTGATACAGAAAGGTCGACGCATATGCGCCGACCATTGACGCATATGCACCCACTTTGAGCGGGCACGCTAGTGAAGGGTTCACCAATGCGCCCCCCTCTTTGGGCGCTTAGGCGCCAAAGTGGGGCATGTTTCCCGAGGCCTTTTCGCCTATGCGCGAAGCTAAGCGCCCATGCTAGTTTTTACATGAATTTCGGTTTTAAGTTTGAATTTAAGCAACGTAAGAGTGTGGCTCGGCGTGTTCTTCCTCTGGCATTCTTCCACGAGCATTCCAGCGAGTGAGAAATGTCGAAGGGTTGGACTTCAGTGATTCAGCGTGATTCTTGCGTCAAATCGGAGAGGGAAGATTGTGGAGCGAGTCCAGCAAATTTTATTTGTGTGAAGAGAAAACTTACGTGAGTTCTTGTTAAAACCCTTTAAAGTTCATAGTGAAAACTTCTGGTAGTGTGGCTCCGTGGTTTTTTCCCGTTCTCGGGTTTTTCCACGTAAAATTATCGCGTGTTTTTTTGATTGCTTTGATTGTGCTTACTATTAAGTTTTTGTTCCGATTTTCTTCAATTGGTGCATTCTCATTATTCTGTAATGAGATTTAGTTTCTAAGTGATCTCAAACCCCAATAAAATTAGGAATTGTTCTTCACAATATATTCCTAGCAATTATATCAGTATTATCTATTAAACATTGTATAATAGATTCAGTCTTGTACTAAAACATAGTTTTGAATTTTCTTAATCAAACTATAAGATCCTTTTGGTTTAAAACAATATTTTTAATCATGTTTTTAGTATTATAGTTAAATTTTTATAATTTACATAAGAAAGGTAACTTGTTTATTTTAATGAAAATGTGATTTATGTGTGTTATTTTTAGTCAACAATACTTCTGAGTTATATATGTTCTAGACGCAATTTTATATATGTACTTTGTAAATCATAAAGTACTATTCAAGGATATGTTTAGTCTATTTTTCATTATGTAAAGCATGTAATTATAATTAAAAACATTACAATTGATACTTGTTAATTTACTACTTACAAGCTAGTGATTAGATTATACCATATATGTAAGGGATATATTCTTGCATTGATGGTTATATCTCTGATTTTAAAATGATTGTAGCTGCTCCAAATGAATCCTTAAATTGCGAAAACAATCATATATATCATCGTACTTATTTTTAGATTTGATACATTTCTAAAAAATCTTATTAATCTGCATGAATCTCGACATATATTTGAATTGGAAGCTTCAAACTTCAGATACAGAAAGTCCAATGTATGATCAAATGAAGTGTTTTAGTCAGAAAAATCAAATTACATAAAGATCGATCCGATCTGAACCCAAATGAGCCCAAATCATACACTTGAAGCATAAAAAAAACATTGGAAAAAATATTGGGAAATCAATTGATATGCAGTTCTGTCAAGTTCATAGTTAATAGAGCGGCATAATGAGAAAATGTCAACTAGCCGAAGATCACTTGATTTTGTAAACATTAAGACATTCAAATACTCTTAAAATTGCATTCGATCAAGGTAATCATTCAAGGTCGTTCGATAGAGTGGTCCAAATTCATGCAATTTTTCGTGCACGATAACACTCTCAAAATCTATAAATAAACTCCTACTCTTCTAATGAAAGGGAGTTGGACCTCAATGAAAATGTTGAAAGGAGCTTCAAGCTCTTGAGAATTCCTGAGCACCACCACCACCGGGCCACCGTGGTCAGGTTGCCGCTACTGGACCACTACTACTCTATTGTCGTCGCTGCCATCAGACCGGCACTGCTCGGTAATCGTTGTCGCCGTCATCTGTTCGTCATCGCCATCGTCAAACTAGCAATGCTCAGCAGCGGTCGTCAGACCACCTTTATAAGGTCGTCGTTACAACCGTCTGACCACCACTGCATGTTCGATTGTTATATGGTTGAGGTCGAGCCAGCATTGCCACTGTAAGTCTACCATTACCAAACTGTCGTCGTCATCTGCTCGTCATCGCCATCGTCAAACTACCAATGCTCAGCAACGGTCGTCAGACCGCCTTTTTAAGGCCGTTGTTACAACCATTTGACCACCACTGCATGTCCAACTGTTATATGGTTGAGGTCGAGCCAGCATTGCCACTGTCAGTCTGCCATTACCAAACCTACAACTTTGGGACACCATGTCATGTGTGACCAGAATCGTTGAGCTGCTACCACAACCAAACGACCAACTATCGTCATGCCACCGCCTCCAATGTCATCTAGCCATTGTCTTCACCATTAGGCCACCATTATTGGAGCACTACAACTTGGTCAGACTACCATTGGTGTTGCCTCCATGGGACCACAGTCACCCAGTAGATGTCAAGACATGCAAAGTCACCAAGCCAATTTACTAATGTCGAGCCACCATTGTCTTCGCCTCCGTAAGATCATCGTCACCAAAACATTACCATAATTTTTGGATCATCATCTTCTGGCTGACTCTATACGAGATCACCATCACCATGGTTGTGGCATGTCGTCACAATTATTGGTTCATCATCTCATGTTTGTTGTCGTGGCACGCCACTGTTTAGTAAAGCTTATGTTAATGAAAGTGCAAATAGGATTTAAAATCAATCTCTCACCAAAACATTAAGGGCATGTAAGATCACCACAACTCCACTTCTCTAGTAGGCCACTATGTCTGCTTTCGTAAGGAGCTCCAATTTTCATGTAAAAAAATAATAAATAAGTAGATCCACGCAAAAACTTAAAACTAACGAAAAAAATAGTTAGTATATATAGGTACTCATATGTTTGTGTGCATATATATTGTTGAATTCTAATGTCTTTTGGTGGGCACACCATGAGAATCAGAATCGAGAGAGGCAAGAGAAAAAGAGGGAGAGAGAGAGAGAGAGAGGGGCACGGTAATTTCTTCAAGTAAAAGCCAGAGAATCTCCCCTTTTATTCCTCATGAGACTACCTATTTAAAGGGATCTAATTAGTACAATTAAGGAATGTGGGAATCGTTATAATAACCGCCCTTAATAGAATTAATGTGTATAATTTGAATTAATAACCGTCATAATATTGAGAAAAAATAACAATTCACAATGGCTTATCAGTTTAAGAAATGTTGTCAAGCAACATATAGCCGATCGTATTAGTCGGCCGTCTGATATCCGCTATGCCGAGAGGGCATAATCGGTTGGTCTGAATAATGTCGTCCGTTTTGACAAGAGGCCTGGCTGATACGTTCTGCGAGACCTATTGCTTCAGTCGGTTGGTCAACCAATGGGTTAATTTGTTTTATTGGGTAAGTCGTGGCTCACTTGTTGTTTGACTCAAGTATTACAGGACCTGTGTCTCATCTACTTGGTCAGTTTCTTGGCTCGATCGGATCTTCCATCTCGCAAGGTCTTGGGCGGATCTTTTCACTGCCTATGAAGGGTATCCGACGAAACTCGCTATCGTGATGATTTTTGCCTCCTCTTTGGAGAATCTTACCACTACGGAGTGGGGAACAATCTCGAGAGCTTTGACCTATTCCAGGTTTAGAGACACGGCTTCTCATGTTTGGTGTTGAATTGTCGGTCGATCGCTCACCCAGTAAGGAAGCCTTGTATTCTCATCATTAGTTCTCTTTGAGATTCGAGCTAGTAATTCTGGTGTATATATATTAGTTTCTTGAGTTTTACCGCTTATTGGAGGTGACAGTTGCGCTAAGGACAAAGAAATTATTAGTTAATTGTATTACGGAAACAAAAATAAAAAAAGAAGAGTTTAATAATTAGTTTTCCCTTCAATTTCAGGCCCTGCATGTCTTTTAAATAAGGTCAGAAATTGGGTTATTTATCTATTGCTAATGTTTTTTGGATTGTTGAGTAGGCATCGTGTCGGGTGGTATAGGTAAAAAGACAGTCGACCAGAGCCTACTGACCTTAACGGGATTTCCACCTGTTCTGACATCTATCCTTAAAAGGAAAAAATGTGGTTAGGAGATAGACTAGGCGAGAGAGCCATTCCTGAGCCCACCAATCAGAATCATTAGATTGCTTCTTTCGACGAGCCCGAAGGATGGCCGGCAAAAAGGTTTTTCAGAAAACCAATGGATCCTGGTCTGAGCGAGGACAGAGTTGCGATGGACCATCGACCCTGTCCAAGAAGAGGGCGACTGATAATCACAATAGCCCAAGAGCGGAGGTGGCGACTGACCCTTCACTGCTACTCCCGGAGGAAAGGAAAGGGGGCTTTCTAGTGGGAGAGGAAGGTCTTCCATGACCGCATCAGAGCTTGAGAGGCTCATGGGTATGTAAGAAATTCCTTTTGATTTATGGCAATGTAGTAACTTGACATTCCTTTTAAATGTAGATGTGTCGATCTAGACGGAGGATGTCGAAGGTGGCGGGCCGTCGAGAGGTGTAGCCGACTCGGTTCATGTCGTTGCCGCTGGGCCCCTTGATGCGATCTTCCTTCCCTTTCTGTCGACTTATGCGGGTTTAAGCTCCCATGAGGAACAACCCACGCACCGAAGACTCGCCCTTAGATCGGTGGCATGTCGGATGTAGGAGAATGGAAAAGGTTCCATCCATGACTCGGTGGTCTGAGTCGACTCCATAGTGAGGCCGGCCATATGGAGCATATTAGGTATGATGTAGAGATGTTCCTCCAGATGTTGCTTGGGAAGGGGTATGCCTCGTCTGAAGCAACTAAGGACCTAATCATTAAGCACTTCATCTAAAACCTGTAATAATGTTATTTCTAATAAAATAATATTTGTAGAGGAACTTGACACAACAATTGGTGCGACACTTATCTTTTCTGAGGCCCTTCGATCTGCGCACTCGCTCTATAAATAGAGTCATGGGTTGTTCTTTTTAGCTTTTGCGCTCAGTTTTATGAGTTTTCTGATTTCTTCTTTTTCATCTTTTATTCTTTTCATTTGAATGTAATGGCTCCAAAGTATTCTCCGATTCTCTTTGGTATCGTGTCGACAACCGATCCATCGTTTCTAACGTACCGGGAGGTGGAGAGCCTTCAGGAGCGATATGTATCGAGTACCCAGATTACCCTCAGCAGGATGTCAATAGCAGGGTGCCCGACAGATGATGTTAGCCCTGATCTGGTGTTCTACCAAGATTAGTTTAAGTACGGTCTTCGGCTGGCCTTATGACCGAACCTCGGCAGCGTGCTTACCAAGTATGGGGTCATTTCGGCCCAAGTTTTGTTTAACTTTGTCGCGGCCATCATGACTTTCATCATGTATTGTTGCCATTTTAGTATCCCCTGGTCGGTTAACATTTTCAGTCATTACTTCTCCTTTAAGGTTGACAAAGAGTGGTTTATCATGTTTTCGCCCAGGCGAAATCTTCGCTTCCTCGGTGTTGAAAACAAAATCAAAGACTGGAGGAAGCAGTTTTTAATTACCTCTACGTCCAGCGACTATGAGATCGTCACCCGCCCGTGGGAGGTGGCAAGAAGTAAGCCAAAAGCCTTACCAGCCGGTCTGCACTCCGTCAAGAAGGTGTTGGAAGGGAGTGCAATGTCGGTTCCTCAGTGGGTGAACCGGGTGAAGGGAAGATGAACTCGGGCTACTGGAGGGTTTCAGACAACAACAAGACCGCCAAAGCAAAAGCGGCAGAGGAAAATTTGCGGCGGAAGTTGAATGTTGATCTCACCAACAAACATCTATGATTGGTACCAATCTTGATTTCGTGCGCCCTAGTATTGGGTGATACATAACCTCTGTTTCTGAAATCGTGGTTGTCGTTCAAGACACGGTGACCGGTGCTTAACCATAATTGTGCGATCTCACTCAGTTATTGCAAAACAAAGCGAGGAGCAAGAATGGCCTCGAAGGAAACTTAGAGAAAAGTCGCAGCTACAACTCCTTCCTTTATCGTTCCAGACGAGCCAATCGTTGCTCCTCCGCTGGATGTCCGACCTGATGCCACCCGCTTAGCTTTGGTTGGGAGAGCCAAGGCGGCCGAGCATCCTTATGCCACAACAATCGGTTCCACTTCTGGGGGTTCTACTTCTTCTAGTTATGAATCATTGCCATCTCCAATTCAGTGCCTTGATCCATGATCGTCTTCTTGGTGTCTCGAAGGAGGGTGATGCCTCTGGTAGTGGAATTGAATCTTTTGATGACCAAAGTAAGGACCAATCAGCTGCTCAGTAGTGTCTCGGTTCAATAGAGATCTATATATTATGTTTAAATATGCATGTAGAAGCTCAACTTGAACTTGGACAAAAAACCTAAAACTTATCAATGTGGTTTTTTAGAGTTGTAGAAAGCTGAAACATCTTCTAATATGTATGTGAAGCATGCAAGTTCATTGATATATGATTTGATTATGAAGAATAATATTTAAAAATGATTCTTATATATTAAGATAAAAATCAAAACATCAATGATGGCACTAAAGGAAATTCAAGAGAATAAAATTTAAACAATTACATGGTTCGGCCCAAAGCGGATAAGCCGAGTAAGATATTTGAATCCGCTCATATCTTTTAAAGAAATACAATGAGAGAGCTCTCGTAAAAGTGTTAGAGCCACAGTGATTTCTGTTGGGAACTGAGGATTGTGGGCATAAAGGGAGTTATGGCATGATTATTGTGATCTGTTTCACGTGGTTTGAAAAATCCGAGGGAAAGGAGTCGAGAATATATTGATTTCATGCCAGGAATAAAAACACTTAAAATATGATCAATTGAAAATTTTCACAATAATTCATCATAAATTTGGATAGTCTAAACTGGGATAAATTTGAGTCGGAATGTTGTAAAGCCTACAAAGAGAAAAACAAGTTTTTTCATGGTTTCTGAATTTCCCATACAAAAGAAAAATGGAGGTAGTAATGATTCTTCTCTATAAAAAAATAAATCATAACCGAATTGGCCCATTGGCTTACTTTGCTAAACTAGTAATCCTTAGTTAAGCATGCCCAAGTCTTGAAGCTCAGGATGTACATTCTTAAATATAATCCCAACCTTTCCATAGAGTGCAGAACACATTAATGCTAGCAATCTACTGAATTTTAAGAAGTAGACGAGCCGCAGACTACCCAAAAAATGAAACTACGATAAATTTTAAATAGCCCAATCACTATACCTCTCTCTCACTCAACTTCTCTTCATATCCCATCTCTTAATTCTTATGTATTTACATATCTAACGACTAAACTTCAGTTTTTAAATACATGTCATCTTTATCTAAGCAAAAAATGATGTATTTCACAAGTTAAATGGTGATGTTTTAATATGATATGAAATTCTTGGGTGGCATAAATGCAAAAACAATATAAGTTAGGTCCTAGATATGTAAATACATATCAATGGACGGTATGCATGTAAATGCCCCTAAATAAAAAGGATCTATTATTTATCGTATATGTAAATGTATCAAAAAATAAATCACTCATCATGAATTCAAGACATGTATCCTAAAGCGAAAATACCTACAGAACATTACCCTAAACCCAATTTTGTCCAGAGTTTAGTAGATACCTAAAAACATTTCGTACAACAATGCACAATCATCCAACTCATTTCATCATGTTAACAAAACGTTTCCATTGCACAAATTTAACTTTTTCAAAAAGGCATCCAGAAGTCATGCATATAATTGAACTAGAGACATGGAAGTAGATTAAAACGTGGAAGAAAAAAGAAAAACAAATTTCAAAGCAAATACACAGTATCATAGGAACAAATTTATAAAAATAACTATCAAAAAATACAAATTGCAATCATTAAAAAAAAATCCTATCTTTTTTTTTTACAATTTTTGTCATTAAAAATTGATATAATTATCCAGTGCAAGTTTGACAGTCCCATTTCAGTAAAAGCTTGCAGAATATAGATTTCTATTCAAAGAACAGAGGAAAGTTAATTCATTTATCAAATTATTATTAATCAATGTATGTCTTCACATAACACAATCAGCAAACCGAAACTGAATAAAGTTGTACAATCCACCCTAGCTAATCAGGGATTTTCTCTTTCCAGAGTAGATTGAAGATGCAATAATCTGCATGAATACAGACTAATAAGATGGCAAAACTTTTCAATATGCTAAAACATGCAGGATTTTCCATTATAAATGGTAGAAGACAGATTAGAATTGAAAAAAGCTAAAATGTACTGTTAGAAATAAAATTGAAGTCCTTCGAAAAAATTCAAGCCTATTATATCAACTACATATAATGAAAGGAAGAATGCAAGAATTGTAGAGTTGCAGTCAACTCCACATTTTAGGCAAAGCTCAATTTAAATCACAAGGAGGTAAATGAAGTGGATCAGCAGTTTCAAAAATAAATAAACAACTAAATTTATAGATGTGCCAGAACCTACATGATTACAAACCAGATATTCAAAAACAATAGCATGCTATGAGGAGGCAAGTCAAAACTGAACATAATAATCGACCGCCAAATAAGTAAGAGCTCCACCAAATGGAGAAAAGGTTTCATAAATGTCACTAATATTGATCAGAAGCTAATTGACAAAAATTAAAAAAAAAATACAATAAGCCTACAAATAGACTGAGTTATTACAAAAACATCTCAATTTAACATACTTTATTTTGCTTGAAGTCATTTGATGCAATCTACAAAAATCTACCCTTTTGTATATTTGTCAATAATGATAATAACTTGGACCAAAATGGGACGTTGCTTTGAATATCAATTTGGAATCTAGTGGAAAATGATCATCAAAGAATTATTAGCAAACTAAAAAATTTAACTAGAGTAAAATACCAGCCAAATAAAAATGCAGCTTCCTTGAATCAAGAAATTAAAGTAAAACCTAAGTTGCAAGCAAGCACAGTAAAGTTTTCATTCTACAGTTGAAGGTCCCTTGATCAACCATTGAGAAAAAGAAGATCGAACAAATTTTAAAATAAAAGTTAACTTGCTCGCTAGATTTTAAGTAAATAACAAATGAAAGAGAAAACAAAAAGCTATAAATGCCTTGGTGGAGAACAAGAGCTATTCTTCTGATCTTCTCGCCTTCTCTGAATTTCTTGGCTCGATTCGGGTTTCTTCCCTCTCTGACGAGATCTTGGCTTCGGTTGTGTTTCTTCAGCGAGCTCTTGGCTCCGACGAGATCTTGGCTTCAGTGGTGTTTCTCTGGCAAGATCTTGACTTCAGTGAGATTTTGGCTTCAGTTATGTTTCTCTGGCGAGATCATGGCTTCGGCACTCTAGGCGGCACTCCCGGATTCGGCACTCTAGGCTTCGACACTCTCGGTTTTGGCACTCACGGCTTCGGCATTATCGGCTCGCAGACTCTCAAATCCCGAGCACTCGGCTTTGAAGACTCCCTGATTCGGAAGACTCCCGGCTCCGAGACTCTGGCCATCGCGACTCTCGGCCTTGGCACTCTCGGATTCGGCACTCTCGCATTCGAAGACCTCGACTCCGGCACTCTCGACTCGGCACTCTCGACTTCGGCACTCTCGCCGTCACACTCGGCTCGCAGACTCGGCCAGCACTCGCGGCTGCGACTCAAGCGCTCGAGGATTTTTCGGCTTCGACTTCGCATTCCTCTCCCACTCTCGTCTCCTCTGCTAACCATGCAACTGATATCTTCACTAAAACTCATTCTTCAATATGTTTTCAAGATATGATGAGCAAACTCAATATGACATCCACTATATCATCATGAGCTTGAGGGTGGTGTTAACATGATTACCGGAAATAAATCAATGACATTAATTGTCATAATATGGTATAATTGTCTGATATGATTTAATTAATATCTATTCAATATGTTGATGTCTAGACATAATTTCTGCTCTAAATTTATTTTCTTTTATATTCAAAATCTTAAAATACTTATATAAATATCACTCTCTTTTTTTTATATTGAATATCAAGTGAAGAAATACAAAATCTGTTTTCTTAATAGCCTTGATGTCAGTCTTGCTGGTGCAAACACACTATGCAATGGGTATATGGACCCAATGCAGCATCCCAACTCCACTGAAGAAAGAATTTTTCGAAGGTTCTTCTTTCACAGCAATAGGCAGGAGAGGCTGAAGAGAAGGTGAGTCGCCCATGTCAAGTAAGAATCCTAGTTACCCCCTGCAAACTAATGATCGATTGGCCGAATCGTCAATTTGAGAGAGAGCTTTTGATGATGATTGGTAGACAGAGGATTGGTGAGGATGTCGGCGTTTTGATTTTCTAACATTATATGGTGAAGAGAGATATCTTCGAGCCGAATGTGATCATGAAAAAAATGTTAGTAGACCACTATGCGCTTTGTACACATATGGAATACCGAATTATGAGCGAGTGCAATAGCAAAGATGTTGTCGTTGTAGATGATTGTTGAGGGAATGGTGGTGTACGTGAGTTCATGTAGGAGTCTTTAAAGCAACAGTAATTAGGTGGTGGTGGTGGTGGTTTATAAATATTAAATATGACCATACTTTTGAAGAATTGTAGGTATTAGAAAAATCAATACAGCGTTAATATACACTTGTTCAAGTGTATGTACCCCTGCGTGTCTAATAGTGTGAATAAAAGAAACAAGTTTAACCACATCTTTTAACCTAACAGTGAAGAAATTTATCTAGTACACACGTTCGTTAGACCATTCAGCATAAGCGTGCAATAATGAATTAGGGATTACCGGTTTTGGTACTGCGACGGGAAACGACGACGGGAATGGCGACAGGAACGGCGACTGGAAGCGACGGGGAACTACGACGGGAAATGGCGAAGGGAACGGCGACGCGGAACTTCAGCGTGGAACGGCTGGGGAGATCGCGAGAAGAATAGGGCGCGGCTCTAGAAGAGAAAAATCAATTTCGCGGGGAATATTTGTGAGATTGGCGCGAAAAGGAATATACTTCAGCGAACCGCGAACCGCGAACTGCGATGGAGGAGAGGGGTCCGAGGGTCGCGATGGTTTAGGGTCTGTTTGGTTCTCTGCAGTCTGTTTGGTTGTAACTGCGAGACATTTTTTTTTTGTTAAAATGATTAGGCTGTCTTTATCTGTTAAAACTATTTAAATTTTATGTTTGTAAGTTTGATAAATACATAGAAATTAAAAAAATTATGTTTTATTTATTCAAATAAAATTAATTGATTTATATATATATATATATATATATATATATATATATATTTTTTTTAAAAATATGAAAATATGTGTTTACATATATTTATGGTAGATATTTTGAAGTTTTATTTATTTATAAACATATTTATATTTAAAATCTATTATTTTTTAAGTATATTTTGAAGTTTTATTTATTTTTAAAAATTTTAAAAGAATGAAAATATGTGTTAACATATATTTATAGTGGATACTTTGAAGTTTTATTTATTTTAAAAGATATGTTTATAAATTTATTTTGTAAAATGTTATTTACACAAGTATTAAAATTTTTTTAGTTTTGAATCATCTAGTTGCAAAACATTTGAAACCAAAAAACATCAAGTTAACGATTGCATATCTCAAAAAGTCATAAAGCTCTGCAGATGTACATAGAGTCCTCTTAAGCACGTGCTAGTAGCAGTATGGTGAAAAAAACTGTAGGACTATTAAAACAACAATTAACATGATAATAATGTTCACTTTAGTTTTTTAGTTGTTATAGCTCCTATGTCACACCGTCTTCCTAGCAAGTCCGTCCACTCCTAAAGATCGACTCCTGAGAATCCGGTAAGCTGTCTGCCCATCGGAAGAAATTGCATTGCTCTGGAATGTTCCGAGGACAGCTATAAAATCTTCGGCGAAAGTTGTACGGCTGTTGTGATGTCAAAAGAGATGTTTGGAGGTCATAGTGACATAACACTCGGCGAGAGGTGGCCGCATGTTGGAGCTCATGTCTTCCTGAAATGCAAGCAAATATAGAACTTAATTAATTTGATTACCAACTGCTCAAATAAAATGATAATCATCAAATCAGATAAAAGACAGATATTACTCTTACAGACTAGTTAATGTGAAGAAAAGTGCTCAACAGAATATAAATCTTCATTTCAAAACAGAAAATAACCTAAACATCATCAACATAGTTCTGCTTAACAGAATCACTCTCCAACTAATGAGCTAGTAATCTCCTCTCGAAGAGCTGTCATTTCATTCGCACCCTCCCCATCTTTCATGTAAATTAAGGCATTGTCGTTCTCCTCCCGTGATAGAGATTGGTCAATGCGGTATTCATAACCTTAGACTGGAACTTCTTCGTCATTGAGTTCGACACGTTCAAAATCAACATCAGCTCAAGTTGGATGTCGCCTAATATAGTTATGTAGGGTCATAGTGGTTAACACTATATGCACCTGTTTCGGAAACGGATAAGGTGACATATCTCGAAGTATGACTCATTTCTTCTTCCAAACTCCACATGTCATCTCAATTACGCCTCGCAATGATGAATTTCTTTTACTAAACACCTTTTTTCTAGTTATTATACGATTACTGACTCTCTCGAAATATGAAATATTATATCTTGTGTCAGGATAGGGTTTAAGGTACAACCTCTGCACTGGGTAGTCAGCATCCACCAAATAATACTTTCCTGAAATATTAGGAAACTTAGCTAAGCATATAAATAAAATATCTATTTTTTATATTACGAAGGAACTTACCATGCGGTGGGTGAGGAAAATTGTACTCTGGATTTCTCGTTGCAATTTTAAAAACACTACTATCATGTGCGCTGCCCTCACATCAAGCCAATGCAAATGTAAAACACATAGTGAAATCACAAACCACCATAATATTTTGAGTTGTTCTCCAAAAACGGCCGATGAATGCAACTTTCTCGTTATTTGGCACTGCAGCATGAACGTGCGTTCCATCGATTGCGCCGATGCAACCCTTTAGAAACAACAAAAATCATTTCAACATGTAATCCATTAATGTGTAGTTGTAGTATAGAAGTGTACCTTGAAATATGACATATATCGGTCATCGTTGCGAATTTCTACTAGCGTCCTTGCAAAAATTGGATCGGTTGGTTTTATTATGGCTTGTGCTAGACTAACAAGAGAACTCAAACCAAATGAGAAATATCTGTTTATTGCTTCGGAAGAGTGTTGGAAGTGTTTCATGGCTCCCCGCATTGACTCGTTTTGTGATAGTATGTAAAGTGTTATGCCCAATATTTCACGGTCTGTTGTCCTAGAAGATCCATGAAGTTCATGAGATGTTTTTAGATCTAATAAAAGATCACTGAAAATATCATGGGACATGCGGAAGATGTTTTGAAATCTCGTTGGGTGTTCTGAAGTCATTTCTCCCATCCATTTGTCCCCAATCTGAGATGATGTGTAACAGGGCTCACGATCGACGTACGTATTATATTATTGTACTAGTATATTTACCGCTGCATTTCACCTTCGGCGTTGGACTTCCTTCGAGTCCATGACAATATAAATTGTACATTTTAATTAAACCAAGTTAAGGTTTATAGAAATCATAAATGGACTAAAACAAGCACATAAATGAACTATATTTGAAAAAGAAATAACTTAAACATTAGTTCAATCAAATATAACTTGTCCAAACAACTACATGACTGGCAGTAGTACGCATAGATGAAATAAATTTAAACAGTTCCAGATAAAATCACATGGTGCGACGGTTATAATAATAACATATGTATTTTAGTCGTCGCTCTTTGCTCAGTGCAGTAAAGAAGTCTCGATGGAGGGAATCACGGAAGAGGTCGATAGTAAAATAGAAAAGATCACGATCCCCTGTAAAGTCTGGGTCGTCTTCAAGAAGCCTAATGACCTCATGGACGTCGGTTTTTTGAATTCTGTGCGGGGCATCATTAGATGAGTCCACTAGGTATGAGAGTTGATCCCTCATAGATGCAGGACCACTATTTCTCTTTCTTTCGTTCCGGGGGCACTTTCGTACGGTTTGTTGACTAAATTTTAGGTTGCTCGTACATGTGGAATTATGTTGAATCATTTGATAATTCCACGGCCACATTTTCAGGAGTTGTTTCAAAAATTGTTTGGCTAGGTGCAACTAAATATTTCCTTGTAGCTACCACCCCACCAAACATCCTTTCGAGCTTGTCCTCCAATTTCGGTTCTATCCCAGCCAATCTGAACTTCTTTATCGCAGGAAAAATCTATAAAAGATAATGATATGTTATTAGAAAATAAGAAAGAAAATTGATTAACATTACAAAAATTAATTTAATAATATCTTGTCGCAAGCCTTTCAGTCCACCATGCTTCTGAAACAAAGAATAGTTCGCTTCACCGGATCCCATCCCAAGCCAGTCGATCATTCTTTTTAAATCATTCCAAAGTTTTCACTCTTTCTTGAGTTGGTCCCATTTATTTTTTAACCGAAGCCTCTCATACTCTCCGTCCGTGACCTCCTAAACTTTAGTAACAATGTTTTGTCAACCTTCTTCGTTGAAAAAGAATTTGGCCTATTCCCCTTTTTAACTTCGACTATGCATAGATCGCAGAATATTATTTTAATATCCTTCTCCCAAAGTGCAGGAGTAGCAACTTCTTTATTTTTATTAGTCATACTATGAATAGGAGAAATATTAGCGATATATTTACTTATATTAGCCATACTATTAATATGACAAAGATAAATATTCAAAAAGAATTGAATTAACAAATGCCAACAGTGGTAGTAAAATTACAGCATGGAGAGATATAAACTGCAATTAACCAAATAATACAGTTAAGCACATAAGGACACAACAATTTACGTGGTTCGGTCAAACTGACCTACAACCATGGGAAAGAAATGATATTTCTTTATTGCTGAAATAGAAAACATGTACGTAACTTCCAATTTATATAACATTTCAAAGTAACAGGAACACCCAACTCCAATTTACCTTAGGTTACACACCAATTACATCAGATGTTACAGCATATAAGGAGATAGCATTTCCAACCGACAAGAACTTCATATACATAACTTCCTATAACATGTGTTTGTTGTTTATATGCCCTTCATGACAGAAAATAAGCAAGTCATATTAACTCCATAACAATTCATTAAGTAAAAAACTCCATGCATTTGATGTTTGAGACAAATATTTCATACACAATAGCTATACATAATTGTTCCAAAGAAATGAATTACATTCAGTGACATAAGCATAAGCAGTGCACATCCAACCCAATCAATCATATATTGAGCCCTTCGAAATGATGAAACTTATAATTTCAGACAAGTTGCCCGATGTTACAATCAATAAGCACTAGCTCAAATGCTAAGTTGGTTCATCAATGTGAATATAGAGGCCTTTCCATACAGATCACCCAATTCCAATGTATTTACACACCTAACACCTAAATTTTGTATACTGCAGGTGAAATACTACAACAGCTACCCTAAACTCCATTTGCATTTAAAGTTTGGGAACAAAAACATAAAGTGCAAGAAGATATACATGCAACCCAAACAAGCAAAGACATAACTATAAGTCCTTAATGATGAACCCAAAGATATGCATGCATCCCAAAAGTTGTAGTAAAGCCTTAATGAAAATGATAAACCCTTCAAGTACTCTCCCTCACAGATTTTTAAAACATGTACATATGCCCACTGAGGAACTAAACTCCAAACTCCATACTGCAGGTGTTACATCAAACTTTAAACTGCATGTGTTACTCCATACTGCAGGTGTTACACCGAAGAACCGATGAACCCAAAAAATCAAATCCAACAATCTCTCCCAACGTTCAAATCCTCCCAGATAAGCAAACCCAACGTAGGTAAAGCTAATTGAGCATTATAAATCAGTATATATACATGAATATATTTAGGTAAATTAGTAATAAAGAATTCCTAACTGTCAATGTTTTTATCTAGTCAAATTTCATGGATAAATGTTCCATCAAGTATATTTAGGCAAATCTGTATATAAACGAGGAAATCCAAACTGTAAATACCTAGATAAATTACTTTGTCATTCATACCACAGTAGCTTTTAAGTAGCCAATCATTCACACCCTCATCAGTATAAATAGACTTGACAAATAAATAGTTTTTGTAGCCTTGCAATTTGACTCCTCGACGAAACCATTCATATAAGCATTTATTTTCAATAAATCCATGCCAATTTATCTACATAAAGCTTGTTTCCTCATTTACATACTAATTTTAGCCGAGCCTTACACAACAAAAGTTATTGTAAATACAAAGTCATGTTTACTGCAATCATGCAGAGTATGTTAAGACCCCTTAATTCATACAACATAACTGAAATAACATGGACGAAGGAAGAAAGGTTGATGAGTAACATGATAAAGGAAGAAGCTCCTTATTCTTAAAAAGATATTTGAGGCAATTACATGAATCATTAACAGCTCAATTTGAGGTTTCATGTAATAAGTTTAGCTAATTGTAATAACAGGGTAATGCCACAATAACTTCAAAGTTCCTAAAATCAAATTTCAATGAGATTTCTCAAAATCAAAGCAATTATCATACTGCTCGGACAGTTAACAGGAGAAGCATTTACAGAAATGCACCGACTTAAATCATACTGCTCGGACCTTTAACAGGAGAAGCAACAAAGAACAGCAAACGACTACTAACAAGAGAGGCATAACCAAAATGCACCAGCCGAAATCCCCTACAAATGTTTAAACTTTCAAAAAATACAAATAATATCTGTAGAGAAGATTCTCATCAATTTGTATATCATCGTTAAATCCATACACAAGAACAGACAATAACAGATCAAGACATAGGATATCTGTCAAAATACGAACACAGAAATGCGGAGAACAGACGAGAAAATCCAGATCCAACAGAAAGAATAGGGAAGAAGAGAGAAGGAATGCAGCGAAGTCTCCGAACAGACCCGAAAAAGCAAAGATAATACACGGATTTGTCATACCTGAAGTAGGTTTGCGGTAGAGTTCGCGAGAGAAGAGGTAGCGGGGAAGCAGTGAGATGGGGGTCGAATGTAGGGTAAAGGGTAAAAATCCCTAGGGAGAAGCTGGGCCGCGAGGGTTATCACGCAGTCGGCTTCGAGGTAACTTCGCGGCCGCTGTGCCGCGAAGTTGCAAAACAAACGAAAAAGAAAACGACGGGCCGCTTTTACTCACCGCGTCGCGGCAATACACCACCTCCCAAACAGACCCTTAATTGTAATGCATAAGGGCTGCCGCAACAACTTTTTTTTTATCTGAATATCTATGAAAAAATCATATGATTTGTTAATTAATTGATAATCATGTAATTAATTACTTTTCTGATAATTGTCTCAAATTTTAAAATTTTTAATTCATATGAAAAATATAAAATTTTAAGTCTTTCCATATAGGTCTATAATATATATATATATATATATATATATATATATATATATATAATTAAATATTACACTAAAATTCAAATAAATAATTTTAATTAAAAGTTCTCATTATGTCTACATAATCTCTTTATGTTTTGGTTCATTCGCCTCTTACCTTCAAAATTTAGGTGATTATGATCAATAAGCATTTTATCTGTTGTGATATTCTCAGAAAGGTTGTTGGCTTGAATGTCCACCAATAATTAGCTACTTTCAAGACTAGTGAAAAAGTATTCTCCATATTTGTATGTAACATAATTTTTATATATATATATTTTATATTTTCTACATTAAAAGGATGAAACATAAAGTTGAAAGAGATTAGAAAGAGAAACTTCATATCTTCAAGATCAAATTTTATCATCATGAATACAAGTATAGATATGTAAAAAAAATCATGAATTTAAAAGATATTGGCTATTACGTTTTTTTTAAATTTTTGTTATAAAGTTCAAACATAAATTTCCAACATATGGTATCACAACCTTGATAACTAAATTTATGATTTTCCATATAATTTTATTTATGTTGATTATATTAAATTTTCGATGTGAATTATATCTTGAATTAGATCACTAAAATAAAATTATGTGATTGAAATTATTATTTATTTGATGTCGATGTTATGTTTAATTTGTTAGTCATCAAAATGACTAAATCGGTAAGTTTAATAGACGTCAAATTAAATAAATTCAATTACTCATGAGTATGTGATGTTTGTTATGAAATAATTTAACATTTATTACGAAAATATTAAATTTCGTTTATTATAAAATATTTCTGGATCGTCCAAATGTTGATCTTTTGTTTTATAATATTTGAATATAATTGTAGCTCATTTATGTACTTAGTTAAGATATGTTTATATATCCAAAGATAATATAAATGTCTAATTTGAGTATAACAATATATTAAATTTAAGTTAAGCATCAATTATGTTTATTATCGTGTATTGTTATATCACACAAAGAATATTTCAATAGACTATTATTATTATAATTATTATTTTAATCTGATTTTATATAAATATTTATGTAAGTTTAATGTTTGAAGCATTAATGTACAAGCATGTTTTATTTATTTGCATTAACCAGTCATGTTTCTTTTCATTCGCAAGCAACAACTGCTCAAATTTTCAATGGACTTAACTTCACTGAATGACGCGAACAATTCTAGTTTTAACTTGGTGTTCTAAATCTTAATTTGACACTTGCTACTGAGAAGCTCCTTGTTCTTATTGATTCTAGCAGTCCTAAAAAAATATTTTTTTATAAAGCTTGGAAAAAATTGAACAAATTGAGTTTAATGTTTATGAGAATGACTGTAAAAAAACAACATAAATTGTACATTTTATAACACTAAAAAGTGCTAAGAAATTTATAAAATTTGCTGATAATTGTTTTCAGTCTGACTCCGTTGATAAGTCTTTTGCTGTGACACTATTAAGTACGTTAACCAACATGAAATTTGATGGTTCTCGTGTTATGCATTAGCATGTCGTTGAAATGACAGAAATAGCAGCAAGACTTAAGATCCCGCGAATGTAAGTGAATGAACTTTTATTTGTACAATTTATCATTGACTCCTTGTCGTCTGAGTATGGTCCATTTCACATGAACTACAACATTATAAAAGATAAGTGAAATGTGAATGAACTACAATATATGCTCATTTAAGAGTAAGCAAAGCTTAAGAAATGAGCAAATCACTCCATTAATCTAACGGGTCACCAAAGAAGAGTTGTAAAGAAACCAAGAAAGTAATGGAAAGGGCAAGCAAGAACCACTAAAGATTAATGTGTCGTTTGCCCCAATTTACAAAGAGAAACATAAAGCAATCAAGCGTCACTTTTGCAGAAGGCTTAACCACTATCAAAATGACTGTCAAAAGTATAAAGACCGGTAAAAAAAGAAAGTTAAACCTTGTGTTTCTGTATGTTTCGAATCAAGTTTGACAGAAGTTCCTTATAATACCTAGTGAATTGATTCTAGTTGTACCACTCATGTTTCTAATATGATGCAGGGATCCCTTACAACCCAAATCATAAACTCAAATGAAAAATTTGTCTCCACGGGAAATCGAGTCAAAACATTAGTTGAAGTTATTGGAATCTATCGGTTGATTTTAGATATGGGAGACCATTTAGACATTTTTAAAATACTTTCTGTCCCTTATATTTCTCGTAATTTGATTTCATTGTCTAAACTTGATCCTATTGGATACTCCTTTAAATTTGAAAATTATTGTTTCAGTTCATTTAAACACAATCATCTCATAAGTTTTGGTATTCTTTGTGATGACCTATATAAGCTTAAACTTGATAACATTTTCGCTGAGACTCTGATGACTTTGCATCGTAATATTTGTATTAAACATGGTTTTATGAATAAAAGTTCAACTTATTTGTAGAATAAACGTTTGGGTCATATATCCAAAGAAAGAATTGAAAGACGAGTTGAAATTGATGAATCACAACAAAGTTTGAGATGTCGTTGAATTGCGTGAAGGTTGTAAAAAAGTTGAGTGTAAATGGGTCTTTAAGACTAAGCGCGACTCGAATGGTAATATTAAACGATATAAAGCCAGACTTGTTGTCAAATGTTTCACTAATAAAATGACATCGACAAGAAACATTTTTTTTCGGTTTATAAGAAAGATTCATTTAGAATTATCATGATACTAGTAGCTCGTTTTGATTTTGAGTTACACCAAATGAATGTGAAAATTGTCTTTCTGAATGAGAATTTAGATGAAGAGATCTACATGAGTTAACCTGAAGGATTTTCGGCTTTAGGAAAGGAACACATGGTGTGTAAACTTAAGAAGTCAATATATGAACTTAAGTAAGCTTCCCGATAATGGTATCTTAAGTTCAATGATATCATCACGCCCTTTGGATTTAGAGAAAACTCTTTTTATCAGTATATTAAGTTTGCATGTTGATGACATCTTGCTGGCTACTAATGATCTTGGCTTATTATATGAAATAAAAAAATTTCTCTCTATGAACTTTTAAATGAAAGATAAGAGTGAGACATCGTATGTGATTGAAATAGAAATATTTCGTGATAGATCACAATGATTGTTAGGGTTGTCTAAAAAAACATATATCGAAAGAGTTGTTAAGAGATTCAATATGGAAGGGTGCTTAACAAGTGTTGCTCTAATTAAAAAATGAAATTAATCCAACCTTATGCAATGTCCAGATAATGATTTGGAATGTAAACAAATGGAAAATTTTTTTTATACATCTATTGTTGAAAGCTTAATGTATGCTCAGACTTCTACCAGACTATACATTAGTTTTGTTGTCGAGATGTTGGGCAGGTATTGAAGTAATCCAGAAATAGATCATTGGAAAGTTGCAAAGAAAGTTTTGAGGTATCTACAATGAACAAAGAACCACATGCTCGCTTATAAAAGATTTAAAGATTTTGAAGTGATATGATATTCATATCCAGATTTTGCTGAATGTGTTGATATAAGAAAATTAACATTTTGCTATCTCTTCCTTTTGTCTGAAGGAGCACTCTCATGGAAAAGTGCGAAACAGACTATCATAGTTGTTTTCACTGTGAAAGGTGAATTTGTGACATGTTTTGAAGCTAAAATTTAGGGTTTATGGCTGCAAAATTTTATTTCAGGACTTGAAATTATCGACAGTATTGCCAAGCCGCTGAAAATTTTTTGTAATAACTTCCCAATGCCTTCTTTTTCAAAAAAATGACAAGTATTCCAAATGTGTAAAACACATGAAAATAAAATATATTGTCTTTAAGGAACAAGTTCAGAAACATAGGGTGTCAACTGAACATGCTTGCAAAGAATCTCAAGATTGCAGGTCCTTTAACAAAATGGTTGCCACCAAATACATTTAATGAATATGTCGTGAGAATGAACATTACTAAAACCTTTTATTAGTTTTATGTTTTTCGTATTTTGACACATTGAGCTTAAATTTTCTTGTTTATGATATTTATAAATTTTATTTTTATCGTTAGTGTACATTTTATGTTGCATGATGTTCAACAAGATTTGTCTTCTAATATACATCGTAGGACCATGATGTTAATTCTCATTATGCTAAATATGTAATTGATGTTGTGTTACATGGAAGAGACTGTATCGATAAATTGATGCACAACAGCCATGTTGATATTAATTTAATACTTATTAAATAAGTTATGATTAAACCAATATAAAGAAAGATTTATCTTACATTTTGTGCAGTATGTTATGCACTATTAAATTTAAGTGAGTTAAGTGAGATAATGTTAAATTTTTATTTGTGACTCACATTTATTTTAATAATTTATCAAGAACTTATGTCATTTATTTTATAACTCATGATAACATAATTCCTTTATTTTCTTAACTCATAATATATGTTATAATAAATGATAACTTATATTATTTATTTTTATAACTAATGTTAACTTAAGTTATTTATTTTTTTAACTCATAACTTATGTCATAATAAATTATAACTTATTTATTTTTCCAACGAGTTATTTATTTTCTTAACTCATAACTTATGTCATAATAAATTATAACTTAAGTTATTCATTTTTATAACTCGTGAAAACTCATGTTATTTATGTCATAACTTATGATAACTTATGATATTTATATTTGCAGCTCAAGTAACCCTTAAAATGAATATAAGTTACTAACTTATGTCATTGATTTTAATAATAAAAATCAATTAATTTAGTAAATTATCATAAATCCTATTGGTTAGTAACCTCCTGATGAAAGGTGGTTAAATATAACATAATTCAGAGAATGATTCATCTCTCTTCTTAACACGCCTCGTATATTTCCCTCAATCAGAAAATACAAAAAGTTGAAAAGGATCAAAGAGAGAAACTCCATCTTTTTAAGATCAAAATTTTTAAGATCAAATTTTATCATCATGAATAAAAATATATATTATTTTATTATGGATATGTAAAAATCATAAAATTAAAAGATTTTGACTATTATGTATTTTTAGAATTTAAGTCATAAAGTTCAAACATGAATTTCTAACATTATATATATATGACAACTAAAAAACAATATATTTAATACAACTATTTTCTTATTTTTTGTGGTATTTTTTTTGAGTGGTATTTCTTTCATGGCTAAAATAAATTAGTATATGATCATTATTTTTAAATATTCTTCTAGGCATAAGTATACTCATGAAATTAACATATTTAATATTACTTATATCAAATTGCTTCTGAAGAATTCTATGCAGGCTAGTACCATATTAAGCAAGAATATATATATATATATATATATATATATATATATATATATATATATATATATATATATATATGTGTGTGTGTGTGTGTGTGTGTGACAGTAGAATAGCAGATTACCGTCTTAGCGTGGTACTAAAATTCAACACACACTCGGAGAAAAAAAAATCTGGTAATGACATTAAAAGTTTTAACATGAAAAACTAGAAATGGAAAAAATCAGGAGGACTGACCCAGCTAAACACATCCACTATAAAAAAATGATTACGACTGCAACCACTTGCCACTCAGGCGAGAAAGGGTTATTAGGTTTTCCAAATTACAAAAGTTGATTGGCGGCGATTGATAACGATAGGCGGCGTCGGTTGATGACAGTCGACGGTGATGGACGGTAATCAATGTCGACCGACAATGATAGATGGCGGTCAGTGGTGGTTGACCGAGACAGGAGTGCTTGACGATGGTCAGTGGTTATCGACGACGATTGATGACAGCTGGTGTTGGTCGACAGCGGTAGGAGTAGGCTAGACTTTAGTTTATTCTAAAGTCTCAAGTTCTTTCTCAAGCCTCAAGCCATTTTCCTCTCCGATAAGAGTATTGGGCTCTATCTATAGAGTTTTGTGTGCAATTAATGTAGGAATATAAATTACTTTGATCGAAAGACTTAAATGACTTCTCTTAATTGGACAACATTTGATAAACATTTGAGTGTCTTAATATGTCAAAATTAAGTAATTTTGGGCCGTTGGATTCGTCCTGTCAAGACACTTGATTTGACTACACCCTTGCTTGAATTGACATTCGTTTAACATTTCAAATATGTTCATAAAACATTTATAAGCAGTTTAATCGCTTGATTTAGATTTTGGTAGCATTAGATTTTTCTTGTCGAGCCGATCAGTTTGTTTATAAGCCTATTGAAATCAAGTTTCTTGAAAACTTTTTATCGAAAATTGAATAATTCAGCTGATGAAAATTTATTAATGGTCTATCAATCTTACACAACAAACATTCAACTTGACTCATCAGTTCCCGTATATATATATATAACCAATTTGCTTTTTCCATAAATGCCTAAATGGAAAACTCATTAATATTTCTTTGACTTCTTTCCCTTTTTGCTTACCCAATAAAGCTTCGTTCAGCTCTTCGGCAATCCAAGTTGACTCATCAGTTCCCGTACAATATTTTCCGACAAATCTCTCTCTCTGCCCCTCCCCGTTCCAGAAAAAGCACTAAAAAGCCCTCGTCGCATGCCTTAAAACCTCCATATCAACGGCTAACTCGCAACCCGCCATAAACTCCAACGGTCAAATAAATGCTCGCTAACGAAATACCAAACGGTCCTCTCTCCCCCATCATTATCACGTGATCTTTCACTTTCTCACTTCCACCCGTTACACTCGTGCCCGGCGCCGCAACGGCTTTTCTTCCTTGTCCCCATCCACGTGTCATCCCCCCATTCGTTCCTTCTCTTCCTCCACGTGCCCTCCGACTCCCTATTTATTCTCCTCGGTACTCTCCGTTTAGAAGTTAATTGCACCACAGCTCGTTCTCCTAGATCTCATGGCCAACCACTCGCCGCCGGCCAGCGTTCTTCTGCTCCTCCTCCTCAACATTATCACCTCTTCCACCGCCGCCCGGCATGACTATGCGGATGCCCTTCACAAAAGCATACTCTTCTTCGAGGGGCAGCGTTCCGGCCGCCTCCCACCTTCTCAGCGCATCTCATGGCGCCGCGACTCTGCCTTACATGATGGTGCCTCTATCGGTGTAAGCTCTTTACCCTTTCTTCTCAAGAAATATTATGTATGAAGAACATATACAAAATTCGATTTTACATAAAGTTAAGATCTGATTTTTAAAAATGATTTTAAGAAAATTTTCGCGGAGTTCATCACATCAAAGTAAATATATAGCACGATGGCTGACAAATCAATGTCAAGAAATCTCTCAGGTGGACCTTACCGGCGGCTACTACGACGCCGGCGACAACATAAAATTCGGCTTTCCCATGGCCTTCACCACCACCCTCCTCTCCTGGAGCATCATCGACTTCAACCACACTATGCCCCCCGCCCATCTCTCCGACGCCATCTCCGCCGTCCGTTGGGCCACCGATTACCTCCTTAAAGTCACCTCCTTCCCCAACACTCTCTACGTCCAAATCGGTAACGCTTTCCGCGACCATTCATGTTGGGAACGCCCCGAGGATATGGACACCCCCCGCACAGTCTACAAAGTCAACACTTCCCATCCCGGTTCCGACGTCGCCGGCGAAACCGCCGCCGCACTCGCGGCCGCCTCCATCGTTTTCCGTATCTGCGATCCCGATTATTCGAGCCGGCTTTTACGACGAGCTGTCCGCGTGTTTGATTTTGCGGATCGGTATCGAGGTGCTTACAGTTCGAGCTTACACGACGTCGTCTGTCCCTGTTACTGCGACTTTTCGGGTTATAAGGATGAACTGCTTTGGGGAGCGGCGTGGCTGCATAAGGCGACGAGGAAGAGGGATTACAGGGAGTATATCAAGAGGAATGAGGATGTGCTTGGGGCTAGCGATACAAAACACGAATTTGGATGGGATAACAAACACGCTGGAGTCAACGTGCTTATATCTAAGGTGCGTTTACTGTATGGTAGCCTCAAAAGCGCTGAGCTGATCTTGTTCTGCTTTTCTTTTACGCCGTTTGCTTTTGCTTTTTGGCAATTTTTACAGCTTTTATGTCAGAAAATTTAGTCCCGGCGCTGAACAACTGTAATAGTGTCGGATTTTATTGTATAAAGTATAAAGTCCTTAACTTTTTGACAGAGTTTCAGGTTTTTGGATTAAAAATACTATTTTTGTTTGAAAAAAATTATTACATTTTCCTTTTAATTGTAATAAGCAGAATTTTTCAGAGCCATTCAAGATAAATTGAGTGACAGATATGAATTTGTTTGGTGATCGTAGGCTTCGCAGCATTACTGATTCATTTTTGAGTCAGAAAAATTTTAGAACCTGGTTGGGTTATAAATGGGGCAACAATATGATGGGGTTGCTTTTGCAAATTCATATTTCTCTTTGGTGGCATGTGCACAGGAAGTGTTGATGGGGAAGGATGACTACCTCCGGTCATTCAAGGAAAACGCCGACGATTTCATCTGCTCCCTTCTCCCCGGCGTCTCTTCTCACCCGGAGATCCAGTACTCTCCAGGCAAATCTTCCCTGCACAATCTCCCACTAACAATTAAAAATTCCATCTTTTTACCTTCCTCCTTAATTTTCTAGTCATTATCACTGTCATTGTATCTGTTAATGTAAATTTTATATGACTGAACTGAAGGTGGTCTGCTCTTCAAGACTGGAGGAAGCAATATGCAGCATGTTACTTCCCTCTCCTTCCTTCTCCTCGCCTACTCTAACTATCTCAGCCACGCCAATAGCCACGTGCCATGTGGCGCATCCTCGGCCTACCCCGATGATCTCAGACTGGCCGCCAAGCGCCAGGTACAAAACCATTCATTATCCACCTCATCCGATACCCATAACCTACCTGTTAATTTACCTGTGTAGGTTGACTATATTCTCGGAGATAATCCGTTGCAAATGTCGTATATGGTGGGGTATGGGAAGAGGTACCCGCAGCACATACACCATCGGGCCAGCTCATTGCCTTCGGTAGCAGCTCATCCGGGTCGGATCGGGTGCAAGGCAGGTACTCCCTATTACCTGAGCCCAAACCCGAATCCGAATCTACTCGTCGGGGCAGTCGTGGGCGGGCCGACCAATAAAAGCGATGTATTCCCAGATGCTCGGTCCATATTCCAGCAGTCGGAGCCCACTACATATATTAACGCCCCACTCGTGGGTCTCCTGGCTTACTTCTCGGCCCACCCATATGACTGAAAATTAGAGCCGAGAGCTAAACACTATTTGAATGAATATTGTGTATGATAGTTATTATTATTGTAATTATAAAAGTGTTGGGGTGGTAGCGGCCAGAGGGAGTGAGATGCAATTAGAATGTTGACCCTAACTAACAATTTTTTTGTAATTCTTTTGATATTTTGAAAATTTTGATTGTGTGATATTTTCTTCTCTATGAGCCCCATAATTATGACTGATGGATTTCATAGAAGTTGAGTTAAGTGATAGCGTATGACAGGTGAGATTCACTGAAGTTGAAATCTATGTACGAACGATGGATTAGATTCGCATAAGTTGTGAATTATGTTGTGTGTCGAGTCTCGTATGTAATATAAATATCTAAACATTAATGTGTATATGGACGATTGATGAGATTAGAGCACGCCGCCGTGCAATTCAACTTTTGTGAAAGTTGAATTACACGGTGTATATGGTAGTTATTATTATTGTAATTATAAAAGTGTTAGGGTGGTAGCGGCCAGAGGGAGTGAGATGCAATTAGAATGTTGACCCTAACTAACAATTTTTTTGTAATTCTTTTGATATTTTGAAAATTTTGATTGTGTGATATTTTCTTCTCTATGAGCCCCATAATTATGACTGATGGATTTCATAGAAGTTGAGTTAAGTGATAGCGTATGACAGGTGAGATTCACGGAAGTTGAAATCTATGTACGAACGATGGATTAGATTCGCATAAGTTCGTGAATTATGTTAGTGTGTCAGAGTCTTGTATGTAATATAAATATCTAAACATTAATATGTATACAGACGATGGATGAGATTCGAGCACGCCGCCGTGCAATTCAACTTTTGTGAAAGTTGAATTACACGGTGTATATGGTAGTTATTATTATTGTAATTATAAAAGTGTTAGGGTGGTAGCGGCCAGAGGGAGTGAGATGCAATTAGAATGTTGACCCTAACTAACAATTTTTTTGTAATTCTTTTGATATTTTGAAAATTTTGATTGTGTGATATTTTCTTCTCTATGAGCCCCATAATTATGACTGATGGATTTCATAGAAGTTGAGTTAAGTGATAGCGTATGACAGGTGAGATTCACGGAAGTTGAAATCTATGTACGAACGATGGATTAGATTCGCATAAGTTGTGAATTATGTTGTGTGTCAGAGTCTTGTATGTAATATAAATATCTAAACATTAATATGTATACAGACGATGGATGAGATTCGAGCACGCCGCCGTGCAATTCAACTTTTGTGAAAGTTGAATTACACGGTGTATATGGTAGTTATTATTATTGTAATTATAAAAGTGTTAGGGTGGTAGCGGCCAGAGGGAGTGAGATGCAATTAGAATGTTGACCCTAACTAACAATTTTTTTGTAATTCTTTTGATATTTTGAAAATTTTGATTGTGTGATATTTTCTTCTCTATGAGCCCCATAATTATGACTGATGGATTTCATAGAAGTTGAGTTAAGTGATAGCGTATGACAGGTGAGATTCACGGAAGTTGAAATCTATGTACGAACGATGGATTAGATTCGCATAAGTTGTGAATTATGTTGTGTGTCAGAGTCTTGTATGTAATATAAATATCTAAACATTAATATGTATACAGACGATGGATGAGATTCGAGCACGTCGCCGTGCAATTCAACTTTTGTGAAAGTTGAATTACACGGTGTATATGGTAGTTATTATTATTGTAATTATAAAAGTGTTAGGGTGGTAGCGGCCAGAGGGAGTGAGATGCAATTAGAATGTTGACCCTAACTAACAATTTTTTTGTAATTCTTTTGATATTTTGAAAATTTTGATTGTGTGATATTTTCTTCTCTATGAGCCCCATAATTATGAGTGATGGATTTCATAGAAGTTGAGTTAAGTGATAGCGTATGACAGGTGAGATTCACGGAAGTTGAAATGTATGTACGAACGATGGATTAGATTCGCATAAGTTGAATTATGTTGTGTGTCAGAGTCTTGTATGTAATATAAATATCTAAACATTAATATGTATACAGACGATGGATGAGATTCGAGCACGCCGCCGTGCAATTCAACTTTTGTGAAAGTTGAATTACACGGTGTATATGGTAGTTATTATTATTGTAATTATAAAAGTGTTAGGGTGGTAGCGGCCGGAGGGAGTGAGATGCAATTAGAATGTTGACCCTAACTAACAATTTTTTGTAATTCTTTTGATATTTTGAAAATTTTGATTGTGTGATATTTTCTTCTCTATGAGCCCCATAATTATGAGTGATGGATTTCATAGAAGTTGAGTTACGTGATAGCGTATGACAGGTGAGATTCACGGAAGTTGAAATGTATGTACGAACGATGGATTAGATTCGCAGAAGTTGAATTATGTTGTGTGTCAGAGTCTCATATGTAATATAAATATCTAAACATTAATATGTGTATACAGACGATGGATGAGATTCGAGCACGCCGCCGTGCAATTCAACTTTTGTGAAAGTTGAATTACACGGCGGCATGCTCAAATCTTATATTTCAACAACCATATATAGTACAACATATATACGAACGACAAGTGAGATTCACATAAGTTGAATTGCACGATGGCAGCTCGATGCTCATCCGTCGTTTGCACACATTGTACATCTTGTATGTAAGTAATATTTTCTCCGACTTGAGATGGATGAACCACAACGTTACAAAGCTGGGTGTCACGCTCCACCATCTTCAAGAGAATTGTGGAAGCAAACCATGAGGAGAAAAACTCTAGAAGGAGGCAATTCTAGAAGATTCTACCTCATTCCAGAAACAAATTCCAAAGGAAGACTCGAGCAACCTAGAATGTTCTAGGGATATGAATGTACATAAGAGCGTAATATAGAACTCTCTAGAAATAGGAATAATCTCATGTAATATAGAAAGTTCATATGGCTTGGAGAAGGCTATAAATAAGAGCCCCTCCCCCTCATTTGTATCCATCTAAATATTGAATAGAGCTTTCAAGTATTCTAAGTGCCTAGTGTTCATTTCTCTACTCTTCTTCTCAAGAGTGTGTTGTGCTCATAAGTCAAAGCGTTTGCAAGGGTTAGGCTGATTTAGTGCTAGAAGAAAGAGCTAAAGCCGCACGGGGACTAAGAGAAAAGTTAGTTACGTGACAGTTGGTATCAGAGCCTTGGTTCAAAGGGCATGACAAGAAGTGTTAGAGAGCATGGGATGGAATCAGAAGCCACAAATGTGGAATCATCTCAAGGGCGAGGTCGTCAGGAGCAAAGAGAGCCTACCCCATCCAAGCCACATGGGAGGTCCAAGGATGTCATGAATAGCTTTGATTCACGCCTTACTCGGGTGGAGGAGGCAATGAATGGTATGGAAAGCCAAGTAGAGGATTTGGGCCAAAGGATTGACGGACTCGAGGAGGACGCCACCATCCATTCAACGATCAGAGGTATGCTGTTCCAACTTGAGGAGACCTTAAAGGACCAAATGGCAAACATGCGGGGAGGACTTGATGTGGGAGCTCCAAGAAGTACGAAGAGCCCATGAAGATGAGATGAGATGGGTACGTGCTAGCTTGGAAGAAATGCGAGGGCATATTTCGCTATGCAAGAGGGCGCTAGCGACATCCATTGGCCAACATACCTTTGAAGCCAAGAGAATTGAAGTTCCAAAACCAAAGAGTTTTGGAGGAACACGCAACGCGAAAGAAGTAGACAACTTCTTATGGGGACTAGAGTAATATTTCGGAGTGATGGGGATCACAGATGAGGAAGCGAGAATTCAATTTGCGGCTCTTTATCTCTCAGACATTGCTATGCCATGGTGGCGGAGAAGGCATGGAGATGTTGAAAAATGTATGCACACCATATCTACCTTTGATGACTTTAAAAGAGAGTTAAAGAGACAGTTTTACCCTGAAAATGCGGAAGATGAGGCTAGAGCTCGGTTAAGAAGGCTCAAGCAAACAGGTTCGATTCGAGAATACATTAAGGAGTTTACTAATCTAGTCATTGAAATCCGCTATCACTGAAGAACCTGTACTTAGCCTTCTTGATCATAATAAGGTATATGAAGTGCACACTGATGCATTTGACTTCACTATAGGGGGAGTACTTATGCAAGAAGGACATCCCATTGCATATGAAAGCTGGAAACTTAACGAGACGGAGCGTCGCTACACGGTCCAAGAAAAGGAGATGACAGCCATCATACATTGCCTTCGAGTATGGAGACACTACATACTTGGCTCCAAGTTCAGGGTCCTGACAGATAATATTGCCACCAGCTATTTTCAGACCCAGAAGAAACTGAGTCCCAAGCAAGCGCGATGGCAAGACTTCTTGGCAGAATTCGATTACACCTTGGAGTATAAACCAGGGAAGGCTCCGAAAAACTGAACTAGCAAGCATCTCACAAGTCTCCAGCTCCCTCTTAAGCAGAATCAAGGAAGGAATGAACTCTGATCCACAAGCTCAAAGTATTATAGCCCTAGTAAAAGAAGGAAAGACAAGAAGGTTCTGGCTAGACGAAGATGTCATCTACACTAAAGGCCAACGCATCTATGTACCAAGGTGGGGCAACATAAGGAAGGAGCTAGTTAAAGAATGTCATGATTCTATGTGGGCAGGGCATCCAGGTATGAAGCGAACCCTAGCGCTACTAAAGATGAGCTATTATTGGCCAGGAATGAAGGATATGGTGGAAGAATATGTCCGCACTTGTCTCGTTTGCCAACAAGACAAAGTTGTTCTCCAACAACTAGGGGGATTGTTGGAACCACTACCTATTCCTCAGAGACCATGGGAGAGCGTCTCTATGGACTTTATCTCTAGCCTGCCAAAATCAAATGGATTTGGAAACATCCTGGTCGTAGTTGATAGATTCGACAAGTATGCAATATTTGTTGCGGCTCCTACTAATTGCACAGCAGAAGAAGCCGCCAGGCTCTTTCTTAGCAATGTGGTAAAGCTATGGGGAATACCACAAAGCATTATAAGTGATCGGGATCCTCGCTTCACTGTGAGATTTTGGACAAAGCTATTCAAAATGTTGGAGTCTGATCTAAACTTCTCTACAAGCTTCCATCCTCAAAGTGATGGACAAACTAAGAGGATCAATGGCCTATTGGAGCTATATTTGCGACATTATGTAAGTGCAAATCAACAAAATTGGGCCAAATTGCTGGATGTGGCACAATTCTCTTTCAATCTACAAACAGATGAAGCCACCAATAAAAGTCCTTTCGAGATAATCATGGGACAACAACTGATGACTCCCCTATCCCTTACGACTAACTATGAAGGAAGAAGTCCAGCAGCCTTCAAGTTTGCCAAGACTTGGAATGAACAAAAGGAGCTAGCTCGAGCAACATTACACAAGGCCGCAAGGAAGATGAAGAAGTGGGCGGATAAAAAGAGGAGGCACATTGAGTTTAAAGAAGGAGATCTAGTCCTTGTAAAGCTTCTACCTCAACAATTCAAAGCATTTTGGAAGGTACATAAAGGACTAATTCGAAGATACGAAGGACCTTTCGAGGTTATAAAACAAGTAGGAAAGGTCTCCTACAAGCTTAACCTTCCACCAAAATTAAAGATCCATCATGTGTTTCATGTGAGCATGTTGAAACCATAACATGAAAACATGGAAGACTCTTCAAGAGGGATTTCCAATTGAGCGCCCACAGCTGTAATCACCTATTTTGATAAAGAGATTGAAGAGATACTAGCGGACATAATAATCCGAAAACGTGGAGTACCAAACTACAAAGAGTATCTCATCAAGTGGAAGGGATTGCCCGATAGTGAAGCTAGCTGGGAGCATGAGGACACTCTGTGGTAATCCAAGGAAAAGATCCAACAATACCAGGAGGATGGCGCAATGAGGGCATTGCGAGCATGAGTGGGGGAGAGTGTCACGCTCCACCTTTTTCAAGAGAATTGTGGAAGCAAACCATGAGGAGAAAGACTCTAGAAGGAGGCAACTCTAGAATATTCTACCTCATTCCAGAAACAAGCTCCAAAGGAAGACTCAAGAGCAACCTAGAATGTTCTAGGGATATGAATGTACATAAGAGAGTAATAATATATAACTCTATAGAAATAGGAATAATCTCATGTAATCTAGAAAGTTCATATGGCTTGGAGGAGGCTATAAATAAGAGCCCATCCCCCTCATTTGTATCCATCTAAGTATTGAATAGAGCTTCCAAGTGTTCTAAGTGCCTACTGTTCATTTCTCTACTTTTCTTCTCAAGAATGTGTTGTGCTCATAAGTCCAAGCGTTTGCAAAGGTTAGGCTGATTTAGTGCTAGAAGAAAGCGCTAAAGCCGCATGCGAACTAAGAGAAAAGTTAGTTCCGTGACATGGGGCATCTAAATGGCGCTGCATGAGTTCTAGAACATGAAAATGAGTTTGACATATCTAACACCTAAGCTTTTATGAGTGTGTGTGTGTAATTTTACATATGCATAAAAATGTGTATTTCATTTTTTTTTTGTTAAAATAATGATATATTTTTATGTAATATAGAAAATTGGGGTGGGATAAATATGCAAATAGAGATAAATTGGGGCATATATCTAAATGCCTATTAATTTTTTTCTAAGAATTTTTATTTGGTGCTATTAAATAATTTAAATTAATTTAAAAAGTGAACTTAATGTAATTTGATCAAAAATAAATTGGCATGTAATTTTTCATTAAAATGAAAACTGTTAGTTGGTTTTCTTTAAGTATTAATTTAACTTAAATCTAATTGAATTTATATTTACATTTCTTCGTATTTATTTTCTTAGATTAAATTAATTTTAATTTTCATGTAAATTAAACTTTACTTCTTTAATAAAACTTGAATTAAATTCAATTTTAAATTAAATTAAATTAATTATTTAGTTATTCACCTTTTTAAGCCTTAATCATTTATATGATAGATTTAGCAATTAGGAAAATATCATTATCATTATCAAAAGAATAATCCATAAGACATTGAACTTTAATTTATTTATTTTAGTTAAAATTAAAAATAAATGTTGATAAATTTTTTCCCCTTGTCTTTCCAGCTTACAAAGTTACAAAACGATCCAATTAAACCCCGGTCTAAAGCGTTGCCCTGCGAACCGGATCCATAACCAACATCTATAAGTACTTTCAAACCCCGTCCATCCTATATGTTCTTCCTCACGTACCAGCGCCGACACCGCCGCCAGCCGCCGCCCGCCGCCGCCCTCCGCCGCCGACGATGTCGGTGGTGTGCGGGTTTGAATGCTTTCTTTGCCTTGGATTCACGCGCTGGTTATGGAAGCACCTCCGCTACGTTGGCTCCGACGACTCCGACTCATGGCCTCTAGCCACCGTCGAGGATTTCTATCCTATCCCCCGCATCTGCCGCACCGTCCTCGCTGCCTACGAAGAGGATATTTCTCACCCACATTACGCTCCTCACGCCGGATATGGCATGAAACTCGAATGGTTCATCAAGCGCGTCCCCTACAAAGAAACCGAGAATCAGTGCCCGCCCTACCTAATCTACGCCGATCGCGAACACCGCGAGATCATCCTTGCCATTCGCGGCCTCAATCTAGTCCGCAATAGCGATTACAGAGTCCTCCTAAACAATCATCTCGGCATGCAAATGTTCGACGGAGGCTATGTCCACCACGGCCTGCTCAAGGCCGCCACATTTGTGCTCAATCGGGAATCGGAGATTCTGCGAAATTTGATTCGAGAGGGTGGTCCGGATTATAAGCTGGTGTTTGCTGGGCATTCTCTGGGTTCCGGCGTGGCGGCGCTAATGACGGTTATCGTGGTTAACCATCGGGATCAGTTCGGTGGAATCCCTAGGAGTCAGATCCGTTGTTATGCGATCGCGCCAGCAAGGTGTATGTCGTTGAATCTTGCGGTTAAGTACGCGGATGTAATCAATTCTGTTATTCTTCAGGTGTGTTTTTGTTGTTGATCTGTTTTATGTTCATCGAGTAGAATTGGATAGTAGGAGGAGCTTGTTTAGTTGAGGGATGAGAATTTTTCGATAGTTTTATTGTTTTAATTCCATTGAAAAGAAAATGATTCTAACCAGGAGGGAGTGGAGTGGGAGATTTTAGAGTTAAAATAGGTATATTTGACTTTGGGAGTTTTATTTACTGAAACTGAAGAAGTATTTTTCTGTTTATTCGAAGTTCCAACGTATTGTTCAGAAAATCAATTTCTGATTGGACTGTTTATTGGCCGGTGCAAGGACTTGGGGAACATATGGTTTTTTCACATATAATATGTTAATATAGATTCAAAAGTTGAATTTATTTTAATTTAGAAGGGGGAAATAGAATGCATGTTTCCTGACCCTTTTTTTTCCATCTTTTTTTAGTATGCATGAAAGATAAGTCAAAAGAATCTATTGTCTTATTGACGAACAGCTACCTATTTTATTTCAATTTTGTGTTTAATGTATTCAAATTTGCACCAGGAACAAACAATGAGAGTCTTAAGCAAGTCATTCAAATATTGAGATCGAAATTCCGTAGTGATGTTGTTACAAATTGAATGGAATGGTAAAAACTAACCCCTTTACTCGAGCCTCGTCCTTGGCGTGCATGAGAGAGATCCTAGTGATAGTTTTCCTTGAGATAGCAAATTTTTAGAAAGTATATATTATTTCTATTATCGTTGAGATAGATTACTTTGATATTGTGTTAGGGTTTAGTTAGATCAAGAGTTAAGAGTTTTTATGAACACAAGCCTCTATAATTAATTATCACTAGAGAGCACTCGTGTGAATGTGCAAATGTTAAATGTGTGCTTTTGAGATGAGCATTACCTGTTTACTAGCATATGGCTCATTGTATCAATTTTCACTTGATTGATGGAATGGCACACAACATAGTTGTTGTGCAACAAAACCGACAAAATAAAGTGAAAAATGGAACGAGGAAATTTGCAAAAAATAAAACAGAGAAACACCCAGATTTACGTGGTTTGAACAATTTTGTCTACGTTCATGGAGTTGCAGAGGATTTTATTACTTCGAGGATTTACACATTGTCGATAAATTCGACGATTACAAGAAAACTCTTCTCTCTCTCATCGTCTCTCTCCTCTCTCTCTACCCGTTAGCAACAATACCGAAGAAGAAGAAACCGAGAAACCAAGCCTTGTGTTGCCTTCTACTTCTCCCGTAAGCTACACAACCACCGAAGAGGTGGAGAAAGGAAGACAATAAGCAGCAGAGACCGCCGAACCTTGCGAAAATTTCTACTCCAATCCGTGAGCCAACTGTCGAAGAAGGAATAATCAAAGAGTTGGAACATCTGCTATGGCTTTAAAATTCTTGTTCGGTCCATTAAAGGCAAGGCGGAACCATAGGCAGGAGAGCAGCCATAATTCGCGAAATCAAAGAGAAAGAGAAGGCAAGAAAGTTGAGTTGGAACAAGTATTTTCTCTTTTTTTTTACTCACGTGGACATGTATTCACACTCAACAAATCTTTGGATACTAGTATACATGCAATATCGTTCTTTCTCCTCAAACTGATATCCTCCACCTCTGCAACTCAATGCCCCCGTATTCAAGCTAGAAGACCAACTGAAGTTGCGCACAACTCCATCTTCTCAATTGTAATACCCTGAGTCAACATATCAACATGGTTCTTGCTTTTATAAATTTTCTCAAATAACAACTGTTCGTCATCCAACAATGACCATATGAAGTGATATCTGATCTGAATGTGCTTGGTCCTGGACTGAAATGCTGGATTCTTGGCAAATAATATGACGCTCTGACTATCACTATGGAGAATACTCTTCTGATTCTTCTTGCCCAATTCATCCAAGATATTTTGTAGCCATATCATCTCATTTGCAGCCTCTGACACTGCTATATACTCAGCTTCTGTAGTAGAAAAAGACTGTCTTCTGCAGATTAGAGCCCTATGATACTGCGTGTCACCAAGAGTATAAATATAGCCCGTATTGCTCCTTCTGATATCAATGTCTCCAGCTAGATCAACATCAACATAACCATGTACCTCTGAACTCTTTCCTGAAAAACATAAACAAGTTTTTGTAGAGTCTCTTAGGTACCTCAAGATGCACTTCATAATTTTCCAATGTTCCTTTCCTGGATTACTCATGTATCTCCTCACAACTCTCACTACATGGGCAATATCCAGTCTGGTGCAAACCATAACATACATAAGTTAACCAATAGCTGAAGCACAAGGAACCTTACTCATGTGATCACGTTTTTTCTCTGAATTGGGTGACATTCTTGTTGAGTCTGAAGTGACTGCTCAAGGGTGTGTCAACTGGTTTGGCCTTATTCATGTTGAACCTACTAAACATTTTTTCCACATATTCAACCTGTAAAAGCCTCAACGTGACTCTAACTCTGTCTCTAACAATTCTCATGCCAAAAATTTGCTTTGTAGCTCCCAAATCCTTCATTGCAAAGTGCTCTGATATCTTCTCCTTCAGATTATTGAATTCATCAATGCTGGCCCTTGCAATAAATATATCATCCACATACAGCAGTAAGATGATATATGAATTTTCAAACTACCTGACATAACAACAGTGATTTGCTTGACATCTGATGTACTATGCATTTTTCATGAAATTATCAAATTTTTTTGTACCATTGTCTAGGAGCCTGCTTCAGTTCATACAAGCTCTTCTTCAGTTTGCAAAATGAATCTACCTTTCCCTGTACCACAAATCCCACAGGTTGGTGCATGTAGATGTCTTTTTCAAGATCTCAATGAAGAAAGACTGTCTTCATATCTAACTGCTTAAGAAAGAGATCTTCAGTAGCCACCATAGATAATACCATTATGATGGTTGTAAGCTTCATCACAGGAGAAAAGATCTCAGAATAATCAATTCTCTGCTTCTGTTGAAAACCTTTTACAACAAGTCTAGCCTTGTACCTCTTATTGCTATCATGCTCAGTCTTCACTCGATACACCCACTTGTTGTGTAACGCCTTATTCTCTAATGGAAGATCTGTCAACTCCCATGTTTAATATTCTAACAGAGATTAATCTCCTCTTTCATGAGCAGCTCCCACTTACTCGAATTTTCATTTTGCAAGGTTTCTTCATAACTTTGTAACTCTCCACCATCTATCAGCAGAATGTAGTTCAAAGTTTGAGAGTAACGTTATGGAGAACGTCTAGTCATTGTTGACCTGCGAATAACATTTGTAAGGGTGGACAACTCTGCAATTGACTGCAAAATAATAGAAATAGGTGCCCCGCACTCACTCTCCTCGTCGCCAGTGTGACCTCTAGTAAATCATTAAACCTTACCAACTCAGATTCCTGCGGTACTATTTCAAAATATGTTATGGTCATGTTCTTGTACATAAAATTCTCATTGAAAATCACATTTCTGGTTCTTATGATCTTTCGATCCTGATCATCCCAGAAACGATACCCAAATGCTTTGTTTCCATGACCAAAGAAATAACACATCTTTGACTTTGCCTCAAGTTTGCTTCGAGCATCAGAATTAATTAAAACATAAGAAAGACATCCAAAGGTTTTAAATGTGAGAAAATTTGACCTATTTCTCACTCCAGACCTCCTCAGACAATTCACACTGTAGTGGAATAGATGACCCCATGTTGATTAAGTAAACTGCAGTGCTGACCGCATCTGCTCAGAAATAAGTGGTAGACCGACATGCAATCTCATGCTTCTAGCCCGCTCATTTATGTTGTTGTCCATACACTTTGCAACACCGTTTTGTTGTGGTGTCCTTGGAATGGTCTTCCTCATTTTGATACCGTGAACTGCACAATACTCCTTGAACCCACCATCTGTACTTACCACCATTGTCAGATCTCAAACATTTCAGTTTTAAGTCCGTCTCCATCTCAATCATGACCTTACAAGTCTTAAACACATTAAATACATCAGATTTATGCATCAAGAAATAAACTCATACCTTCTTGTTATAGTCGTCTATGAATGTGACATAGTACCGAGATCCTCTAAGAGATGTCACTGGAGACGGCCCCACACATCAGTGTGTACAGGTTTCAGTTTTTCTACATTTTGCGCTCTGATACCTTTCAAGAAACTGACATTTTTTTGCTTCTTCATAATGTAATTCTCACACATGTTGAGAACAATTGACTTCGGTTCTGATAGCTTGCCTCTGGACTGAAGCTCTTTCATGACCCCTGGCTCATGTGGCCAAGCCTTCAATGCCACAACTCTGTTGTGCTCTTTGCAACAGTAATATCAACACTGTTAATTAAAACAATAATTATATATAACGTACATGTTTTCTTACCCCGAGCTAGTACTAGTGCTCATTTAGTAATCTGTCAGGTGCTATATGAGAACACTACTTAATGTCCACACTCATCGAGCTGCCCAACAGAAATGTGATTTTTCTTCAACTCAGGAATGTGTCTGATCTTTTGCAGAGTTCACTTGTTCTTATTTGGAAGTGCAGTGTCAATGTCTTCAATTCCTACCACATTCAAAGCTTTTCAATCTGCCATATATATTTTCTCAAAGTCACCCGCAACATAATTCCGCATCAATTCCCGATGAAAAGTTGTATGGAAAGAAATCTCTGAATCCAGTATCCAATCATCAATAAAACTATGAATTATTAGCAGTAGTGCATCACATGTTTCTTCAATTACCACATTTATGCTATTATTTTCCGTCTTTTTGGGATTTCTGCAGTTCCTTTTTATGCGACCAGTTTTATCACAATTCCAACAAGTTATTTGTTTACTAGATCTTGACTTGCTACTGTCTGTGTGTTTTGATTTTGATATTCCTCTGCTTGAATTCTTGTCTAGTGTTTTTTCTCGAGAATCAACATTTAATGCCGAACTTGAAACTGAGTATTCTCTAGAGTCTGGGCACTTTCTCAGCCAAACTCAAATCACGAATATCATCATATTTCAGTTTAGATTTACGTGCAGAGTTGTTAACAACCATCCTCATAGCTTCCTAGCTATTTAACAATGAAGTCAACAAGATCAGTGTACGTATATCATCATCAAATTCAATGTTCAAAGACGACAATTGATTTATTATAGTTTTGAAATTATTGAGACGTTGTATAACAGACATATCTTCTGTCATCTTCAAATTGAAATTTTTTTTCATCAGATGCACGTTATTATTTACCGATGACTTTTCATACATACCAGATAAAGCCGTCATGCGATATGCAGTGATATTTTCCATGATGACATTGTGCAACAGATTTCGACAGAGTTAATCGAATAACCTCATAAGTTGTCGATCCAATAAATTCTATTCAGCCTCATCCATCCTTTCCGGTCTTTTTCCTAATAACAAAAGATAAAGTTTCTTCCCATAGAAGTAGTTATTTTTCTGCATCATCCAATAACAAAAATCTGTGTCATTGAACTTCTCGATTCCTAAAACATTCACTTCATCTTCTGCAATATTCTTTTCTCAGATTTGAATCAAAGCCCTGAGACAAATTGTTGTGTAACAAAAACAACAGTAAAAAAACGAAAAATGAAACGAGAAAATTCACAAACTAGAAAAAAGAGAAACACAAAGATTTACATGATTTGACACATTTGCCTACATTCACGAAGTTGCATCGGATTTTGTTACTTCGAGGATTTACACATTGTCGATAGATTCAACGATGACAAGAAAACTCTTCTCTCGCTCTACCCGTGAGTAACAGCACCGAAATAGAAGTAACCGGGAAAACCAAGCCTTGAGTTGCATTTACTTCTCCCGTAAGCCACAGCCACCAAAGAGGCGGAGAAAGGAAGACACTAAGCGGCAGACCGAACCTTGCAAAACTCTCTACTCCAATCCGTGAGCCAACTGCCGAAGAAGGAATAAAAGTTCTGGAAAACCTGCTATGCTTTTAAAATTCCTGTTCGGTCCATTAAAGGCAAGGCGGGTAGAGGCGGGATAGCAGCCATAATTCGCCTAATCAGAGAGAGAAGGCGGTAAGGTTGAGCTGGAACAGTTATTTCCTCTTTCTCTTTTATTTCTTTTATTTTCCTCACGTGGACATGTCTCCACACTCAGCAATGGTCGCGTGCAATTATGAAGTACTGACATAATCAACATGAGCTTAGAGGAATAGCATAGCCATCAGGTGCCCACAAGTTTCAGCATGACCGAAGAAGCTTATCTAAAATAAAGATGATGTTTAAGTAGTTGTCTTAGCATGGGATTGGCCTGAGCTTAGGTTGGGTCTAGGTTTACATATATTAGAAGGCTCATAATTTTTTATATAATTGGGTTGTCGTAATTGTTCCAATCCAAATTAATCTGAGAAAGTTCAATAATGGATCTTTAAGAACAAGAAAAGTACAACAGTGGATTCTATATTCATTTTTTTTTTTCGTTTTTTTCTTCCTGTGAAATCGTCAACATGGGCAAGAGTTAAACCCCACTTTTTTACAAAAATACACTTTTTTTTTTAAAATTTTGTGAATTCAATGAACAATGTCAAAACTTTGTATAGTGGGGGCAATAACAGTTGAGCAAAGTTCATTGGTAGTGAATGAGGATATATCTTCTTACTAACCTCCTAAGACATAAAACTACCAAGGAAAGTCAGGTGACCCTAATCTACCCCTAGTACAAGAAAACAGAAAAAGACTGAACTTGCTAGTCGTAGTTCTTTTTCGTTTTTGCTAACTTCATGCGATGGTTTCAACACCATTTTTTTGTTCTGGCTATCACTTGATCTTCTTTGGACTTCTAACATTTGTCAGTTCCTTGTGTGTAAGATTTTAACATATTTATTTTACAAATAACTGTGTTCCTTCTGCCCACCATTTCAAAGTAGCATAAATAATCATACTCTTGTTGTGCACAAGCAATCTCTTTAAACCAGCTTGTGATTTCAAAGCGGACTCTACTTCATGGGTTGTTCAATTTGATGTGTCCTCGTTGTCTCATGTACAGAAGCTACTAGTACATCTAGATTTGTAATATTTTTACACCCGACGAAAATAAGACATTTTATTTCCTATTTTCTTTGTGCCTTTCTGTAAACATTTGACCGTTCTTGTCTCTATACTAGAGCTGAATTCGCATTCACCTTTCTCAGGGAATTTGGAGAGGCTGGGAACATTTTCAGCACACATTTTCTACAAAATTTTCGTTGTTCAATAGGATAAATTTGTAAATTATATGAATTTTTGGCACCAAGTCATACTTTATATGTTCTAATGTGATATGGAGACTAAAACAGACATTTACTTGTTTCCATGTCGACATTATTTAACTTTATCTTGGGGATTTGCTGAATGCATGAAATTTATTGTTGAATTTAAAAAATTTAAGCTGTGTCTAGAATAGTCGATGCTTACCAAACATCAGCAATGAAAGGACTACTTAGCTTATTGAAATTCAAAAAAAAAAAAAAAAAAGGAAGAAAGGAAAATAATTTGATATGCTTCTCAATGAAAATTTAAATCATGCTTTAACTGCTTTTACGCTCTATAATTTAGTCATTTAGATGCGGTTATTGCATGTTGGTTTGATATAAAAATCATATCAGATTACAATGACTTAATTTCAAACATTTGCTACTTAAATTTTGTGATGAGTGTTGAGTATAAATTCCTGTAGGATGATTTCCTACCAAGGACTCCTACTCCATTAGAGCATATTTTTGGATCCATCTTCTGGTAAGTTCTTCAAAACTGATTATGTTAATGCAGATAAGAAATTTATGTTTCATGCTTTTCAAGCACAGCTTATTGAATATATTTTGACTGCTTTGGACAGCTTGCCGTGCTTGTTAATTTTTCATTGCGTCAGAGACACGGTTATACCGGAAAGCCGAAAGCTTAGGGACCCAAGAAGACTTTATGCGCCGGGTCGAATGTATCACATTGTTGAGAGAAAAGTTCTCAGGTAGAAGGGTGCTTCTGGACTTTTTATTGTGCTTTAGAGTTTAGTTATTGCTCATTACAAACATTCCAGAAACGTAGAATACCTCATTTTTGGCTTCAGTGTGTTGGAAAAATACTTTATACAAACTATAATTATGAAATTCCCCATTAGTGTTTTAAATATGCAAATATTTGGGTTAAAGGAGTATGAAACATTTAAGAGGAAAAAACTCTCATTTCATTTTTGTCTGTGTGCCCACTTTAGACTGGATTTTTGCTTTTACAGGAGCCAATTTTTTCACCATGCTTAAACTTGTGATTTGATGATATTTGATTTTCCGTTTGGTATTCTAGCCTTCATATTGTACCACTCCAACGGTCACTATGTGGAAACACCCCTTGATTCCACCTCCAAGACCTACAGCAACCTTTCCGCCTCCATCTCCGCCCTCCTGGACACAAACCCTTCTCATCCTCCAGCTTTGCCCTGCCACTTCATGAAATTGTCGAATCATTGTGGCCACCCTTCAGGACGGATCCAAGCTGGCGATTAGCTGATTTGTAAAGGCGTGGCTGGTAGATCCCAAGTGGTCAAATCTGAGAAATTTTGCTACGCTCCTCCTGGGTCCGGATGAATCAACCAACAAGGAAAAGTTTGAGGAGGAGGACGAGGAGGAGGATGAGAGTGTTAAAGAAGATAGAGGGTCTTCTAACATTTGACTAGGCCTTAGCTTCACCCTTTAATATAGGAAGAAAATTTTCTCTTTTTCTTTTGAATACTTGTAAAGACTAACATAGTGAATTCTTATGTAAGGAAAGTTTTATTAAGTTTTTTAATCGTGCAATAGATAAATTTTCTGATCGGTTTTCACATCCATTTCATGTGTTTTACCTTTACCACATTTCTCTTTTCTTTGTGATGATTGCTTGTGATGGATGATTGCTCGGATTTTGGGATAATATTTTCAGTTGATTTTGTTGTATTATCGCTTGACTCAAGTCTTGGACTTCCTATGTCCCGTTCGCTCGGTCAAGTCATCATCTTGAACTGGTAGCACCTGGCAAGCATATTAAGCAGATTATCGCGGTATTCCTTCACAGTGGTAACCATCAGACTCGCCATCGGGGTGATTCATTCGCTATCCACCATGGATCTTGTCATTAATGGGTAGGTAACCAACTCCAGAGTTTGACTCAGTTCGAGTTATTAGACATTGGTTTTTATAATGCATGAGCGTTGTGGGCCGATTCTTGCACGTGATGCCTAGTAGATATTAATCATCATTGTCAGTCATTTTAGATGACATTTTACCGATCGTACATCTTGTGTCGACGTCGATTTTGAAAAATTTATATCGATCAGACATCTTGCATCGTTATCAGTTTTGTCGCTCGAGTTCAAGTTCCCCGATTTTTGGCCGGATTTTGCCAGTCCCTTGCATGAACTTGAGTTCCTTGAGTATAGGTTAGACCTGGGATCGTATGCATAATTAGCGAAATCTTATTCATCTAATATTTCAATAGAATATAAGTTTTGGAATGATAACTCCTTCGTTTGCTGTTCATCAAGATACATGAGAGAATTTTCTAAGGAAAGAATTTCAGGCCATCTTCGTGCCACGTCGAAGTTATACCTTTCCTTGTGCAGGTCTTATATTTATATACTCCTGGAGCAACCTGTGTCGATGAAAAGATCTGGTCTATTTGTAGTCAAGTTTTCCCATCGCTTGTCTTCACGCGGCTGGATCAGCTTTTTTCAACATGAGGCCCCCGGTGGCAATGCTCTTCTCTTGGAGTTGTAGTACCAAGTTGTTCGCCTCTTTACTTCTTCCTGCCAGAGGGCTGAATCGGGTCGTTTTTCTTTAGGTTGGTCAAGCGCAAGCGTTACCCCTTTATCTTTAGCTTCTTGTCACTTCATTAGCTCTGATCATCGAACGATGAGGCAATCAATACTACCTGACTATGATTTTCATACTCAACTGACAACATCACCTCCATCCTATATGACAACATGAAAGGATTCTACCCGGTCGCCATGGAATGTGTGTTGTATACCACCTAAAAGACGAACAGGAGGAACTTTACCCCAGTTCCCCTTGGCTCCTTCAACTTTCATTCTCAACAGGTTCAGGATTACTTTATTAGCTGTCTTGGTCTGGCCATTCGTTCGGGGATGATGCACGGATGCGAATTGCAAACCAATTCTCTAACTTTGGTAGAAGTCATTTACTAACTGGTAGGCAAATTTTGTTCAGTTGTCGGTGATGATGACATGCGGTAGCCCGTACGGACATATATTAGATTCGTCCACATAAAATTTCAAATGACCTTTGTTGTAATCCGAGCGAGTGTCTTAGTTTCGATCCACTTAGAGAAATAGTCCACAGCAGCAAGATAGAACTCGCGTTGGCCCCGTGACAAGAGAAAAGAGGTGAGAATGTATAGTCCCCAAGTAGCGAAGGGTCATGGGCTGACGATGAGCTGCAACTTATGTGTTGATTGGTGCGGAAGCGGTGAATACTCCTAGCATTGCTCACACTCGCACTTCCTGGAGAACTCCTTGGCATTTTTCAAAATAGTTGGGCAGAAGAACGCTAAACTCAATATGCCAAATTATCCCCCTCGGAATGGCTCTTGCACTACCCTAAATGCAGCTCTCAGAGTACCTCTTCGGCTTAGTTTTTCTTTTATGCATCTCAGGTATAGTGACATAACTGATCTCCAAAAAATCTTTCCTTCGATCAAGAGATATTGAGCAGTTTTTATTTTGAATCTCCTTGGGTTGGTAATGACATCTAATATTTTCTTAGTTTCAAGATACAAGATTTAGCGTTCGACCCAATTAATCAGCCCTTCTATGTCCAACTCCATTGTCTCGGCTTCTTCAATTGTTGGTCAGGTAAGTTTCTGGAGTATCCTTTCTCCCAAGCGAATGCATTTGGATAGGATGTCCGCTACTTGATTCTCCTCTGAAGCCTTCGAACTTCCTAATCTTCATCTTCGCTTTACTCAAATATTTGGCCATCATGTCATCTCGGGCTTCGAACTACTCCTTTACTTGATTCATCACCAGCTGCGAGTCAGATTTACATGGAGATACCAAGCGCCTACCACATAAGCAAAGTGTAGCCCAACAATTAGAGTTTCATACTCAACTTGATTTTTGATTTTTAGTGACTTCGAATCCAACCTCGATCGAATGTTACGGGTGCCCCCGATAGAGCTTGTCAGGAGGAGACCTAGCCGTACTCCAGTTTGACTAGAAGTTGTGTCGATGTGCAGTATCCAGGTCTGGCTGTCGGTAGGTTCTCCTTCGCTCAGCTTACTTATTTTGAAAAATTCCATAATGAAGTCGACTAAGGTTTGTGCTTTAATCGCAGTTTGGGGCACATAAGAGGTGTTGAACTCGCTGAGCTCCACAACCTATTTGAGGAGCCAACGAAATGCCTCGGTCGAGTGAGAATAGACTTGAATGGGTGATCAATTATGATTTTGATTGGACGTGTTTGAAAATATAGTCGAAGTTCGCGAGTTGAAACAATGAGACCAATAGTTAGTTTTTTTCATTATGATATCTGAATTCAACACCACGGAGGAGCCGACTGACGTAGAAGACAGAGGATTGTTTCCCCGACTCTTCTCAGACTAAAATTGAGTTCATGGCCTTATGACCAACCCCCAAGTACAAAGAGAGATTTTCGATCGGCTTCAAGCTCCGGAGTTGTAGTGATGCTAAAGAACCTTCTTCTTGAATGCTTGTTCGCATTCCTCTGACTAGACAAAGTTCTTGGCTCACCTTAGTGTTTTGAAAATGTTGCACAGTTGTTGCTAGATTTAGATATGCGAGCAGTTCTTGCACCTTTTCTAAATTGGCTTTTGTTCCCTTTGGGGTTAGGAGGTAGCCCAAACACTTGTCTTTTGATACCTTGATGGTGTACTTGAACAAATTGAGCCTTATTTTATATTTTCTAAGCATAACAAAAGTTTCTTTTAAGTATTCTTTATATTCCTCAGGTGTTTTGCTTTTAACAAGAACATCATCTACATACATTTTATTATTTTTCCATTCATGCTAAGAAAACATTACATTTATTAATCGCTAGTATGTTGCCCCAACTTTTTAAGCCCGATGGACATTACATGATAACAAAATACACCATCGCTAGTAATGAACATTGTTTTTTTACATCGGTTGGTGCATTTTTATTTGATGATAACCAGAAAACACATCGAGGAGGCTCATCACTGAGTGGTAGACTACTGAGTCTACAAGAGCATCAATCTGAGGTAGAAAGTAACTATCATTCGCGCAAGCGATGTTCTGATTTTTGAAGTCGACACACTTCTTCATTTGTTATTTGCAATCTACGCCATCACCACATTTGACACCCAGGTCGGATATTGAACTTCTTAAATGTAGTCAACCTCCAACAACTTCTACACTTCCTCTCTGATTGACTCGACCAGGATAACTGTTGAGGACCTCATCTTCTGCTTCATGGAGCGAGCTAAAGGAGCAGGCGGTGGCAGGAATCGTTGATCATATTATGCCTAACTTCTCGATCAAGGACAAGGAAAAGACATCCCGATTGTACTGGAGGGTTTTGGTCAGCTTATCCCTCGATCATGCATTAAAAGCTTCACTAATGAAGAAAAAATTACTTAGGTTACTTTCGGTCTTTGGGACTTGGTGAGTGGCCTCACTGGTCTCAAAACATTCCTCGCGCAGATTCCTAATCTCGAGTAGCTTACGCTCTACACTTCAGACTGCCCGGAGGTTGTAAGTGTTAAACTGCTCCAGATTACCTTGTATGGTGATCACCTCTCCATCTTCCAGAAACTTTATTGCTACATGGTATGCCGAGATAATGATTGAGGTTATTGAGCAGAGGTCGACAAAAGATGGCATCATAAGTTGGCAGCGAGTCGACCACCAGGAGATCCTCCATTTTTGTAAACTGCTTCTCTGATTGACTCGACCAAGATAACTGTTGAGGATGTCATCTTCTGCTTCATGGAGCGAGCAAAAGGGTTGACAAGCAGACGGTGGCAGGAATTGTCGATCATATTATGCCTAACTTCTCGATTGAGGACAAGGAAAAGACATCCCAATCGTACTGGAGGGTTTTGGTCAGCTTATCCCTCGATCATGCATTAAAAGCTTCACTAATGAAGAAAAAATTACTTGGGTTACTTTCGGTCGTTGGGACTTGGTGAGTGGCCTCACTAGTCTCAAAACCTCCCTCACGCAGATTCCTAATCTCGAGCACCTTGCGCTCTACACTTCAGACTGCCCGGAGGGTTTAAGTGCTGGACTACTCCAGATTACCTTGTATGGTGATCACCTCTCCATCTTCCAGAAACTGTACTGCTACATGGTATGCCGAGATAATGACTTTGAAGTTATTGAGCAGAGGTCGACAAAAGATGGCGTCACAAGTTGGCAGCGAGTCGACCACCAAGAGATCCTCCATTTTTGTAAACTGCTTCTCATTTCCCCCAGGTAATTGGCAGAGCGATGGTTCCCAAGGCTTCCTTCATTTCTCTAGAGAAGTCATAGAGTGGGCCAACTATGGCAATCAACCGATCATTTTCGAGATCGATCTTATCGAACACCTCTTTAAACAATATATTCATTGAACTGGCGGTGTCGATATGAATGTTATATGTCTGATAACTATTGTTCAACATCATGACAACAAGGGCGTCGTTATAGGGATTCTCCTTAGGGGGCAGATTTGTGTTGGTAAAAATGATGGGGGGTGTGTGAGGTGCATATGGGTGCGATGACAGCTAGACATAGTTCGCCAGATATAAGCCTTTTCAGACTGGCTCGACGTGATGAATCCCTTCCACCTCCAAAGATGGCAGGAACTATGCCTGCGATGTGGATGGCATGGGCTCGGACAGGTTCGTCCAAGATCTCTTTCACCAGAGTCTTATCTTGTCTCTCGGTTGTTTATCCCGGAGCTACAGATTCCTTGAGCTTTCCAGCTCTAATCAACTCCTTGAGCTTTCCAGCTCGTCATTTCTTCATATCATGATCGTGGTCCTAGTGGTACGCATAATACTTCTTAGGATCCCGGAGGTAAGCTCTAATCTTCATTGGCAATGCATTTTGAAGTACTTCCTATTATGGATGGCTTCTAGTAACTCAACCATCAAGACTCTCAACAGTCATTTTTGGTAGTTCTTGGTTGGGCAGCAGACGCTCATTGTAACGAGTCGACCTCTAGTTAGAATATCGAGCCCGACATCCTCAGTTGTATGATCTATTGACCCCCCTGTGGTTTGTGGTCTTCATAATACAGACGGGCAAAAAGACGTGAATCATCTCTTGACCTCCACCTGTCGCCTTGTGGAGCCCTCTTTTGCGAGCTATATCAAATTTAACCCAACTCGGGTCAACTCAGCTTAAACCGGGTCAAGCCTAAACCAAATACCTAGCTTAACCCGGGTCAAACCTAAACCAAATTTAATCCAACCCGGGTCAGCCGTGCTTAACCCAGGTTAAATCGAAACCACACCCAACTCAACCCGTCAACCCACCTTAATCTTGGTCAACTCAAACCAAACGCAGCTTAACCCGAGGTTCAGCCTAGGCTCAAACCAGCCATCTTATGTCGCACCTTAATTAATCCCTAGCTAACCTAAGCTAAAAACTTAGCTCACCTTAGTTCGACCCTAGTGCAAATCTAATCCAAGGCTAAGGGTTACTTTGTGTTAACTCACATGGCATTCCACATTTCATATGTTGTTTCATGTGCATGTATTATTCATGTTAAAAACTCATGTGTTATTTCATGTTAAAAAACTTATATGTTATGTTCAAAACTAAAACAACAAAAAATAATACATAAAACAAAAATAAGGATGAGAATTTCCTAGCTTTTCCCGCAAACATCAATAATCAAAATATTAAACAAAATTCAATACATAGAAAACCTTATTTCTCAATCAAGTATGACAAATTTTGGAATCAAACAAGACATTAATGCAAATATTAAACTTTAAATGAATATCTAAAAAACACCAAGATAAAAACGAGAACTAAACCTAGGTAAACCCGACATGAACTTTAGGTTAGGTGACTTTGACACCAAACCAAGGGCAACACACTTAGCTCAAGTTAGTTTGAGTATAGAAGCCTAGATTAGTTCAGGTGCCTAGTTAGTGCTTAGGACAGGACATCCAAAACAACAAACATAGCCCCTAATACTAGAGGGAATACCTTAGAATGAAGTAACCCATGGTTACTGACGAAGGTATTTCGGACTGCTTCGAAACTATTAATCTTCTGTGATCTGACATTCAAGGAGGATTCTTGGTTATGAGGCTGGTCATAGTTGACGGATACTAATGCTCCCGGGACAACGGAATGTCATGAGCATTTTGACCGGGGACGTTATTTTTAAAGTCAAGGTTAGTGCACCTATAAAATTTCTTATATAGTCTAGGGTTTCATTTCACATCTTGAAATCCTTTCCTATCTGACTCTATCCTTATCTTAGGGTTTTTCAATCATCTTCGTGAGTAACATAAAGTATTTTTGAATCATTATTTGACCTCAAACTCACTTCAAAGCTCAATTCAAATTATGTTCAAATCAAACTCAGTTCGAACTCGTTATCACCACTTCCAAAGACTATTCGGACATCACTTTGGGTATAGATTCCCTCCATTGGTCAGTGAAATCTTTGTATCTCCGGACTTTCCCATAACATGTAGTCATGAGATTGTAATTCTCATTCCTTGAAGCTTAATTCTTCCAATTTGAACCCTCCAATTTTGAAAGCTTGATCTTTGGCATGTCGACTTATTATATTAATCAAGAGTTTTTATGTAGAACTTACAATTCTAAAGATGCAATTAACTAGCTTGTAGGAATGAGACCTCAGTATCAAAATAATCCTTATCTTACACCCGTGAGGTAAGGGAAGAGTCCCGATTTCGTAGACCACAAAGATTTTTCTTATTCAAATGACTGAATCCATTCATAGGTAATGTCTCTATCTTTCAAGATAGTACGTTATTCTTATAATACCGCATTCGATCATTTAGATAAGAATCTTTCAAGATCTATGGTGATCTCAAATCAAATAGCAATATACAATAAAAAAATCTCCACCATCTATCTCTATACCCCAAATATTGGGAGATAGCTAAGGAGGATCCAAAATAGAAGACTGCCATGCTGGAGGAATTTAGTGTTCTCGATAAGAACATGACGTGGGAGATTGTATCATTACCAGTGGGGAAAAAAGTTTTTGGGTGCAAGTGAATTTTCACAGTAAAACAAAATTCGAAAAGAAAAATGGAGCGTTACAAGGCACTATTCATGCCGTGAAGGTACATTTAGACATATGGCTATGACGAGACATTTGCACTGGTAACGAAGTGGAGCACAATGATATAACATTGGTTTCTCTAGCTGTGAATGGTGGATGGAGGTCACACCAACGCAATATCTTTTGCCCACCTTGAGGGTGAGTGTTGAGATTCATGTCTTATTTTAAGGGGTCTAATTGTAAATAGGAAATATAGAAGAATTCTAAAGGTTATTTGTAAAAGGATTATAGGACTCTATAGAAGCCCAACTTATGGATGAAGGAAACAAATTATTACCAATTTTTTTCTTTAGAGTAGCACATATTTGTTTTTCAGTGTATAAGTGTGTAATCGGCATCATTCTTCCATTTGTTTCATTGCACCAAATTCGTTGTCAAGATATAATTTTGATGTTTGTTTCATTTAATAATACACAGATGGGGGAGATTCCCTCCTGTGGTGAGGACTGCTATTCCAGTTGAAGGAAGATTTGAGCACATTGTCCTGTCATGTAATAGCACAGCTGATCATTCAATTGTGTGGATAGAACGAGAAGCACAGAAGATACTAGATGTAAGTGCAAAATAACACATCTAAGTGGCCGCAAATGAGTTATTTTTTTGTTGATTTTTCATCTTGTTCATTAGATTAGTCCCATTATACCATAATCTGTTGATCTCCCTGTGTGTGTTTGCATTTATATAAGCCATATTAAAAAGATGGGGCATTTACATACATACCACACAATTCTTATGTATTTATATATCGAAAACCGAAACTTCAATATTTACATGCATATCACTCAAATGTTTAATGTCACAACAAAAATAACACTCACCTACATTTAAAAAGTTAAATAGAGTTTTTTATGCATTGGTTTATCACACCAAAGTGTTATAAATATAAATATGGAAGCTTAGGTGTTAAGTATGTAAATATACAAGAAATGTGGGATATGTATATAAATTTCCCAAAAATGATTTGTAGTCCTTGATACCACATGTCCCAATGATCCTTGTTGTAGTCGCTAGATCTTGAAATGCTATACCTTGTTAACTTAAAGAAACATAATAGGAGAAGTTGGTAATTGGTTCCTTCAATTCGGTATATTAGTAGATATGAAAATGTGCTCTCATGGCACATGAACTATGTTATTGCTTACAAGATATATGGAATCAATTTGTAACTTTTCTTAACTCTTGAAAAAAAAAAAGAATCAATTTGTGACTTGTTTGAGTAGCTAAAACAAGAGCTCTGTTTACATTTTGCAATGGTTTTGCTACGCCTTAGCCTACAAGTACTTAACTTTAGAAGGATGATTTTATAAAATCATAATTAGATTATTTACGCTATATGGATTTTAGTGTTGGCTGATAAAGAATGTAATAAAAGTTAAATTAGTTGCGGTTGAAAATACAATGCCAATTTTGATGCATGGCACAACTTGGAATGGCTTTGAGAAAGTATTACAGGATAGGAACTGGGTTTGCAAATATAAGTTATTAAAATAAGATTTAATTTATTTATATCTATGCAATAGCGGGTGGAAGATGCACTAATAAAGCGAGTTAAAATCAATCTCAAACTTATGAAGAAAAATAAATAAATTAATGATTGCACAGATGAAAATTGTGTTGGAATATTTGCTTGGAATACATTGTAACTAAAACAATACTCAACAGGAATAAAGAAATTTGGGATTCATAAAAACAAACTATATATAGTTCAGATATTGCTATTTTTATTGAGATGATAAATGATTTTATCAAATAGTGATCAGTCTTAAGTGCATGGGTGTTGGTCTTCAGGATGACCTCCATTAAATAACATCAATTTTGTGCCTTTTGTCTTCTCCGAAGTTGAAATTTTGAAAAATTCAAAAGTTTAGACGACTCAAGGAGGAAAAATTCATCCAATCATTTGCTTTTCACAGATGATGAAGGAAAGTGATGAGATGGCAACTGCTCCCGCTCAACAGAAAATGGAGATAAAGCAAACCTTAGAAAAGGAACACAGGGATGCACTAGAAAGAGCAGTCACCCTGAGAGTGCCTCATGCAGCCTCACCATCAGAACCAAAATCAGATGTGATCAGCTCTGCACTTTCAGAGAACAAGAATCAAAAAGCTCATTCCGAAACCGATTCTAAGTGCAGTGGGACGACAAATTGGGTTGATCTGGTTGACAGGCTCTTCACTCGGAATGAACCTGGCAGCAGCCTGTTCCTGAAGACGGACATTTGCGTGATCTGAAATGTTGCAGCTACGTTGTTCGTCCTACATATGGTATTTATACAATTCATTATTCTTTTATAACTATATCATAAATCAAGCCATATTTTTTTAAGTAGCAACTATGACGTATTGATGGAGATCTTCATTTTTTTTATGTTCAATGAAATTTGTTCTCTTTATAATCTTCTAGTCAGAGTAACTTCTTATTTTGCTCCACGATATCTTAACCCAAAGGTATCTAAAGAATTTTTTTTATTACCTTCAACCAATCCAAATATCTCAGCAAAAATTGATCTATGTTTATTTAAGAAATTTAGGGCAAAGAAATGCAAGAATCATCACAAATTCAGAAGAACGTAGAGATTTAACGAGGTTCGGCATAGATGTCCTCGGGAGCAGAGCTGCGGTTTTCCTTTCACTATCAGAAAAGAGTACAAGACAATTCCATAGCCTTAGGGTTACAAACCAGACCTATTTATAGCCCTAGGTGTACAATATGTAATTACAAAATTATTACCAATACCGCGAGGCGTTGCCCCCGCAGCCCCAACCCACATAAAAAACTCTCCCGATTCGCTCGCTCCGCTCCAACTTTTGTTCCTTATTTGGTATATGAGTCATACCTAACAAGTTACAAAGAAACACAACCCATGCTTCCAAATATCATCTCTATTAATGCACCCTAAAATGCTCTCTCTAGGTGTCCATTTGGGGCAGCTCAATTGTTTGAAAAAAAAACTATGAAGCCGTTGTTCTTAAAGTTGTGGTGGCTATTATAATTTTTTTTTTTTTTGAAAAACTCAGACCACAGCTTTGTAACAGCCATTGTAGGTGGTTGAGTCCACAGCTTTAAATTGCATTTTTGAAAATACTGGAAAAATACAGTTTTGCTAAATAGGAAAAATTGTCATGCGGCGCCACACCGCCACTGTACCGCTGCCCCAAACACAACCTAAGTCTGATTTTTTAAAATTTTTGTCTTCACTAAGTAGTTGTTTTAGAGCTTGCTGATGTTCAATCTCTTTGAATTTCTCAAGTAGATATCATATAAAACCTAGCCTACTCATAAAGTTTAATTCAAATATTTAACAAAATAGAGTAGACCTCATTCTTATCGTCATCAATCAATCATAATAATATTTGAAGAATCAAAGACCTAGAACATGACATTTAATAAAACTTGAAAGACTAAAAAGGGGAGACACTCAGCATTAATCACGTGGTGTCTTCAAAATGTCTTAACAATTTTTTTCCTCAGACCTAACTCTGTTTGATCCAAACAGTATGATGCCTCACTATGATTAAATTATATAGCTGGATGCATGACAAAATGCCTCTAATGAGATTAATTCCAAAAGAGATAATAAGGGAAAAGAAATATAAATCAAACTAATTTGAATTATGATTGAATAATTAGTACATGGTATTCGAACCTTTCTTGAAATTTTGATCAAAACTTCTTCGAATCAGGGTGAAACCAGCATTATTTTTTATGGTGGGCAAAGTTATCAAATATCTAGTTTTAAATTGTCAAAACTATTAAATTTTACTATTTATATAAAGAAATTTCAAATATCAAGGAGGACAATTGTTTGCTCCGGACATAACCTAATTTCGCCCTTGCTTCAAACTAATAATGAGCCTGAATAAACTGTCTCAACGGGCCCTCGAGTTTAATTAATTGCACTTAGCTTGTAAATATTTTTGCTCAAGTTTTGAGTAGACTCTCTATACATACGACTGTAATAGTATTATGCAGTATGATAAATGGAATTCATTTTCCTCTTCCCCGTTTATTTGCTTCTTCCACTCTTCCTTTCCTCTCATCTCATGGTATCAGAGCTGGCACTCTAAAGAAGTCCTCAAGGTCTTCTCTCCTTCTTCATTCTTCCTCACACTCTCATTCTTTCTCTGTCGTTGATCTAGACGTCATCAGAGAAGACTCGTCTCCCAGGCTACTGATTCGTTCGCTCACATTCTTCTCACTACTTCTTCTACATTGTGCCTCTCTCGTTCTTTGCATCAATGGCTGGATCTGGCACATTCAGTATACTGGATAACTTGATAAATCTTGGAATTTCAGAAAATCTCATCCCTCCCTTCCTGAAATTTCTATGGCTAACATCAAATCGATGGTTCCCACCGCTCTCTCTGTGGACAACTATCCAATTTTGCGGTCCCAAATTCTCTAGATCACCAAAGCAAACAGATGCTTGGGCATTCTCGATGGAACCATCCCCTCTCCTCCTTCCATGTTTCTCAATGAATCAGGAATCTCCATTGTTAATCCTCTCTAAATTACCTGAAAAATGATCGATCATAACATGGCTGCAATGCTCCTATTCAACCATTTCAACCACCATCTTGCCTTATGTTTTGTATTTAAAAGTAGCCACGCCTTCTGGATTGTTTTAGAAGGGCGTCTTCAAGCCCACAATCAATCTCGTTTCCTTCAATTGAAGAAATAGTTGCACAATGTGTCGATGCAAAATCTCACTATGTCTCAATATCTAATGCAAATTAAGACGATTGTTGCTAACATATCTGTTGATAGCTCTCAAGTTGACATAAGAGATATCATTCTTATTTTCTGGAAGGTCTCCCAGCTTCTTATCATGCTTTCGAGGCTGCCATAAGAACGTGATCTACTCTCATAAGTCTTGACGAGCTATACGCTCTTCTACTTAGTGAAGAAATTAACATATTAACAGAGCACAAATCTGCCTCCAAGGAACCTGATCCACAGCTGGCACTATACTCGAATAAAAGCAAAGGTAAATTTTACCTTGCAAAAGCAAATCCACCAATTCTTAATCAAGACGTGTTGTAGATGGTTCTAATCTACCCAAAGCTCACGGTATGGCTCCTTGTCAAATCTGTAATAAAAGTGGTCATCTAGCGTCCAACTGTTGACACCAATTTAATATCAACTATCAGCCCAAAAACTTGCTTCCCATGACACCCACCACTCCTCAAGCTGCTTATATTACCTCTCCAACACCATCTTCTCAGTCATATTAGTATCTTGATACAGGGGCCACTTCGCATCTCACCTCTGACTACAGTCAACTCAATCAACTGGAAACTTATCAAAGAAATGAGACTGTTATGATTGGAAATGGTCATATTTTCCAGTAAAACACTTGGGAGAAGGCATTTTACCAACTCCACACCGTAAGTTCTTTTTTTTTCCAAGCTATTGCACACTCCCCAAATTTCTCATAACTTGATCTCTCTCTCCGTTAGTGCTTGATAATAATTGTATGATCATTTTTTATGTAAATGGCTTTCAAGTCAAGTATCGCAAGACATAATAGTTTCTTCTTCAGGGTCCTTGCAATCACGGTTTCTACCACATTCCCAATAACTCTCGCGCCTTCGTTTCGGTGGCCATTCCCTCCAACCAACGGCATCAACGTCTTGGACATCCGCATCACCAAGTTATTCAGCTCATTGCTATGGAACAACCTTATCTATGGATTTGTACACATTTTTCTTTTTGTAATTCTTGTACTATTCCTAAATGTCATCACAACTCTCTTACTACCTCAATCAACATACAATGTACTCCTTTAGGCTTGATTCATACAAATATATGGGGACCATCCCCTATAACTTCAGCTCAAGGTTACAACTATTATGTGCTTTTCATTGATGACTTTTCGCGGTATACAGAGTTTTATCCCATGCTTAAAAAATCTGAAGTTCTTACTCATTTTATTAAGTTCAAACAAGAAATTGAACTTCAGTTAAATCAAAGGATAAAGGTTCTGCAGATAAACAATCGTGGAAAATATATCTGTCGACACTTCTCAAGTTTTTCTCGACAAGTATGTTATTATTCACCAATTGAGTTGTCCATATACTCCATAACAAAATGGAGTTGCTGAACAAATGCTTCATCATATTTTTGAAACCACACATGCCTTAATGGCGGATTCCAATGTGCCACCCTTGCTTTGGCTTGAGAGGGTCCAAACAGCCATTTACTTGATTAATCGCTTACCCTCCAAGGTCATTAAAAATTTGTCACCCTACTGCTACTCTATGGAACAACACCTTCCTACAATCATTTGAAATCAATCGGATGCCAGTGTTATCCTTTGATATCACCTGTTCATCACTTCAAACTGCAGCAATGATCCCTTCCATGTGTCTTCCTCGGTTATCTGTCTAATGTCCAAGGGTATACCAGTAAGATGATCCTAAGTAGGCATGTTATTTTAAATGAATTTGAATTTTCTTATAAATTGTCACATCATCCTGTAATTTATCTTCTGCTTTGTGTCGATGATATACTTCTCACTGATAATGATAGTTGGACGATGCAACAACTTCAACACGAATAATAAACTCATTTTTCCATGAAGTTTCTGGATTTGGTTTCTGCATCCTTTAGGATCAATATTAGACACACCTCGTATAACTATCATCTCAGTCAGACTAGCTATGTCCACGAGCTACTAAACTGTGTTGGAATGATAGCATGATAACCGATTTATACTCCACAAGCTATTACAATCAAGGATTCATTCCTGAATTTTTTGGATTTGGTTTCTGCATTCCTTGGGATCAATATTATACACACCTTGTATGGCCACAACTCGATCAAACTAGCTATGTCCACGAGATACTAAATTGTGTTGGAAGGACTGCATGCAAACTGATTTCTACTCCACAAGCTATTAAAATCAAGGATTCATTCAACGCTACCAACCTTTTTCCAAATCCCTTTTTATATCGACAACTTATTGGCTCATTACAGTTCCTCACGTTGACTCGATCAGATATTATAGTTACTATTAAATTTTTTCTCTCGGCATCTTCAAAACCCAGATCAGTCTCATTACCAACAACTTAAGCCTCTCCGATATTTACGAGACACACTCGTGTTCGGCTTGCGTTCACAGCAAGTCCTCTGATTTTTTGCACTTATGTTTATTCATACTGTGCTAGTAATCTCCATGATAGAAGATCTATCACTGGGTATTACACCTTCTTCTGTCCCAACCTTCTCTCATGGAATATGAAAAAACAACCAACAGTTGTCGGATCCTCCAACGAAGTTGAATACCGTGCTCTATCCTTGGTCGTGACAGATGTTATATGGCTTAGAAGACTTCTTCAAAAAAAATTTCAAATCTCTACTCCCACACAGACAATGATAGATAACTTGTCAGCCATGGCCATTGCTCATAATTCAGTGTTTTATGTCAGGACTAAACATATTGAAATCGACTATCATTTCATTCTGGACCATATTCAATCTAATGAGATCACACTACAGTACGTGCCATCGGATGAACAACTAGCATATATACTTACCAAAACACTACCAACTCCTCGGTTCCGTACTCTTAGGGACAAACTAATAATATCTCTTCCAGATCTTATTAGTTCGCGGGGGCCTAATAACGAACCTAAATAAACTACCTCAACCAGGCCCTCTATTATATTGTGAGATTTACATATATATACCATTTACTTTTATATTTACATAACTAACATCTAAACTCAAATTTTTACAAATATATTATCTTATTTATGTACGAAAGGATGTAGTTTATATTTTAATAATTCAAATAATGATATTTTTGATGTGATATAAAAGATTTGGGTGATATAAACATAAAAAAAGTAATGTTTTAAGTTCTAAATATGTAAATACATAAAGATTTAAGTGGTACGAATGTAAATTTTCCAAAAATATTTCAATTCTCTTGAAGAAAATAATAGGACCTGATCACAGCACAGGTTCGAACATGCTGATTGTTTGAAAATTTACTATGTAAGATGGCTATTTTGAATCCAACTTTTACATTAACGTGAATATTTAAATTTAACATAATTTTTTTGACATTATTTTTTTCCAAATATAAAATCACATTTCCCTTTAAAAATATCAAATTATTATTTTTTATTTATTGATCCAATTATTTAATATTTCTAATCCATATGATAAAACCCTAACATGTAAAATTAAATATAATGCAAAATATCATTTAAAGGTCAAATGTTTTTTAATAAGATACCATAAACTTGCAAAGCATAATAAAAATCAAATTCATTTGATCAATTAAAATTTAAAACTAATATTCATTATTTTCTAATAAAAAATTAAAATAAACAATTCGCCTCTAAATAGTCGCCCAACCAATCATGTTGCCAAAAAGTTCAAATTGTATACTTTATAATAAAATTTAATCAGGCAAAACAATTGAACTCAAAAGCATCAATTCAAAGTTAAAACATCACGACAGCAAGGAAAGATGATTGCTCAAAATTTAAAAAACAATTTTGCACCGTTAAAAATTATCATCAATATTTCTTATTTGTAATGATAAATTAAGAACACCTTAGTAAACAATAAAGTTAGTAATTAGAGATAATGACATTTACTTGCATGCCACCAAATTTCTATGTATTTACATATCTAATATCTAAACTTTTACTTTTTATATTTTTTCCACCGCAAAGTTTTCAGACAAAAGATGCCACCATTTTAACTTTAAATAAGAATATACACCTTTCATGCGTAGTTAAGATTGAATGCATGTCAAAACTCAGATTTGAATCATATATTTGTAAATACTTTTAAAATTGAGTGATGTACGTGAATCTTCTTTAAAACGTAGCATCTGCATTGTCGTACATTTCACCATGCTATAATACCCGAACACGAAAAAACATTATGCCTGAACACCACACATCTAAATACTCAAACATCAACCGCTGCATCATCATACACCTCATTAACTGGACGTGACTACCAAAAATTAGCCATCCGAATGCAATATTTTTCTCCCAAACACGGACGCTTTTCTTTTCCCCAACCAAAAAAACAAAAAAAACAAGAAAAAAAACAACGAAAAAAGGAAGTCTACCAAAGAGCTATCTGATAAAGAATTTAGAGCAAGACTTGACCTGAATTCAACATATATTTTAAGAGGATCAATTTTGGAGAATAAAATTCAAGATTTAATAAACCCGATTTCACATATTTTGGCTATAAAGAATAATGAAATTATTAGTTACAATAATTAAAAATAAATTTTAAATTTAATTTAATTAAATTTAATAATTAAGTTTCATCATAATATTAAAATAATCAAAATTTATCGTTTAATTTTTAAAATCCTGAAAAGAATTACTAATCCGCTGCCATACAAGCCCTCAAAGCTGAGCCTGACATAAAAATAAAATCAAGAGAACGAACAGACATTAACAATGCCAAACCGAAGTAAAACCAAATCATCACAAGCAATTAAGGGAGAAAAGGCTAGAGGCATTACAAAATATAATGAGAGAATCATATGAATTGGTTCAAAATTACTAGAACTAAAAATTCTATAAATAAATAAATAACACATTATAATACTATATCAACTATATAAAATTACCCAACACCTGCAATATAAATAGACGCAGCAATTCAGCAGAACCATCAGATTCATCAAAATCTACTAACCATATATAATAAAACTTATCACACTCACAAATTTCTTAAAGAATTTTTCTGGGGGTTCAACTACCATGATATAGATAACAAAACACACCACACCCTTTGCTAGTTCCTAGGCGTTCTTTCTTATTTTTCAATATTAAGAAGATGAGTTATCTAGATATTTATGATGTATCCATAGCCCCTGCATGGTAAGTTTCCAGTTCTTTGTCCAAATCTTCTGCAGTCTTCCTAGTTGGCTTCTTGCTGCCGCGTCCCCGTCCACGTCCACCAATGCGGCCACGGCCACGGCCGCGTAAATTGTTTCCGCGAACAATGCCAGTGTTGCTGCTTTGACCTTGGCCATTAGATCGGCCTCGGCCTCGGCCTCTTCCACGAATCCACCTGTCAAAATACTAGAATTAGAAACTAGCCCAAGTTACAAGCATGTATAATTAAGACATGTACATAATAATCTTCAAACCCATCCACGAATTGTAAGAGAATAAAATTATTTAAGTTTACTAGATAATAAGTTCATAGGTCGATGATGAAGATTTGAATACAGTCCATGAACCAAAATAGTAAGATTGTTTATATAAAATGTGACGAGTAAATAAAATCACACAGGGCAGGCATGTAAGGCACAGCTGGTAGTGGGAAAACAAGAGAAGAAACGGGCTGGTAATGGGAAAACAAGAGAAGAAATGGGAGTCCACCATTAGGGGAATAAGAGAAAGCTCTACTATATCTACGTACGTACAGCATACGTACCTTTCAGGTGTGCGACTCTATATACGTACATGTCAGGTGTGCGACTCTATATATATATATATCGATATCTATCCATCTATATGTGTGTGTGTGTGTGTTAGAAATTGTGCCGCCTACCGTGACTCTTTGGTTGGCGGAGTTTGTAAGGCACTGAGGTCAAAGGTTTGATCCCACCTATGTGCAGAATGAAATTCTTAGACACATGAGGTTAGTCAGGAAGCTGGTATAATAGCCTCTAGCCAATCTAAAAAAAAAAAAAAAAAAAAAGTTAAAAAGTATATTAGAAAATAATTTATTTGTGAGAACTTATGATGAATAAATTATTTCTTGAATTGGATTTATTTCTACTCTAATTTTAAGCTTTCCTATTTTATGTTGTTCATTTATCTCCAAAGCAATTAATATGAATTGATTAATTGGAGATATTAAGAGTTATATCTTTTACTTTTTTTTTTTATTGTCTTCCCTAATCTAAAATTCATATAAGTGTTATTTATACTCTCTTTTCATATCAATGAAAATATTCCGCATTATTTTGAATTTCAACATTGTATCATATCCTAATTTTGTACACTGCTCCCTTCCTGCCATCCTCTATGCGGGAAGGGAGAGGCACTCAACTTATTATTTGATTGTCGGCCTCCAGAAAGCAAGCGGCAATTTCCTAACAGTTTTTCTTCCTACTGCCTTTCCTCCAGTAGAGATCTCTCATGTGGAGAATTTTCTTTTGTTGACTGCCCAGCAATCTTTTCCCATGAAGAACTACTACATATTTGCCAAGTAGATCTATAGTTGTTGGTTCCCCTAGTTGCCGCCGTTTTTCACCTTAACTGATGTCGGTTCCCTTCTTTACTATCGGGTTTCTAAAGGTTTCTAACGTCGATCCTTCCGACAGATAGTTCCAGCCGTCGGACGTCCCTCTATTGAATAGTTGATCCCATGATTTCAGTATCGGACCTTCTTGTCGCGTGACTCGAGCACATCTAGAGTGACGACCCTTGAGATCCTCGTTGAGGGTATATCGTGTGGGCAGCCAACCGCGTATTACTACCGCCCTCTCACCGGCGGCCTCTCCCGACAAGATTTTTTGTTGGACCTCTGTCGGCCAGCTCTCCCTCACTGGCGGCCCTTCTCTGATGAATTGTGTGTTGATGGCTGCTCTAATGTCCCTTCCAGTCCCAGGACTTTCTTGCTATTCTTCCCCGCAGGACCTTCCCAATGTTCTTAACCGGAGGACTTTCCCGCATAAAACAAAGTAGTTTTTTTTCCTAGTGTTCTTCCCAGTCGCAGGAACAACGCAGCTTTTTTCCTTGAAATCCAGAGCTGCTTCCTGTCAATTCCTGCTATTCTTCCACAAAAATCCAGCTATGTTTTTGTAGCCTGATCTGTCATCGACCCTTTCTCCTGTAGTATTTTTTCCCTTATTTGCGCAAGCGTCAGGGGGACTTGCATTTCCAAAGGATCTTTCTCTTGCAGCTTTATCTGTCAACAGAATTTTCTAGTTGTGATTTGTTCTCTTCTGGAAATCCAAATCAGAGAGCTGCCACCAAAGTTCAAAAAGCGGGACTTTCTATCTCCAGTGGCAATCTCAACCAAAGAGAAGTTATTTTCTCAGACATGTCTTCAAAGGGGTGCTAACTTTGGCATTCCCCCCCCCCCCCCTCACAAGTTTCAACTATTATTCCTTCCTCCAGGAGGTTGCGGCTGCAGCCGCCTCCGTGATGTCTTTCGTCATTTCACGTGTAGATTGTCGAAACGAATGGAAGCTAGTTACAAAAGAGTTCATCGTTGGTTTGGTTGCAAAACGATTTGAAAAAGATTATTACAAAGGCGAGACAGAATGTATCTTTGAATAGAATCCCAGCTGCCGCCCTAGATGCCCTTCTCTATCATTACATCCCTACTGCCAAAAAATTTAATACAAGTCCTATGTTTTTTCTTAGCCACTAGAACTCTCTCTGCAATCAGTAGTATCCTGTTGCATGCCCTCCTCGACGCAAAAGCCTTTTCCTCCGGAGCTTTTCTTGCAGCAGGTCCTCCTCCGGAGCTTTTCCTGCAGCATGTTCTCCAGAATTCTTCCTACAGCAAGCCCTCCTCCAAAACTTTTTTCCTGTATCGGGCCTTCTCTGGAATCTCTCTTACAGCAGACACTCCTCCAGATTTTGCCTTGCAACTAGCCCTCCAGATTTTTCCTGCAGCAAGGCTTACCTCCGAAGCTTTCCCTTTTTTTGCGGGTCATACCTTGCAATTTTGTCTATTGGTTGCCTACTTCCCCATGCAGCATTACCTTACCTATAGGAGTATTCCTCCTACCTACACACACTGCAGAAACTGAAGTGATTTTTCCTGTAAGTTGTCTGCTTCCCTGCAAACTACCCTTCAACATTACTTGTAGGAGCCTTCCGTCTATCTACAAATACTAAAGGAATTACAGTCAGAGACAACCGCAGTCTACTTCCCTGCACTCCCCTGCAGCATTATTTGTAAGAGTGTTCCACCTACGTACAGACATCGAAGGAAGTGCAGTAAAAAAAACCGTTGTATGAGATGAAGACTTCCAAATTCTACTTCACAGGATCTTCCTCATCCACACACACACACACACACACACACACACAAACACATACATACATAAATTGAAAAATAATACTTTATTCTTGACAAGCAAACAGTTCTAATTATAAAGTTTAAATAAATTGGCTTTTAAATCTCAAAATAATGCTCGCGGTTGGTATGAAAGTAACCCCACCATAGTAAACATGAAGAAAATACAAACTTTGTAATGTCACCAAAAATTAAACAACAATAATCGAAAACAAAACTTCATGCAATGCTGCGAAATAATCTTCAAAAAGTTTGCCCTTTGTTTTCAAACCACATGAAAAATCCAAACCAATGCATTAGTTTTATATTTTTGTAAGATCGCGCAATATGTAACACATCCACAAGTATAAACGATGATAAATATATTCATTAAACAAGCCGTAAATAATTTGAAAAATTATGACCGAACAAAAATACAACGCATGGTTTAAAAAATATGAAGATATCTCATTATAACAGTAAAATGGAACTCTGCTCATGGATTTATTTTGGAATTGGAATACAGTTCTTTGAGTGGCAACAATAGAACAATGAGAAGTAAAAAAATGATCAGCAGGTAAACAAGAAATATATGAGCGTCTCTGACATTCTTATCTAGGAAGCAGTCGAGAACTTAAAAATAACATATTAAGATTTATCCGATCAGGCATCTGCGTTGATCCTGGAATAAGCTGGCAATGGTAAAAATTTGGTCAAGAGCCCAACTTACACGAGGATATAAGATAAGGGAACCAAAAAGAAAACATTCCAGATAACAGAAATTCCAACATGAAGCAAGTTTCAAAGATCTGAAAAATCCTAATATTTTTTGCAATGACGGTTAAGCTGATTCACATAATAAAATATTTCAATATGTGTAATATAGTGGAAAAAAAAAGAGGATGAACGAGGTAGAGGTTATAAAATACAGTAAAATAAAAAATATTGTAAAAGTAAATTAGGAGACAAACAGAGAGAGATAAAAAAACAACGGGAAATGTTGACTGACAAGAAAGCCAAATCAGAAGCCCGGGTGCGAGCAAACTCTAAGCACTCAAGACAAACATGGAAACATCCTCGCCTAAATTATGCATCCAAACATTAATCGCCTAACTAAAGGGTAAGCTCCACTAATTTACATACAAGAGAACTAGCTAGACGCAAGCGGTACTGCATACTTCCAAAGATATCCTACCCAAAACCTTCCTTCACTAAAAAAAGGGATGATGACAGACTACAATTTCAGCTGCATGAAGATATTTAAACCACTTCAGTTACAAATTACAACCCAAAATTATAGAAGAGGGAGACAGAAAGTTGCGCCAATTTAATCAATTGGAAATTTCACATTCATTAAGAATATGTTGTGCTTGAGCTGTGTCATAAAAAATAGAAACCTGTGGTGTATCGTTCCATGCAAAAATAAGACTAAAGAATAAAAATAAGAAAAATTAAAAATAAATATAGACCACATCAGAAAAGCGTTTTTGAAAGAATAAACTAATGTAAATTCATGCTCACCTTTTTATCATAAACAAGGAGAAAAAAAAGTAAATTGCCTGTAAATGGAAACCTATGCAAGAGACGAATGCTAGTTCAGAGTAACAAAAGCTCATATAAATGCTTTCCTCATTTGATATTCTTCACAACATCAACAACAACACCAACAACAAAGCCTTAATCTCACTAAATGGGGTCGGCTACATGAATCCCTTTTCTCCATTGCGTCCTATTTAGTGTCATATTTTCATTTAATTCTAATAAATTAAGATATTTTTTTATACAATAAGCCTAAGTCTTCCTTGGTCTACCTCTGTCTTTCCTAACATAAGTCGAATCTAAAACATCTAATCCCCTGATCGGATTATCAAATTGTTGACGTTTAATGTGACCAAACCATCTAAGGCGACTCTCTCTAATTTTGTTCATCACTCGAGCTACACCAACCCTATCAGGGAAATATTCATTTCGCATTTTGTCTGTAAGTGTAAAGCCACTCATCCACCTAATCATTCTCATCTGGGCAACACTTAACTTACGCTTCTCTTTTAAAGGCCAACATTCAGCACCATAGAGCATTGCAGGTCTCACCACCATCTTATAAAATGTTCCTTTCAGTCTAAGCGGTACTTTTTTATCACACAATAAGCCTGCAACATTCCTCCACTTCAACCAACCAACTTGAATTCTACTATTAACAACTCCATCTATAACATCATCGCTTTGAACAATAGATCGGAGATATCTAAATCGTTCAAACCTTTTAATAATTTGATCACCCAATGTTACACTTATGTCACTAGAGCTACTATTACTAAAGTTACATTACATTTATTCAGTTTTAGTTCTACTCAAACGAAGGTCTTTAGACTCCAATATAGACCTCCATAAATCAAGTTTTCCCTGGGATTTTTCTCTGATCTTATACACGAGAAGGATATCATCAGCAAAAAGCATACACCAAGGCACATCCTCTTCTAAATGTCGAGTAAGAATATCCATAACCAAAGCAAAAAGATATGGGCATAAAGCCTATCCCTGATGTAAAACAACAGAAATAGGAAAATATTCGGTCAATCCTCCTTCAGTTCGAACACAAGTAACAGCTCTAGTACACATATCTTTGATGACTTGAATATAGTCATATCAACACCTTTCTTCTCAAGGACTCTCCAAAGAATATCTCTTCGAACCTTATCGTAAGATTTTTCAAAATCAATAAAAATCAAATGTAGATCCTCCTTATTATATATGTACTTCTCCATCAAACCTCTCAATAAATGTATAACTTCCATAGTAGACATGCCCGGCATAAATCCAAATTGATTATGAGAAATCTTGGTAATACGACTTAACCTATGATCAATTACCCTCTCCTATAATTTTAAAGTATGACAGCAATTTAATTCTACTATAATTTGCACACTCTTTTGCATCACTTTTATTCTTAAAAATGGTGATCAAAATACAATTCATCCACTCCTCAGGCATCTTTTAGTTTTTAAAATAATATTAAAAAGTTTAGTAAGTCAAGAAACCCCCAAATCTCCTAAATATTTCCACACTTCAAATGGGATATCATCAAGTCCTACAGACTTTCCACATCATTTGAATTTCTTTCTTATGACTAAAAAAGAAATTGTGTCGGTTCAAATGTATGTGCAGAGATATATAAGGAGCATGCAGAGAGCAGTCATGAGAAAATTAAGTGCTAGAAAGTGCTTCAAATTCATCCAGCAGATATATGATACCAACTGGGAGGCAAGTGGTAATAGGAATATCAAAAACATTAAGTCTGTGCATATGTCAATAAGCACAAACCAAATATGAGCTTCAAAGGGCTTGGTTTAAAGAGCTTTCAACAAACATTAGAAGATAAACCTCATGCATGATGCAAAAAAAAAAAAAAAAAGAAAGAAAATTAATCAAGAGCCATAATGTATGTAGCTTTAGTTCAAGTTGTCATGTACGAGAACATTCTCCGATCAGGTCACAAGTTATATAAAAAGTTTTGAAATAACGAAGGATTTATACATATCACACAAATCTTATATTTTTACATAATTAACACCTAAAACTCAAATTTTAATTAAATAACACTCAAATCATTAACATGACTTCAAAAATACCACTAATATTATTTCTTTAAAGAAACACACACACACACACACACACACATATATATATATAGACACTAAAGTGCTATAAAAGTAAATATTAAAGTTTAGGTGTTAAATATAAAAAAACATTAGAATTATGTGGTATGTATATAAACTTCCCTATACTAATATAGGGGGACAAAGTCAAACAATTTAAATGCTCGTGTGTTTGTGGCCAACACCTTGACCAAATCATAAGCCAATAATGCGCTTAATGAGCAATAACAGAAATAAGAAATAAAAATGCCTGTCTCAGAGAACGCACCCTGACAATTGCTTGGTCCCAACACCTTGACCAAATTCTGGGCTGAAAAAAACACAGGAAATAGAAAGTCTTAATTTATTTTGGCATACATAAAAAGAATCCATATATGTAAAAAAAACATTACAATATAATCAAAGAGCTAAAGCATAATTAATAAGTTGAGAGGCTTGTAATATCTATTTGAGGCATCAAGAATTCAATATTATGCCTTTTCTACTCGGATCAAAGGCTCAGCTATCAAAGACCATTGCCGCGCCAACGCCTAGCCATCACCATCAGTCGTTGGCCTCGATTAGAGTGTAAGTGAGTCAAGCCGACTAGTGAGCTGGCTCGAGCTCGGCTCGATAAGTAGCTCGTGAACTGAGCTCAATGAGCTAACATGCCGAGCTCAAGCTAGCCCCAACTCAACTCGTTAGCTCATTATTCGGCTCGTTTAAAAAATATTAATATAAAATACACTCAAAATATATTAAATTTCAAAACTTTATCTTTAAGGTATTAAAATTGTTTAAAAAATAATATTTTGTATTGTATATTAGGTGATTTCTTATAATTTATCCATTAACTGTTCATTCTATTTGTCATCTTATTATAAAACTAGCTTAAATTAATTTCATTCTCTCTATTTTATATTAAACAAGCTGGCTTGCAAGCCAGCTCAAACTCGTAAACTTAAAATCGAGCTCGATAAAACTAATCAAGCTCAATCAGAGTGGCTGGAGCTCGAGCTCGACTTATCTACACCCCTAGCCTTGATTGTGGCATGAGTGGTTTGATCAACTTGGTTAAGGTTTTTTTTTAATCGAGTGAGAGTGTAATTAGTGCATTTGCTGTTAATAAGAACGAGAGATATTTTGTGATAATTCCAAATAAAAGCCAAATTACCCTTTTTAAAAACTATAAGTAGACCCAATTCTCATTTTTTTCACTTACGATCTCTAAAGACTATAAAGCCATGTAGAGTTATTGAGCACTGATTGCTTCTAGAAGATTCAAATGACTGTCAAGGTGTTCTTAGATTCTCCAAGCACCATCACCTAAAATTTGCCACTAACCGATGTGCCCATTATTTGATGCCAGACACCGGCCCAAAACACTAACAAGTGACCTCTGATGACCAAAGTCGCCCATTCTTCACAATCAACTTGCATCCATTTTCCAACACCTCTTGTCACCCTTCACAAATGTGGTCAAATATCGACATCATCGATCAACAGTATCCTAACCATCACCTCAAGTCACAATCTTTGCAATCTAAATTCTTATATTGCACCCTCTATTGGCTCTACCTGGCTATAAAAAAGGGCAAATCTTTTGTATCGTCAAACTCAAGCTAATGGAATAATTTAATAGGCTAAGATCCATTATTCTTACCCTTCCTGAGTTTCCCGCATTAAATTTGTATAAGCCAAGAGAGCAACAACCTCCAACTTTATCTACATGTGCAATCTTAATAAAACTCTACAACATTAAATTACCTCTATATCTACGAATACTTAAAGTGCAATAATCAAAAACATGGCGGCTCTCAGGTTTTGTTTGGGATGGCTTATATTTTTTTTGTTTGTTGTCAGAACTTTTTAAAACTCGTTTAGTCAACCACAAAAGGAACAAGAACGACAGAACCAGTCCAATCTTCTCATCCAAACCAAAAACTATTCTGTTGGCTATTTTTCATACACGAAAGCAATAAAAAATGACAAAAACAACACATTAGAATATGATTTCTAAAAAGGATTAAAAATAATAATAGTAGTAGTAGTATTCATCCAAAGACCAAGTAGCTGAACTAAGACTACTTGGGCAAAGAATACAAAAAAAAATAAAACCAGAACATACAAAAAAACATGCTCATTGTGCATGTAAATAAATTCATAATAAAAATAATTGCAAGGACATTTGAAAAAAAAAAAGAATTTGAAAAGAAAAATAACAGCAAAAAACATACGTCATAACAACTGTCCTTTTCCCTCTGCCATCTGCACCTCCAACTACATTAACCCTAGGTGCAATCGGAAGGCCCAAGTTGTTGCCTATAATTTCAATCTTCATAGGTTTACCATCAAGTTGAACATTGTTATACCGTTTAACAGCAGCTATGGCATCACTTCTCCTAGCATAGACAACCTCTGCAGATCCCTGAAACAAATAAAATCAATCTGATCTCTTGGCAAAGTGGAGAAGATGCAAATCTTCAAAAAAATATCATGAGCATGGAATGACAAATAGAGTGAAATAACAAAAAAGCAAACATGCGGTAAAGAAGGAAAGTAGAAAATTAACATATAAAAAAAATTAGTCTAATGAGAATAATTCTAGCACCACCAAATAAAAACCCTTTTTGTCCAAAACTGAAAAATTAATTGCTACAAAGCTGTTGAATTCATACACAACATTTTAATAACAAAAAAAGAACTTCATATTTGCAATGAAAGAACAAAAAATACAAATATACCACAAAATAGCAGCCATGATCACATAATTGATGATATTATGATCACTAATCAAATTTAAAATTTCCTCACTATATTAAGATTCAAGGTCCCCTTGAGAATTGTGTAATACAACCATCCTGCTCAATAGTGTGAATGATATGCAGATAAATGATTTAGCATTTTTTGTTATGCTAGGTGATACACCCTCTATTATGTCTTTCTGAGACTCTTTTTGTTGTTTGGCAATGGCATCACCTCCTTTAGAAAGTGGTTTGGTAGGCCTTCCACCCTTTCCATCAACTTAGCATCATTTTGTATTTGTACAGTGTCAAACCAACTTCATCCAAGAAGCATTGCATCAGTATTTAATGAAGGTTTTACCGTTATGAGTTCACTTTAATTCCACCACTTGTTTCGACACCAGCAACATCAGATTTCCCACCCTCCAGAAGCCATATTTTCACATTCTATCTCAAAATCCATTCATAGATCATGAATATATCAGAATCCTAACCAAAGTTTAAAGCTTTAATATATGATGAAAATAAAAATAAACAATTTAAAACGTTCAAATATGGAAATATTCTCAAGCTACTGTCTTCATCATACATGCAAAACCTTAGCCTATATCATAACCATTTTTATCGCGCATAAATGTCCATACATAGGCTCTTATCTTGATAATACAGCTTAATGATAGAAGCCTTCTGAAATTACTTACGAGAGGCTTTTGCCCTCTCTATCCTCCAACCACCTCCCTTCGTATTCAAACCAAAAAAGTCTCTCGCACCAGCCCTAATAACAATATCATTAAAATTTAAATCCTCTCACCAAATCCAAAAGAAACTAAAAATCTACTCAATGGGTATTCAACCACCCACACAACCCCAACCGCAATCCAAACAAATTTTCATTAAGTTGACATCCTCCAAACACTGCTGTAGCAACAATATCCTTCAAATTTAAATCTACTTGCCTAAACCAAAAAAAACAAAGAATAAAACAATTAAACTTTACTCCATTCAAATTTGACCTTACAACCAAACTTTCAAATTGTATGGATGGCATGTTTCTATCCTCCATATTTCAACTGAGCCAATCTCGATCAACCAATCTGATTAATCCAAGCTAATTGGACCAACACAACTAAATCCAAGCATGAAACTAAGTAAGAACAAGAATATAGAAATGATTAAAAAAAATAGTATTCAAACTCTTCAAGTCAATATTGAAGTCAGATCAATACAATCTTTTAATTTGCTAAAACATATATTACCAAAGATAACAAAAACTAAGAGCAAAGACCGTCATTCTCTTCATAAAATATTTACAAGGAAGCATAGTTCAACAAGGGTCTCTATAATTTGCCTTTTCACATCAAAGCATCCCAATTCTCTTATTGAATACTTTCCAATTATTATTGATAATTGCCATATATAATCAGCATAAGCTTACTTATTACTACCAAAATTTTATTTAACTTCAGATCTTCTAGAGTGTTGCTATTTCCAATCTTTGTTTCTTCGATTCCTAATGTAAAGTGCGCTTGGCAGTAGGAGAAATAGAAGGCTAGCACACAGCTTAATAGTATTTTAACTACATCATGGTACAAGAGTCTTCTCTTTCCATTTATTTACATAGTTTATCTTTTTCATGTCATTTCTTCTTCTTTACATCAAAGCCTCTGAATCTGAGATTTCCCACGTACTCTTAAAATGGATTGCTCGTGGTTGTCTTAAGAGTTTTGGCGGTATTCATCTTCTCTTCCTAACCAATTGATTAAGTTGACTCTTAAGAGTCCCTTAAACCTAACACACATCAATATTGCCATCTCATTCCATCATAACAAATGTATCAATTATGAACCACATAAAAATTTTTTAGAATTAATTAATACAAACCAAAAGTAACAGTTTGTACACAAGAAAAATTGGTATTATAAGCTTGTTCGCTGCCTTGAAGGGATATTTGTCGATTTTACTTCAAGTTTCCTAGCAAATTCCTAAGATCCCTCCAAAGTTCCTTATTACCCCAGAGATTTCACCAGCTTACAACAAAAAATTGATGGAACACAAACATTTGATCAAAATCTAAATTACCAAGAGTCCATCACTCGACAAGATAAATGGATGTAAACTCAATTCCATCTTAAAACCAAAATTGCTTGAACACACGAACATTTGATCCAAATATAAATTAGCAAAGAGTCCATCACTTGACAAGATAATGGATATAACCTCGTCTGCCATCGAAACTCGGGAAGAGCTTTCAATAGATTTAGATGATTTTGCTTACAAATTAGCTAAACCAATTTATTTTGGATGTAAAATACTAAAAACATCTATCACCCAATCTATTTTCAAACCAAAGTAAATTGAAATAAAGTTTAGTACTGTTTGATTATAGATAAATCAAAATATAATTAACTTTAACAATATACCTATTTTAGTTTAGCTCAAATAACACATATTACAAAGAATACCAAGTAAACTTTTTTAAAATTTAAAATTTTGGCATGTGAAATACATAATATCTAAGTTGGCCTTTATATCACTTGTTTATTTACATGGATACATTAACATGATTTTTAAAGAAATTAATATAATCAATTTTATTTTGCTCAGTATTACAGAAGAAAGAACCACAACTATAAATAAAAACTTAAATTAATTCAAAATTACATCCAATAACCAAACCAATACTTCAATAACAAAATAATATCAATTTGATTTAATTTCTATTTATCCAAACAATGCACACCATAATCGAGCCGATGATTAAATTGGACTAAACTAGCAACAACAAACCCAAGGTTTGAGGTTAGTCCATTTAGGACTAAATCCAAATCCTTGTCTTTTACTCTCATCACTTTCCAAGTTATAGGCATATTAAGTAGTCAATCTCTGTATTTAAGAATTGATTACCAAGAATGTGGGAAAAGTAGTTAACTACTTCAAATTAAAGAAAAAATCCTCCTTGATAGGGCTGTAAGCTCAGGGTCGGCTCGTGTTCGGCTCGTCGATACTAGCTCGAGCTCGAAACTGACTCGTGTTTGAAATGGCTCGTGAAAGGAGTGTTCGTGTTCGACTCGAATTAAATATTCTTGTTCGTGTTCGGCTCGTGTTAGGCTCGAAATTGACTCGTTAAAATTAATTTGAAAAAATATATGCATGGGACCGGATTCGAACTCAGACTAAATGAACGAAAATAAGACACATAACCACGTTACTACACAACGAATTATGATTTAAACTTAAATATAAATATATATAATATATTAATATATAAATAATATATATAATAAATTATTATATAAATAATTATACGATTATTTTTTTATTTCGAGCTAAAACGAGCCGAACACGAGCGAACAAAGAGTTGTTTGTGTTCGACTAGTTTGTAATACGAGCTTAAAAAATTTGTTCGTATTCGGCTTGTTTAGTTAACGAACGAGCCGAACACGAGCTGTTCGCGAACAACAAGCTTTTTTGACAGCCCTACTCCTTGATTCTTGCATTTAATCAGGGATTTGAGTTTACCTTTAGTATTATAAACATGACGGAAATAATGCAAGAGAAACTATGGCTGCATTTGGGGCAGAGGCTTGGCTGTTGTGTGGAATCGTGCCGCTTTTATTTCCCACTTGGGGCGGCGGCTTGGCTGTTGCACGGCACCGTGCCGCTTTTATTTTCGGCTTGCAGCGGCTTCCCCGCAACGGCGTGACGCGATTTCACGGTAACGCGGAATGTGCCCAACGAACCGTGGCCCAGCTTCCTTGTCCAGCTGTTTACACCTGTGCCCTCCTTTAAGCTGCCCTAAACAAAAGAAATTAGCTGTGAAACTGCAAGCGACGATCTTCTCCCCTATCCTCCTCTTCGTCGAAGGTCGTCCTCCTCTTATCCCCTCTCCTCTTCGCCGACGATCGTCCTCCTCTTCTCTCCTCTCCTCCTCTTCTCAGACAGCTTAAGATACCTAGGTCTTCTTCCTCGTGTCCTAACGACTCTCACGCAACACAGTTTCTCTTCCTCAAAGCAGCGGTGAGAATTTTTATTTCTTTTGGATGCTCTGGATATGGTGACTACGTGATTCTTGGATTGATTTTTTGAGAAGCATCATTGTAGAACAGTCTAGAACGAGACATACATCGCCTTCATGTTAAAAATAATATAATCATTATTTTATTTATAATTTTTTTTTCCTTTAGCACTTTCGGTACTCACTGTTATGTGAGTTGTGTATCTAAAATTTTGTTTTGTTTTGAAATGAATTTCTGCTTCTGAAGTATCAAATATGTGATTGTCACAGTTCTACTTTAAACAACTTTACTAAGCAATGACAGAATTGTCATTTTTCCAGAAACAGCTGCACCATAACTATTTTCACACAGCTGCAACAAACAAGCAGTCAGCTTCCCCGCAACCACTTCAAGGGGCGGCGCAGCTGCAGCTGAAAAGCTGCACCTGCCCCAAACAGGCATTAAGTCATACAAACATGCAGACATACATGTATGTACATACATTTAAGGGAAACTAAGTCATACAAACATACATGCATGTGCATACGCATGTACATTTCATATATACACACACACACGCGCGCGCACACACACACACACACACACAATACATGCATGCATGCATACATACATACAAGTTGTAAATGAACAAATGTGCTTGATGAACTTGAACTTGGATCAATTAATACTCGATTTTGTTTGTTCAAATTAGTAAATGACTAAGTTTGAACATTTTTCTAAAGCTCAGAGGTTAAATGAACCAACCTAAACAAAGTCCAACTTGTTTATTAGCGTTTATAAAAAACTTATTTATTATTCAAAAAAAAACTTGTTAAATATTTTATACTTATATGTTATACTATTTAAATAAAATAACATTAACTAGAACAAATTTAATGAAATATATAATTGTAACATTATACAATTTAATATCAATATGCATATAAATTTAATACAATATTGTTTGTTTTTTTTTTATTTCAATGATCTAAATTCTTAGTACTTATTTGGGCATATGATTAAAAAAACTTACTTACAACTTATATATTATTTTATTTACTTAATATAAAGAAGTTAGATGCTAATTTAAAATTCATTCAATCGCTTATCTATTTAGTTTGTAAAATTATTTGGTAATAACTTTATATAAAAAAACAAATATTTATTCAAAATTTTAACTTATTTACTAGCTTTATATGAAAATCCAAATATAAAATAAATTTTTAATATTATATAAAAAGTAAACACTCATTTGAATTTTTAGTTTGTTCAATTAATATAAATAAGCCAAGTACAAATCAAGTATGAATATTAAAAAAATTTAAGCAAGTTAAGTATGAACATATATGTGAAAGCTCAGTTCAAGCTCGAACTAAACATGAACAACTTATGATTCGACCAAGTCAAGTACAATCCATGACATACTCAACGGGGTTTGGATCAATTACAGCCCTATACATAACAAGAGCAAGAAATAATAGAAAGCAGCTCTCTTTCTCATTTTCCACTTGGTATTGGCAAGGTCAAAAGCAACACGACTTGGGAGCGACAATGAACTACCGAGTTTCACTTCAAAAAGTTTCAATCATTTAAAAACTATCCCCAAACAATAAAACTATTATAAGGACAACAATATGACATTGACAGGACCGCAATTAAAATGAGTAGCAAATAGAAGAGAAGGAAATCATCAACGGATCTATTCATTGTTCCTTGTCACTTGCATCGAAGTCTCTTGGATTATTTGTTCAATCTTTGATCATGTAGCTCCTTAGATTGTGTTCACAATCAAAACACAATTTAATTACAAATTAAAAGATACCTTTCTGTGGAAGATATAGATATTCAACATCAAAAATAGTATTACAAGAGCTTTCACCAGCTTTATTTGATAGAATCTATGATGAATTTTCAAATCCATGTTTCAGGGGCTAATGGCAGATCTAATCTGAAGAGGAACTCTCATAATTTCAAAAATAAAACTAAAATAAGGCCGACAAGATTTTCTTTTGTTATAAAATTAAAAACCTTGATACAGAAAAAAAATTCAGAAGAGATGGTAAGTAGGGATATTGAATTGATTAAGGTGAAATCTTGATACAAGTTTCTTTGAATAAGATAATGTTCTACTATGGTTTAATAATAGATTGATGGATTAATAATCTTGAGAGAGAGAGAGAGAGAGAGAGAGAATATTTATGTTTCAAGTAGGAGAGCGATATTAATAGATAAGATCTTATTGAGCAGCGAGACATGAGGAGAACTTCCACAAATCTGATCTATGAACCATTTTCCCAATAATTAATATACATTCATCCCATTTATTAAATAGAGGGAAGGTTAAAAAAAATATAGATAACAAAACCTCCAAATCTTAACGCTGCCTTGCAAATCGACAAGGGTGACAATTCATGTAAATAAGATAAGATAAGGTTCAACTAAAAAAATGAAGCTCAATGAAATTGAATTAAAAATCAACCCAGCCAAATGAAAGTAGTCAAGTCATCCCAAGGTAGTGTCAATCCAACACTTAATACATGTGATAAAATTATGTTAACATGCCAACCCAAAAAATTCAATAAACACTTGCAAGTAGCTTTTAATTTTTATAATAATTAAGAACTCCCTAATATAATGGGTTAAATTTTGGCTTGACCCAAACCCAACCAATTTTTTAGGCCCCTTTAGTGCTAGCCCAAAGTTGAAGCCTTGGCGCTATGTTAAGGCTATCATATCGAATCTAAACTTTGCCAGATCTATTACTTATGAAGGCTATTCCAAATAATCAAAAATGATATCTCAACAGCAGCCTCAATGCTAAGTAGAAAAAAAAATATCTTGCTTATTTAAAGATTTTTATGTAGATACATGAAGTAATAAAATCATATCCAACATTTTAAGTATATAATATCCAAAAAAAAAACATCTCAATAACCCTTGAATCAATGGATCCACCAACTACACTTAAAAAAGGGGTAGCCAAAATGATAACAATGAAGTGAGCAGCTTATGGGGTGGCTGAAAGTGTCTAGCACTCATTTTGATTGGACAACCCTTTTGTGGTTACATATTGTTGTCGATCCATTTCATTATTATCAAGCCATAACATTGTAAACAATGTGTATTATAGTAAGAAAAAAGTAAAGAAAAATATAACCATATGTATTATAGTAAGAAAAAGTAAAGAAAAAAGTCAAGGTCTACTGCTGACACATCTTACACTAAACTTTTTCTACAACTACAAAACCAACATGTAGCTCAACATAAAGAAGGTCCAAAATCTAACAAGACTTCGGAAAAATACACATCCATGCAAAATCAAAAGTGGAAACTAGAAGATTTATAATCTCACGCTAGATAGCAAGTATAGGGAACCACTACATGACTTGTAATATCATAAAAAATGAAAAGAAGCCAACAAAAGGAAGTGAATGCAAAGGAGTAACAATAAAAACTTTGATGTACATATAGGGACTAAAATGCAATTTATCTGTATAAACAAATAGCGCATTGTCATTTGAACTTGAAATAAGACATCGATGAGCAACATTTTGATGGCAATACTTTATGGATGACTTATGTGTCAAATGCAAGATGACCAATGTCTCATTAAAATGACGTATCAAGTTTATCATGGAAAACTCTATGTCAAGCTACTATTAAACATAAGGACACGTTGTCCTTTCAGGTTTGCAATGCTAGCAATTTACAATTCTTCTGTGATCCTTGGTTGAATGGATCCACTATCCATGCCAAATACGGTCAGCAAGTCTTTACTTGGTTTAACTGTCCTATCTTGGCTATTGTAGAACAATTCACTGCTAAATCTACTTGGGAACTTCCTTGCAATCACAACACCTCTCCCAGCTGTCTTTAAGCCATTAATAGTATCCCAATTGTAGATAATCAACATTCTTATCTCTGGGGAGGTAAAGAGCTACCTTTCTAACTATAATGTCTACATTGTCTCCTACATTAACACTGATAAACCTAACACGTGCGAACTGATTTGGTTTAAAGGGTATAGCCTTAAATTTGCTTCTAGTGCTTGGAAAATCCTTGTTAATGGGTTAAAAACTAAGGATTGTTTGGCCACTAGAGGACCGAATGTTGAATCACAATGTGTGCTCTAAATGGGGAATCAAGAAACTAATTCCCACCTCTTTTTTCACTGTCCTTTCTCTCTGTGCCTACTTAAACGCTGCATTCTTCTTGGAAATTCTTTCCACTTTGGTCGTTCTATAGACCAGATTTTAGTATTTGCTGATAATATTAGTTGATATACCATAAAAAAATTTCCTTCCTGCTGTGCCTATTACTACTCACTACATTTGGCTTGAGAGAAATATGCGTTTAAAGAGGAAGCTACTCCTATGAGAAAAATTATTCGGTAGATCTTCCTTGCAATCAGGCTCAAAAGTAGAAAGTGGAAGTTTAAATTTGCAATGCATGTGTTTATCAGAAATATATATTTTAACTTGCTTGGGTTTACTTGTTGAAGATGAGGTTGACCTTATTCTCATTCTGTAGCCCTGTTCTATTTCTATCTAAACTAAGAGGAATTTTATCCAATTGTTGCTTCGGAGGACTACTTTCCGGGTTGCAGCACTTTGTTCATTAGGAGCTCAGCTTACTATTTTGTTATATTTTCTTGTTGGGGTTTGCTTCTTGACTGATTTGGATGGTTTCCCTTTTTACTTTGGTTTCATGATTCAACCGAACATTTTCTGCCCCGGATAGATTCTTCAGATCCCATTGCTTATTTTGAAGTCCATGATGACATATACAGCACTTACTATGGGCTCGATTGGCTTCCATCTTGTGCGCATTCACTGGTACCTTTGCGTTGGCAGATTTATCTTATGGTTGCACTTTGGTATAAACGAAAGCTCCTTGCTCTTATGCATGATATACAGATACTCCTTGTTTTTCACCAACCTAATCTCAAGTAAGATATTTTTTGCATCCTTGGCAAGTCGGTATGAAGCCTTATCATAGACATCATTGTATTAACTGAGCTCAATCTACCCATTTGGTGCAAAAATGTCTTTTGGAGTTTTTTCTAAACACTCAACTTTTGTCTTTTGTTTTGTTCCTTTTATGTTTTCTTTCTTTTTACAGGTTCAGTAACTTTATACCTGTACATGTAACCTATTATTTTGTTTTGCAATCTCATTTTATAGAAAGGGCGTGGTCCTTAATTTAACCCCAAAGAAAAAGTGGAAAGATGCTCTTCGTACTCCCCACTATAAAGAATATTCCAATAGCTAATTGTTCATGGACGAAAATGTCCAACTTGTTTGTGGATGAGTTTACATTTTCTCTTTCCACTTCTATTTCACGTTCGTTTTTATTTCTTATGTGTGTATGTGCACATGATAATAGGAGGTGAGAGTGTAAACGAGTTAAATCAAGCTCAAGTTACCCTAGCATTGAGTTTGAGACAACTCTATTAATTAGGTTCAAGCCAAATCCAAGTGTCAAGTCATATTCAAGAATTAAGAAAATAAAAGCAAATTTGCTGGCTATCACGACTACACCATTAGAAGAACAAAAAATTCCAAACTGAAGATGGGTACAATGGTTTCTACCTTTATAACTCTTAAATTCTATTACTCAAAAAAAAAAAAAAAAAAAAAAAAAAAAAAAAAAACATCTCAAATATCTATTTTAAAATGAGATGCTCAATCTGTGAGTTGGGGCAAGGCAACAATTTCAGCTGTCCCTATTTAACTTGAAAAATTCAACCCCACAAGGCAAGGGATGTGATATCAAGTCAAATGAAAGCAAGGTAATCTAAACACGAAGAATTCAATATTTAAATTTTGAATTAATACAAATATATTTATAAAGTTATAATATTTAATATATTCACCCATATATGTATATGCATGTATAAATCTGTGTATTGCAGGTGTGCATCTTTATTTTATATATATACATATATGTGCGTGTCCGTGTGTTAAACACACGCTTTGATGAATAAGTGATCAAATTTTGAGCTTGGGCAAACTTATCAACCAAATAAAAAAGGGTAATGCTTTAAGTAATATTATGATGGTCTACATCCAAATTTGATTCTATAAAAGTAATCACTAGAAAATGTTAGTTCTCAATTATGAGCAGAACTATCAAATTTCCGATTTCAAACTAGCATTGTTAACACCATTCTAACTTCTAAGCGCCTAAAAGGTAATATGAAAATCGCCTCTCCCCCGTATCAAATTCTTTTTTTTTTTACTTTAACATTTATAACATAATCATCTTTCCATAAACTCAACGCATCAATATAAGAACACTATTTTCTTCTTGTGTCACTTTAAATTAAAATATTCAGAAACCCTAACTCACTAAAAACCTTAGTACATTGCCAATTCAAATGAATTACTTCATTTGAGTCCCTAGAGAACCAAAGTGATCGAAATCATTACAGTCGAGGCACAAACAAAAGCTGAAAAATAAATGAACATAAATAGCATAAGAACCTGGCCCTAAAATGTAAAGCTACCTCACTATTCAGTGACAGGCAACCTAAATCATCCAACGTAACAAAACTAAGCTTAAAGAAATATTAAGAGTACAAAAACCAATTACAAAATAAAATAAGCAAGCTTGACTAAGAACTGGAGGTACAATAAGTTTTCAGGTCTAAGATTCTATGCAGCAATGCAATTAAAAAATTACCCTAATTATTATATTAGTACCTTCAGCATTAAAATTGCTTGGCAAACCCAACTGTTGGGTACAGCTGTCCATCCAGTAGAACAGAGTTCATAATGGCTAATCAAGCTCAAAGTAAAATAGAATCAAAACAACAATTCTATCCGTAACCTGGTGAACTAAGAAAAAATAAACAGATATCCCTCTTTTCCAGCAATCCTTGACCCTTCAACTGCCAGTCAGTGCAAACACAGAATGATCACCCGGATCAAAAATATAAAGAATACAGCATACTTCATGCTAGATCAAACTGTACCCAAAACCCTAATACATACACTCCCAAGAACTAGAAATTGACAACCGTAGCAAAGTTCAAAAGAAGGGATAAAGTTAATAATATTTAATGTAAGCAAGAAAAAGTTGTGTAACCATGCGAGGCAGTATACTCAAAAAATCAACAGACAACACGGATTGAATTCAATAACAGCCATAACTACTAAAAAAATTTATATTAATGTTTGAAACAAACGTACAAATGAAAAGCCGGTTTTTGCAGCAATCACTAGGGTTGTCAACTAAGGGATCAGCATTCAAAGATGTGAACTCTAAGAATTCAGTTAGGGATATTCAAGAGCTTGCACTGGCAAATAAATTAGTTTGTGAAACAACAGTACAATAAGCATGTCAGTTATAGGTTAAACCAAAACTCACACTTGGACGTCCATTTCTGTCATAATGAGTTGCGGAATGTTTTAGATCGCCAAACTCAGAAAATAATTCCTGAATTACAATCAGAACATATCTTAGGATGTGAGAATAAATTCATTCAATGATACAGAACTCGAAATATTTAGCATCACACAATTACAATCCTGAATTACAAACCAACTGACCTTTATATCTTCATTGGATACACCATGATCCAAGTTGGATATGTATAACTTTGTTCCACCTGCAGCTGTTCCGAGCCCAGAAGCAGCCATACTATCCTCAAATAGATCATGTCTCCATAATAGATCCTTTGTTCTGCTGAATGACTGATAAAAAACAGGAATGCTCATTTTCATGAATGCAAAGCCAAATGCGTAGATTGTAAGTAAACACACTTAATATCTTACTCACAAACCACATTAGATCAACTTAATTAGTATAACCCTGCAAAACTGCAACAAGTACTAGTATGTCGAGCCACAGTTATGAAAAACGCCGATAAACAAAAACCATACAGATAGAAAGTGGAGGACGAGAATTCCCTCAATCAAAAATCCTTCAAGCAATGGTTGACAGCTCCACCTCTGAGAAATGAGCCTGCTAGCCCCTCAGCAAAATGACTCCATCAACCAACAACAGCGTTAGAATGAAGGAAATGAGAAATTCGGCGTTTAGCAAGAAGCCCCCTTTCAGATCCCCCATTTTATATCCAAAACAATTGACATATATGAAAACTCATGATCTCCTACACCAGCCCAGCATAAAAGAGCTTAGGTGCCATCCCTCCACGTTTTCAGTTTCTTAAACTATGTAGCAGCTTGAATACGTGCAAAAAACAGCAATAGTTGTGGGCTTGCCTTAGCAATCTTAAATGTAGATGAGCGATTAATTCTGAGAGGCCCTTGTCGGAGCATCCTAAATCCCCTGCCAACAAAGGTGCCGCCTGGTCTTTGGTCCCAACCGCGGCCCCTACCTCGAATTTGGCCTCTATCTCTTTCATTGTAGCTTCTTCTCGTAATTAAACCAGTCCACGACATATCTAAAAAAACATCATGAGAAATATTCAAGCAATTAAAGAATGAATAGTCATGAGCTAAAAAGAATGAAAAGGGAGTTAAATAAGAATAAAATTCTATCACAGGCAGAGTCAACTTATCTGATTAGACAATAGGATAATATCAAAAGCAAACGAGATCAAATGTGCAGTTCATTTTATTCAGCAAAATACAGATATAATCATGTTATCAAATGAAAAAAGATGGTTGTTAAACAGCTCTTGATGACAAGCTCTAGCATTGAAAATACACCTAAGTATCAAATACTCTAGCATTAACTTAGCAATATCAGTGCCACAGTGTTTTTGATATGAGGACTGAAACAGAAAATAAAGGGCAGGCAATAAAGAAAAATAAATAAATAAATAGCAAGAAGGGCTTATGAATTCGACTAGGTAGTTTCACTAACATCGGCCTCTGCCTCTCCACAAGAAAGCAATCATATATTTCCTATGCGTCCCCTAACTACTAGGTCCACTATATTAAATGCAAAAAATGATTTAAGGTAAAGATATTCAAACAAAAAGCAATGGTTTAATAGTTCGCAGAGGAAGATAAAGTATACAGTGCATTAAGTCTCCCACGCTTCACATGAATTCTCAAATGATAACCGTTGATTTCCAACCTCATGTGGAGAATGTATGCATGTGTCTGAAACATTGAAAGTACGTGATGTAAGTCATTGATTCGTTTCGTTCCGGCGAAGGGTCCAGGCATTTGAGGGCTCAATTTGGAATAAGTTCTGGGAGTGAATCATTCTTTGTGCAAACATGACTGATCTTCTCGTTCGAACATTTTGAGATGTAGGTGTTGATCTACTGGTTGCTTGTACTGTGCATTAGAATCCATTAGCATGGAATGCACATCTTGCAAAAATCTGGTGGCATTTTCGCCATGGATCCTGCTACTACTGCTTTACTTTTGCATTTTGGGACCGCTACATCGATGGTGTGATTAGGCATTTTGGAATAAACAATAATAATTGGACACAAAATTGTAAGTCAATTTGGCATGGAGCTATAAGCGAATTCGGCTTAGGACATCATCCCGCTATTTTGAATGATCTTGTACCAAACAAAGAAGCACGTTGCCAAGGGTGCAATCTACAAAAATAGCACCCAACGAGTATGCACTTAGCTGATAGGTTTCTGTGAACTAAGAAACTGCAAAGCATGATGATCACTGCATAAAAAATCTTGGTGAAGTAGGTAGTGTCCTTGAGAGCATGAACTAGTGCATGTAGTTATTGGTCGTAAACCGTCCACTGTTTCCTCATTTCACTTAGCTTCTGACTAAAAGCTCAATAGAATAATCATCCTGTGAGGGGACCGCCCCAGTCCAGATTTCAGAAGCATCAGTTATTGGTCGTAGACCTTCCACTGTTTCTGTGGAACAATTTATCAAAATTGGGGAGGGCGGGCACTGGAGCTCAGCTAAGCACAGCTTTAGTTGCCTCAAGGTTGTGTTGTTCTTCCTTAAACCAATGAAATGTTTTGGATTTAAGGCAATCATTTAGAGTCATTATCATATTAAACCTTGTATAAAAACGATGATTGAAATTTGCCAACCAATGAAAACTTTGAACATCTAAAACTGTAGTAGTGGACGCTCTTGAATAGCTGAAACATTCCTTAAATTTGTTTGAATTCCACTTCTCGAAACTATAAAACCGAGAAAATGGAGACAAGGTTGTGAACTCACATTTTGATACATTAAGATACAAGTTATGATTGTGAAGAAATCCAGAGATCTTAGCCAAATGTTGCATATGCTCTTCAAAAGAAGTACTATGAATCATGAAAAAAATGACACAAAAATAACCCAAAAATGATTTGAGCCGCTTTCATAAATCTCAAAAAAATATTGGGTGACGAAAACCGTGACTAAAATTCTCAATGGATTGTTCCCAGTAAATATAATCCACATGCATATATCCATAAAAAAATAGAACGTCCATTTTGATTCAAAATTCACAACAATTTCTTTCGTGTGCTACATGCCTCTAGAAATTTGGAGCCTGTGTTTAGTACTAGGATTGCCACAAAAAAAAAAAAACTCATTGTTCAAAAACAGCTTGTGTTTTAATCATTCATCAAATAAGCGACCCGAACACGAACAATTTTTTAAGCTCGAGTTATAAATGAGTCGAACACGAACAACCATTTGTTTGATCGTGTTTGGTTCATTTTAGCTCGAAATAAGAAAATTATATACCTATATTTAAATCACCATAGTTTGTGCGATAATGTGGTTCTGCATCTGTTGCAAATGAATGATGTGTGTTTGAATCTAATACCATGCAATTGACTTGAACACAAACACATTGTTCACAAGAAATTTCAAACGCGAGCCAATTTTGAACAAAATTAATTTTGAACGAACCGAACATGAGCTGAGCTCGACTCATTCTAAAAACCGCTCGCGCCCATCAGATTCAGACAAATCATTTCATATAAATTTCATCATCGGAATTAAAATCTACTGGATTTTCTATCAATTTCCATCCTCTTTCCCTCAGACGAGGGAAACTAGCAAGGAGTACCATGTGGTTGTCGAAATCGTCAGGTTGATTGCTAGGAAAGCATGGTTTTCTACTTTGAAACTTTACAGTTCCTTTAGCACTTCTGCAAAAAATCGAACAAACACAGCAAAATAGAAAAAACACAGCAATGAGCTTGTCGATGCTTTATACCAGATCAGCTTGGGTGGTCCATAGAGATTATAGGCTTTGATCGTAATAGCCAGCCCTACCTTTCTTCCGCCATACTCCTAGTCGCAGTATCTCTGAGACTACTATGGAATGAAAGCTGAAACGAAGAACAAAGAGAAAGCAAAAGAAAAACAGGAAGCTACAAAAAAGAACAACTAAATACAGTTAGGTAGTATTACTAATCAGCCTCTCCACTAGCAGGCAGTCGCTATATATTTCCCGTCCTCTAATTAATATGTCCACTGTACTCTATGCAGACAACGATTAAAAAACGATGTTCTAACTAATAGTAGCAATGTTTTAATACTTCGCAGAGAAAAACAAAGTGATACACCACATCAGTTTGAAGCTCAGAAGTCGGAATGGCTGCAACATGAAGCAGTGGAGACGTCAGGAAGCTTGAGAATTCTAGAAATTCTACCCTCTAAAGCTCCATAAAAAAGAGATTCAGCCCCAAATACTTTTTCAAACATGAAAGCAAACAAGAATACAGATTTGAGGCTATAATACATGATACCAGTCAAAAAACTAAATTCACGTCTTTAGAACGCAGAACTCTAGCAAAAGAACAAATATCGGTTGCGAACGCAAACATAGCATGCTTCAGAAAAACCACCACAATACAAAAGTACTAATTAACTTCTGACGCTAGTGGACCAAAAAAAAAAAAACCTAATTGTTTATACAACTATTATCATCCATTAAAACATCAACTGAAAACATATTAAAATTCGGGTAAAAAATCCAAGAAAAATATTAATATTTCTACTGGAGAATAAAATATAAATAACAGCATTGAACACAGATGAAACCGTATAAGACCACGATCGAAGAATAATGAGAGAACAATAACCTGTCAGAGTGGAAGTGTTCCGCACCAAGCCCGGAAATGTACAAAAACAAGACCGCTGAGCGCGGAAGAGAGGATAATAGACCGGACTAAAAAGGAATGAGGCGGCGAAATCCTTATGAGAAGAAAGATAGGTAGGGATTAACACCAGTAATTCTTCCACATATATTCATTATTCTAGGATGAGATCTGCGAGAAAGAGGAGATGATTCCAGCTAGGGTTTTAGAAGGGGGCAGAAGTTGTGAGCCGGAAGAGCAAGGAATAAGGCGGGCAGGCGGGCTCTTAACAAATGAGGCAGCGAGACTATCGGGCGCAAGCCCCGGCCAAATTCATATAACTAAGAGGTATTTACATACATACCACCCAATTCATGTATATTTACATATCCAACATCGAAGTTTTATTTGCTACGCCGTCAAAAATAATAATAATAATAATAATACCGCTGCTTTTTTTGTAAAAGTGAATTACACTTTTTTTTTTCTACAAAATGTCATCTAGATGATCTAAATGTAAATACATAAAAAATAGAAGATAATTATGTAAATCATCCTATAATATAGATTTTTTGTCTCACTTTTATTTTCTATTTTTTATTTAAGTATTAAAATATATTTGTTTTATATTTATTCTCGGTGTTTTTATATTTTGTTTTTAAAAATAAATTTACTTATTTTTAAAAACATTCAAAAGTGAGGGGCAATGGAACCTCCTTAACGTCTTGAAGATCATCTCTTAAATATTTTTCAATTTGAGGGGCAACTTTCTCTGCAGTTTTAAAAGGCTGTGGGTAATCTTCACTGCAGTTTTGAAAGGTTGTTCGTGTTAACATCCCGGGCACGATTGTGGTGCGTAGGTCATCCAATACTTCAATCAAATCACAAGTTTATGATACTCTTTTCCTGGACTAGGGGGAAATCTTCACCCCAAATAATATTTTCTCAAACCTCCTTATCGTACTGAAGTTTGTCTTCAACTAGATCTATAAGCAAATCTCTTCAAAGCCCAATTCATCTATTGTTTTACAAGCTCACATGAAAAACGCTCATGCTAACAAGTTGTCAAACTTTTTTTTTTTTTAAGTATGGCTGCAACTATATTTCAAATAAAACATACGGTCCAATGAACCTACACCCAAGTCTCGAGAAACACTGAGTATCTCTAACATTTAATTATAGGCTTAATCTATCCTAAGGGGATTCAATTCGACCCCTTTCATTACAAACTACAGTCGTCAAACAAAGGTTTCGACATACAGCCTCGGAAAGGTCAAAAATCCTTGGTGAATTTTCTTCGATATCTCCATTACAGGCTACGGTCGTTAAGAAAAAACTTCGACATACAGTTTTAGATCAAAAATTTTTTGTGGATTTCCTTCGACCTCTTCTATAACAGTTCATGACCGTCAAGCAAAAGCTTTGACCACAACTTATGACGGGTCAACCATCATCAATGAATTTTATATGACTTTGCACATTACGAGTTTATATCGTTTGACATCTTCGATTATACAACACAAAACTGGTTCTACATCTTTAATATATTTTTCTTTCAACCACTACTCGATGAGAAGTTATCATCAGAACCATGAAAGGCATGAGTTTCAAAATATATGTAATTCTTTATTTTATAAAATGTGTGCGGCAATTTAATTACAAAATTTTATACAGTTGAGAAGCCCCAACATTCTCATAAACAAATAAATACATTATCATCATTGAATAACTGAAAATTGAACTCTTGCTACGCTTGTTTACTCCCCACGTTTTAGGTTTATCCTCAGGCCTTCATGCTATCTCTGTCTTTTTCTTCACGGAACATGTTGAGCTTCGCGACCTGGAAGATGCTAAGCGCCGCCATTGAAATTGGCTCCTTCTCGGTGGCAGGAATGGCGCATCGACGGCCTCTGACGTGTTCGGCCACGTCTTCTCGTGTCGTTCTTCATCCGCCGGATCTCGTCCAGTGGATTCGTAGAGAAGGTGGCTTCGTTCATCCCATGCTTAGGATCACAAACCATGGTTCCGATGGCTTAGGCGTATCCTCACTGAGCAAAATCCCAGCAGGAACGGACCTCATTACCCTTCCCGGTCATATCCCATTGCAATTCCAGAGTTCTGCCGAGCCTGACGAGCGTGATTCCCCCTTGGTTCAACTGAGCAGGAAAATTCCAGGTAATGCCTTTTGCAGATGCGATGCTTCCTTTTGTCATTTTTCTTGCAAAGCATGAGTCTGCTTAATGTCATCTGTGAACTGATCTTATTTGGTGTACCGGTCTTAAAAGGTTTTTTGTAGTTTTGTGTTGTTTTGAAGATAGTGGTGTAGTGTTGGCTCACAGTTCAGCAATATAGCAGCAACCATATTATTTTCAGTTCAGCTATATAGACTTAATATCTGGTTTCTTAAATAACTATTGAGTATCAGTAGTTTTATTAGCTTTCGTCAGTATTATTTTATTTTCTGCTTAATTTAGGTGTCTTAGTATGGGTATATAAGTTGTGAGACCTGTTACCACAGAGTGACATTGAGAAATATTCCCATTTCAGTATTGTTGATCCTGAATTGTCCTCTGTGAACACGCCTCGAGATTTTAGGATATAGTGAAGGAAGTATAGTTAGTCAAGAGTTTCATTTAGAAAGAATCAGTAAAAAGTTAATTTGTTTGTATTTTTTTATAGTTATAGAGACTTATTTTGTACAATTACAAAAAGGGAACAAGGATGAAAAAAACTCTTAATATAATTGTTGCTTTACTTAATTGTATGAATTTCATACTACATGAATATTACAATTTGAATTTTAACATGACGGTAACTTGGTCAGTCAGCTTGCTCGAATTTGACCGAGTGTGACCACGTTGCAGGTTGGTCAACTGAGACGCTTGGGTGAATGTCAATCTCGTCATTCATGGTAAAAGCGGGTCAACTAATTAGCCGCGATCAAGAATTCCCACTTGTGCCTCTGTCGGTCTGGATTGTCGACGTGATCTATCGTTCTGATCTCTCGCCATGGTGTGGCAGTTGATTATTGACCTTGCGGTTGGCAGTAGGGCAGTGGGATGCTTTGTTTATCTAGTCGTCCAAGCGTTTGAGATTCATATTGACGGTTGTGGTGTATACAAATTAGATCCCCAAATTTTTCTGCTTAGTGAAAGTGACAACTACGATAAAGATGAAAATTATTAGTATAAATGGTACTAAGATCAAGAAAATTAATTTAATAATCAACTCACCAATAATTATGTGTTTAATATGCTATATAAATAAAGTCACAGGTTTGGCATTGCATCCATCATCGTCATCTTACATTGGTCAGCCAATTTGAGTTATGGTTCACGATCCGAGGGAGTTCCATATAGATGCCAAGATTATGGCCAAGATGGGCTATGGGCCCTCGACTAGTGTAAAGCAGATCAAGGTTAGGAAAGAAAAACAGTTGAAGATCAAAATTGCGCCGACAGATCAAGTCGGCTCATTTGGGGACCCTGAGAGACATGTGTCGAAGGTTCCTCGTCAGGACGCCGTGATTCATGAGCCAAGCATGGGTGGGAGCTCCGGGGGCCAGCAGGTCTTGCTTATTGAAGGCGTCAAGGAGGTCAAAAAAAGGTATGGTGGACCGGAGATTGGCATCTCTCATCAGCTGCTGCTGCAGGAAGGTGAAGATGCCTCGCAACAAAAGAAAAGGGGAAGATGTCTAGAGACCATTTCCTCAATAGATAGATTTTTGAGTACGTAAATATTTTCTTGGTCGTCATCGATTTTTATTAGTTCATCGACATTTTTCATATGCAAATGAATTGGCTGAGTCAGAGGGTCATCAAGATGACTGACAGTCGAAAGACGCTGCAGAGTCCGTTGGTGCAGTGGTCGGTCCGCAGGTCGAGCTCATGGGAATCCTGCCGACAGCCATTTTGGGAGGATACTAACTGTCCACTCCTTTGCCCATTGCCGATATTGGACAGGAGCAAATAAAGCACCATTCACCTTCCCTTGGAGGTGCGGGACAACACGCCGGATGGATCGGGTCCTTGGCGGTAAGGGCCAGTTCATCGATGAGGTCGGCCTTGTCGCTGATTATGTGCGGGAGGTTTCAGTCCCTTCGGTGTTCATGGGCTCGGTAGTGGCGGCCTTGTAGGCGGAGGTTGCTGCTTTGCGGGATGGCCTGACCGAGGTGTTGCACGAGTTGGGAGCACTTCGGGAGTCGACTGACCTGTCTAAATTTTATCGCATGACCGACCGAATGGAACAAGTTAGGATAGGAGGGGCGATGGTCCTCGAAGGTTGAATCTCGCCTGGGGCCTTAGAAGACCCGCTTATAAAACATTTTATTTTAGATCTGTAATAATATTTATGTAGAAATGATAAGACATTGAATAAATTTGAAAAGATGTTTGACATGTTAGTCATCATTGTATGATGCTTTGTTTTTCGTGTCCATCCTATAAATAGGGCGCGATACCATTGTTTATTACTTTGAACGTTCCAATTTTTGCATACGAGCTTTTGGTTTTTCTTATTTTCTCATTTCGTTCTTTCAGTTTTTTTCAGTTTTCCGCAATGGCTCTGAAACGCTCCCCCATCTTTTTTTGTTCCGTTAAGGGCACCAATCCTTCGTTCTCGATGGAGAACAAAGTGAAGGAATTGCAGAGGATGTATGTTATGCAAGACAGCGTCACCCTTCAGAAGTTGTTTGGGTCGGCGAAGGTGATGGACCTTCTGGGTAATGTAATGGTCTTTTACCAAGACCATTTCAAATATGGCCTCCGGTTGCTTTTGTGCAATGAGCTCTGGAGCATCTTTAACACGTATGAGGCTATTCTGGCGCAAGTAATGCTGAACTCCATAGCCGTGATAATGATATTTGTTCTTTTCTGTTGGCAGGAGCGTATTCCATGGAATATCTACCTCTCTAAGTATTTTTTCTTGTTTATGGTCGACTGGGAGGGCTTTGCCATGCTTTTGGCTAGGAAATAACTCCACTTGACAAGAGTGAGAACAAAACAAAGGACTGGAGTAAGAAGTTATTGTTTGGCTCTTGTTCTGATGTTTGGGGGATTTAGAATGAGCTGATAGGATGCTCAGTGTTCAAGCCTAGGTCTCTCCTGGAGAACATGGGGTTTGTCAGGGAGATGTTGACCGACCGTCTTCTATCGGTGCCACAATATACTGCAGATGCGACAGTCACTCGTGTGTTGGCGGGTGAGATGACAGAAGCATTGTGGCATGATTCGAACATTGTAGAAGATATGCGAGCGAGGACGACAATCTAAAAGCTAGCCACTAAACGCCGAAAGTAGAAGTGTCCCTCAGAGTCAGGCAGTCTTGTAGAAGAAAAGGATTCGTCCCCTTACAATATGGCCGCGAAATACCTTATTTCCATTCATAGAGTTGTTGTTCAAGTCTAGGTTACTGGCAATGTCACTGCTTTCCTCCGAAAACATTCTTCTGACTTTTTTGATGTTTCTCACTTTGTTATTCAAGTCTAGGTTCCTGGTTGTTAGATAAAGAATTACACGATTGTTAATGGACCACAATTGTTTGATCCTTCATATTTGTTTTCATGCAATTTGTTGGAACCGTTGTAAGTATTTCGGGTAAATATATGGAAAAATGAATGGTAGGTTATTGGTGAATAGTGGCTTATGATTGTTGTGGGTAGTGATAGCTATAATTTCTATTTGTTGGAGGTGGTAGAATAAAGTACAAAATATTCATCTAGTGGTTATTGTTATGGAAATAAAATTGCATGTGAAAATGAGTGAAGCAATGGAAATAGCAAAGGTTGCAATATTTTTATGTTTTTAATATTTTGATATTTTAGAAAAAAAATCTGATTAAAGGAGTACTTGGGAGATAATTAAAAGGGGGTTGAGAAATAATCCTAAATAAGCCGACTAGTCTTATGGGCCCCGTAAGTTTAATTTTTGGAAGCTATTGGAGAGAGTTTCCTATTATATATTTTTTCTTTTCTTGTTATGTTGTATGTTTTTCCTTCATTGTTTGTTTTTTGTATTTGGTAAGTTGTAATAGTCTTAATTATGTTTGCCCTAGGCATTCCCTATATAATAATGGGAAATGTTGTAATTTTAAAATGATGAAATACAAGAATATAATTACTCCAACTTTCTTCATGGTATTAGAGCAGGTTTAGCTGGTTGCGTATAGTTCGCATATCGTCATCTGTGACATTCGCTACCAGCAAAGTCTGTTTCGTCTTTATCTGTCTTCTACAATGTCATCCTTCGTCATCCAAGATGTCTTTCTTGCGTTGTCTCTGACATCTTACTGCATTGTCTGTGACATCTTCCTCGGTCATCTGTGAGATCTCCTTCCCACATCATTCGCGACATCCCTTTCCTTCCAAGTTTGCTTCATCTTCGTCTGCATTGTTCGTGACGTCTTCTTCTTGCGTCGTCTGCAACAGGATTAGAGCATCGTTTGCTTCATTTGGCTCTTCTATTTTGTTTGCATCAGCTGTTTTGTTTGTTTGCTTCATCTTCTTCTCGTTTTAATAAGAAATAAAATAAACCCTAGCTCGCTTCTACAACTGTTGAACCTTCGAACATCCGTCCAACAATCGGAAACCTCATTGCAGCCATCAAAATCTCTTCAACCAACTTGCAGAGCTTCCTCTGCTCCTTATCATAGCCGTTGGACTCTATTCCTGCAGCAAGCAACAACCAACTTCCTTACCCATCCTTAAACGAGCATAGGGTTTATGACCAACTACGGAATGTAGGCATCTAGCTGTACCTCAAATGTTAGTTTTGAATCAGATTTAAAAAAATTATGTCTTAACAACCCTTGAACACTCTTCCTTTGTAACAAATCATAAACTCGATGCAGACCTTCCTCTGCTCCTTATCATACCCGTTGGACTCCATTTCTGCAACAAGCAACAACTAACTTCCTTATCCATCCTTCACGAGCATAGGGTTTATGACCAATTACGGGGTTAGTTTTGAATCATAGTTAAAAAATTATGTTTTAACAACCCTTGAACTCTCTTTATTACAAATCATAAACTCGATGGCCCATAACTTCTTTCAATGATCCCAATCCGGGTTTATGTATATTTGTAGAAAATGAAAATAGTAACATCTCAAGGAATAAGGCACAGTTTTCGAGCTCAATGATCCTACGCATCGCTCATGGAAGATCCAGGATCATATGGTCACGTATTAGTTGATCAATTCTATGACTACAAAAGTTGGAAAAAAATTATTTTTTTGCAAGACTCATACATGAGATATGTGAAGCAATTTGTGAGACTTATTCTAGTACTCAAAACACTGCAAAATTGTTTGAGATTGAGATAATATCATGAGCTCCGATAAGAAGGGTTGAGTGTTATTCAATACTTCAACAAACTATCTAGTTACTACTTACAATTCAATATATATGATATATGTATGAAAGTACCCGCAAGTTGCTATGATGTATAAAACAATAATGGAGAAGAAGAGGATAATTAAGTTCTTATTTGGTCTAAATAAGAAGCTATACGAGTTTAGAGGGAGAATCATGGGGATGAAACCTCTCCTTACCACTAGGGAAGCCTTTGCCAAAGTTAGAAGAGAAGAAAGAAAGAATAAGCTAATGATGGCATTGAATGTTCAACTTTGTACAAAACAAACACCTCCCATGATTCAAATCCAAATAAGAATTGTCCCTTGTGTCAACATTGTAAGAAACTTGATCGCACAAAAGAAAATTATTGGAACCTCTATGAATAAGTTGTAGGTTAGAAACCTGGATAAGGGAGGAAGGACCAATACAATAATGTCCATGATTTTGCCTCTTCTAAAGGGTCGATCGACCCTAGTCCCTTCACCAAGGAAGAGCTAGAGGTGTTAAAGAAGCTTCTTACTTGCGCTTACCAGCTTGACGATACACTAATATATCATATGCTCCTCTTATCTTGCTAATAAGGGAAGATTTGAACTTTGGATAATGAATTCAGGTGCTTTTGATCACATGATCGGAGACATTTATGCTCTTACCAACTACCTCACCAACTCCAAATTTGTTAGACTTGTTGATGGATCTCACTCCAGGATTATTGGGAAAAGATGGTGAAAGTCCAAAAAAATGTTTATTTTTTTTCTGTGTTATATGTTCCCCAACTAGATTGCAACTTTTAATTTGCAAGCTTACTCATGACTTGAATTGTGTTACTAAATTTTATTACAATTCTTGTGAATTTTTGGTGGTGAATTTGGGGAAGGTGATTTGACAGTGCAGAGTTGCATCAAAGTCTATACATGCTCAACTTTCAATTTGCAAGCTTACTCATGACTTAAATTGTGTTACTAAATTTTATTACAATTCTTGTGAATTTTGGGTGTGGATTTGGGAAGGTGATTTGACAGTGCAGGGTTGCATCAAAGTCTATACATGCTCAATGAGAGCTATTCTCTTAACACACAAGTGACTCTTCATCATACTCTTCTAATTTTCCCTAGTCTATTGTGTGAGTGAAGATTTATTATGACCGGGTCATTCTATTTTTTATTATGTTGCAAAGTTGTACCCCAAACTCTTTATTAAGTGCGAAACTTTCCAATTAGTAAGCATATTCATCATGTGTATTCTTTGTCGCAGTACAAGTTCTCACATCTTTTCTCTATCATCTAGATTGATATTTGAGGACCATCAAAATTGAAAACCATTTATGGAGCAAGATAGTTTGTCTTCTTTATTGATGATCATGCTATAACCAGTCTGATATTCCTCATGAAGGAGAAATTTGAAATTACACAAATCTGCCAGTCATTCCATGACATGATTTACACTCAATTCCAATGCTAAGTTTAGATTCTCACAACTGATAATGCAAATGAATTTTTAAACTCGATTCTTGGACCCTACTTTGCAAAGAATGATATCATCCATGTAAGTTCCTTTGTTGAGACTCCACAAAAATATGGGCTAGGTGAAAGGAAAAATAGACATTTTCTAAATGTATCTCGGTCTGCAATGCTTTCTCACAATATTCAGAAGTTTTCTTGTGAGATGTAGTGCTCATAATCACTTATCACATTAATATAATGCCAAAAAATATCCTTTTATTCAAAGCCCTTCTTCATGTTTTGATGGAATGTATCCTTATGTTAGAGTATTCTCACCCAATCTTCCTCTAATAATATTCGACTGTCACTTTGTTCACATTCACCAACCAAACCACACAAAACTTGACCCAAAATCTATCAAATGTATCTTCCCTGGTCATGCTTCTAACAAAAAAGGTACAGTGCTATTATCCCATTACTAAAAAAATAATATAACTTCATGATATTACATTCTTTGAAAAACAATCAAACTACCCCAAAATTTCATTAAAAAACAATCAAACTACCCCAAAATTGAAATTTAGGGGGAGCGTCTTGAGTGAATATCATATTTGGGATATACTTTGGAGAGTAGAGTCACCACAACCTATTCTACTTCCCTGTAACACCAGTTGATGATATCCAACCTAAGATTGACAATAAGGAAATGCACAAAAAACTTTATGTGTACAGTAGGAGAAAGAAATATACTTAGTAGGATAAAGACAATATTCAATAATTGGATAATGACAATAAGGAAATGCACAACTAAACTTGAATCCACACATTTATGAAGTTCTGGGTGATCCAATGGAGAAGATGAGGAAAGTTGCACAAATTATCCTACCCGGGAGTATGTTTCATATGAGAAATTATCATTACCCTATAAAAATTTTGTATCTAATTTTGGTAATGTGCAGATATCGAAGTCCATTTATGAAGCACTTGAAAGTAAAGAATAGAAGAAGATGGTTGAAGGGGAGTTTCAAACACTTGATCTGTATGGCACATGGATCTTTGCAAAACTTCCTCTAGATAAAAGATTCGTTGGGTGCACATGAGTGTTCAATGTTAACTGCAAAGTAGATAGGAGCATTGAGTGATTCAAAACTAGGTTGGTGGTCAAATGTTTCACTTAGTCTGTCAAGAGATCTTTGCACCAGTGGCTAAATTAAAAACTGTCAGAGTTCTTTCCTTTGTAGTGAACAAAGAGAGAGAATTGCATTAACTTGATATTTATAATGTCTTTTTGAATAGAGACATTGAGGAATAAGTGTATATGAAGATCCCATCAGGGCTTAAAATGGCTCAAACAAACATCTTGTCTGTAAACTAAGAGAGTCACTTTATGGCTTCAAACAATTTCCACGGCTTAGTTTGACAAGTTTGTCGATACTATAAAATCTAATGATACATCCAATGTCGATCTAATTATACACCATTATAAAAAACTTCCACAGAAAGGTAAGAAAGCTATACTCATTTTTTATGTAAATGATATGATTTTGACATGTGATGATGAAAAAGAGATTGAGAAGATTTAGGAGGTTCTTGCCATTGAATTTGAAATCAATGATCTAGGAGGTATGAGATATTTTTTGGTCATGGAAGTGGCCAGGTCCAAGAATAGAATTGTTATATTCCAAAGAAATTACATCCTAGATCTACTAAAAGGAAAAACATAAATATTGGGGTGTAAATCTGCCGAGACTCATATGAATTTCAACAAAATCTTATATTCAAGGGGAGAAAAGACACTAGTGGACAAATTAGATACCGGCGATTGGTGGGAAAGTTTATTTACCTGTCATACACTAGGCCCGATATTGCTTATTCTGCCAACATTGTGAGCTAACATATGTATAGTCCGAATGAAGAATATTTGGAGATGGTTTAAAAAATGTTGAGGTTTCTCTAGAAGACTAATAGCAAATGATTGTTTTTTAAGCCCAACAGCAAATGATTGTTTTTTAAGCAATCAAACAACAGAGAAGTTTATACTGATGCTATTATGACAGTAAAACTTACGAACCGAAGAACTCTACATTTGGGTATTATTTCTATGTGTGAGAAAATCTTGTCATATGGAGGAGAAAGAAATATATTACTAAATGGACTGAGCACCATCTTTGAATGAGTATTCATTTGCAGATACTGTTTGGCTTTTTGATTAGCAAGGGTTTGCTTATGCAATTTAAGCTGTCATTTGCGACATTGATTGAGAGTGTTTTGTGATTAAACATGATGTTGCAATTGGCTCATGTGTGGACTAGCAGCATGTGTTTAAGAAGGCAAATTTTACTGGTTATTGATGTATTATGATTGTATGAATATGTACGATTGTTGGTGAATTTTTTAGGCGAAGAAAATAGAGACATGAACAATTAATTGGATATGTGGGCAAAGTAGGTGCACAAAAAAGTATGTCAATGATTTTGTCATGTTCTGGGGATGAGGATTTGTGGAATTGTGGTCCAACGAGTAGTGTGAGTGAGCTACAAGAGGAGTGCAAGTTGAAATGAGTAGGTTTTACATATATTTCTATGCATGAAGGGAGATTGTTATATATGCAGCAATGTAATCGGAGCAGTGAGTTGATGTTTTTAGCAAAATCTGAGTTGGAGCTGCATGAAATGCAAATATTTGTTTATTGATGTTTCTGTTTTTCTAAAATTATTAATCGATGAAAGGTGGAGTCGTATGAAATGCAAAGATTGGTTGATTAAGGTTTCTGTTTTTTTTAAATTATTAATCGATGGAATGGGGGCATCTAAAGCAAAATGGACAGAAAGATGTTGTAGGGGAGGAGCTTGCAAGATGAGTCAAAAGTGATTGAGCTAGTGCTTGCAATGGGCTTACAAGCCAAAGATGATTCATCTTCTTGCTTCCTCGAAGTTGTGTGTGGAATTGAAATGATGGGAGGTGAGTAACCCTGCGATTAAAACCTCCACATCAAGCCAAGCGATAGTCAATTCAGGAGCCATAAACTCTGTTGTTTTTTTTTTCATCTTCATTGAAATGGTACAATTATCCTTAAGGAAATATAAAAATATGAAAATTATTGAAGTAGTCCTAAATTACAATTGTCTTTTATGTAACTAATAATCTACTTAAATACCAACAAGGACATTCACAGGGTATGTTAACTGGTATTAAAACATAGACTCTTGACGGGGTCATGTTGACCTACATTGCATAAATTTGTTTTGGACTTCTATTGAGAAAAAGGGTGGGCGTTCCATTTAAAATGGGGCTAAGGAGGACTAGGAAGGATAAGGGTGAATATTCAAGTTTATTATTATTATTATTACTATTATTATCCTGAGATTCAGCTGATTAAAACCGAAAAGCATACAAAGATCCATTAACTTCAATTAATGGCAAACTAGGAATTGTTATTGGACTTGTGAAAACCAACATGGGCATGCGTTTATTTAAGCACTCAATAGTTTACCCTTGTTGTGAATACCAGTCTTTCTAGTTCATCATTTCTTTATTTCTAATCACAGGTATATATGCCAAAGATTTTAATAAAAACAAAAACTTCTGAAGGATGATATGTTAAAACATAAAATGAAGTATTTTGCATTTCATATCTAGGATCTAACATCATCAAGTTTTCATGGCTCATTATGGCTATATCTTTTTGCATTCAAATTAGTATGTTCTGAGCTTTTCTTAGGGAATAAATACCCTGCGGGGAGCCTGTGACAGAGGAACTCTGGATAATGCGTTTGGGGCTGAGGTTGCTTCAAGAAAGAGCTAAAATTGGCTCATTTTGGTGGCCGTACATTAGCAATCTCCCAGAAACTTTTAGTGTACCCATATTCTTTTCCAGGGAGGATATTAAGAACCTTCAATATGCCCCGCTTGTGTATCAGGTTTGTTTAGTATATTCTTTTGGTGTGATTAGCATTGTTGAAACCTGAATTGTAAATTCAAGCAAGTTCTGCTCCAGGTGAATAAAAGATGCCGTTTTCTGCTTGATTTTGAGAAAGAAATCAAGACTTTACTGGAAACCTTGGAACCAAAACATCATCCTTTTGGTGGCCAGGATCTGAATGCATCTTCCTTTGGTTGGGCTATGTCAGCAGTTTCTTCTCGTGCATTTCGTCTGCATGGAGAAGTTCTCTCTGATGGACAAAAGACGGATATTCACATGCTGCTTCCTCTCATAGATATGTGTAACCATAGCTTTCAACCAAATGCTAAAATTGTTCAAGAACAAGAGAAAGGAAGCTCAAAGATGTTTGTAAAGGTATCTTGCATGAGCATTGATTTTTTTATCATTTCGATGCTTCAAGTAATTCAATAATTCGTTTAATGTTGTATAAAATTTTTAATATTTCGTTAATTAAAGTTCTTGTTTGTTTACACATCTCAGGTTAATGTTTCATATTCTTTTACTTTATTTCGAGTTTAAATCCCAAGTCTAACACCAGCACATGCGCACTTACACACTTCCTCTACTCTCTCTCTCTACCTTTGACTTTTTTAACCAGTTGTTTGCTTTGTCCACATACCAATGATTGTGCCTATTTAATTTCTGCATGATATCTCTGTCTCTCATTTACTATTGCATTATTCTTGTATTTATTGATGAAGTGTTGGAAATTCATTTTAAGTTTTTTCTTTTCAGCATTATCAATGAGTTTGACCCTTGATAAAAACAGCGTTTAGAAACTATGTGCAAAATATGTGAAAGTACCTATTGGGAGTGATTTGAGTTAATTCGATATACTCGCAAAGTAATAACAAAGAATCACTCACCATAAGAAATAATATTTTTATAGTTAGGCTAAAAAAGGCATACATATATGTGAGAGATAGAGAGGATTTAATCGGCTGTGGAGAAACTGTAAAGGTTTAACAAGAAAATGAGGCATAATCAATTTATCTTTTCAAAATTTAAGTACACAGAGTCTCATTAGATAAGACAAGACCTAAAAGGATACCTTTTTTCATGTCTATAAAATTTCTACAATATTTTTGGTACATTTGTCCTTTCAACGCTTCAAGATTGCGAGGAGGGGAATTTTGAGGGCAAGGCTAGCGATTTGAGTGAAGTCGTAGTGATGTGACCATAATGAAATATATTATGAAAAATGATTGCTTCATTGCCATGCTCATAGACAATCAATTTTTTTCTTTCTCCATCTTCTACTTCAAGTATATTCTTTGCTCTCTTCATTTTTTTTTATAATTTTAATTATATTCCTCCTTAAACCCAAGAGTAGGTCACTAATGTCATTTGATTTACTGAAAAATAAATACACAAAAAAAATATAATGTAATTGAAACATAACATATTTGAAATATTTAAGAGTTGTTTAGTTAGGTATAAATAAATGCATGAAATAAGATTTTGTGTATTTGATTTGAAGTAAAATGAAATTAATGTAAAACCTAGTGGTGGATGCAATGGACATAATTGGCGATGGGCAGCTGTTGACGACATGTTACAGGTTGCAATCCTTGACAATAGTTTGTGTGTATTTGAAGATCGATTGAATCAATTGATTTCCAAATTCAACAAAAATTTACTATCTATTTTTTTTTCATCCAGCTAAATGCCTAAACTTTGAAATTTTCCACATTTCATTTGTAATGTCCCACTAATGTAGGTAAACAAATGACCCCCAAACACCGAGTGTGATAAGGCACTATTATTTAGGGGTATCCACCACTTATTACTAAAGAAATTGTAGACACACAACTCGCAAAAGGAAGACGATACAACATTCTACAAAACAAAAAATTAGAGAATAAATCTCTGAATGCACACAATAATAGTTTGTCTTTTCCTACTTGGTGTCCCATCTATGATATTTATACTAATACCTGAATTAAAATATAATTAGAAGTCAAACATATTTAAGTGAGGGTCCGCATGATCCGTGATAATAAACAAAGTTAAGAAATTTTTGCTAAAGATACTCGTGGGTTTGGTGCACTCTGTTCAATTCCGCAATCACGGGATTTTGGATCTTGCTTCTGCGTCACACTAAGACTGCAATATTGCATTTTGCCGCCTGTGTCTGCGTTCCGCTCCCCATCCACATCTTTAGCCACCTCCCATATCCACGTCCCACGTCAGTATCTACATCCACAGTTGTCTCTTGCATTCATCTCCTTATTCGGCCTCATGTTATTTTTCTTGGGTAGGAGGGATTTTACCTTTTTAATTGCATCACTCTCTTTTCATCTTGAACTACATAGTGATATTTATATATTTTTTCCTCACTTGCCATAGGAGCTTCAAGATTTTTTGTCATAGAGATGCACTCTTCTTTAACATAATTGCAGCTAACATTATTCCTCTGTCAAGTGGATCATTATATTAAAATTTTATTCTTGTGTTTGGAATCACTGAATGAACTCGTTTGGATCAACACAACTATCAAAATCTGTTAAATTCACCTTTACACCAAAATCACTTTATCTCCTCCTATACTCAATACCGAATCAGTGCAACATCGACTCTTCATCACTCGAAGTTATTTGATGAAAAAGGTTTTGCTTAATCTAAGTGTTCTCTGTTATTGTTGTGGGTGACTTTCCTCTGTTTCCCTTTTTCAAAATCAACAAGCTTCCCTTACAATTGAAGGATTTATGTTTCCATGTGCTCCATAGTGAGCTCCAAAACACCTTGAGGATTTCTCTTTGGCAACATAGCATCTCGTTATTTCTACTAAAATTTTCGCCAAAAAAATGGTGGTTTAGGGTTAGGGATAGATGAATGATCAATGTGGGGATAACTTTTTATTGAAAATACTAGTTTATGTTCTTTGGAATTTTGATTTGGGGGCAATAAAGGTAAATCCCTAAAAAATTAATATTTGTTGGGATCTGATACAAAATAACACTGGTTTAAGAATCTTATACAGTGTTTGGGAAGTGGATTTAGCAGGACTTCGTGGATTAACAAGGGGATGAAAATATGGAAGGTCAGTGGCCTTTGCAGGATAAGAGATGTTCAACAGTTGTCTGAGCTGAAAATAGTGAAATGAATCATGAAAGACGAGATGCGATTGTCGAGGGGCATCAACCACTTATTTATGAGCAAGCTACAAACATAACACTGACAAAAGGAAGATGATACGAAATTCAATTGAACATAAAATCAAAGAATAAAGTCTCCAATTATGGAAAACAATAGCTGAAGTCTTCCCTAACCAGGTTCCACCTAAGGTATTTATGCTAATACATAAATTAAGACTTAATTAGAATTCAAATATAGTAATTAAGAGTTCATAATACCCATGACAATAAATGAAGTTAAGAAATTTCCGCTGAAGATACTCCAGGGGCTTGATTTCAGCCAGTACGATTTCGCAATTGTGGGAAATTGGATCTCGCTCCTGCATCACGCCTAGTACAATATTCCACATTTTATTGCCTGCGTCCGCATCCGCGCCCCGCATCCTCGTCGACAACCACCTCCCCCGTCTGCATCCCTTGGTAACATCTGCATCTTCAGCTGCCTCCAATTTATGTATCCCGCATAATTTTTAAATAGATTTTAAATCTAAACATGTTTAAAATTTGAGTTAGAGCTATCCTAATTAAAAAAAATTATATAATAGAACCTTAAAACTAATTTTATCCAAAAATAAAAGAGTACTTTATATTTATCATAAAAATTAACAATTTGAATTTTATTGATATCTCAGTTAAAATATAGAATCAAAATACTATAATCTCCATTTACTTTATAATATGGTAATATTTTTTGATTTTTACTAAACTCCTCAAGTTTGCCTAGCCTTAAGGGGCTAATCACAACATAATCTCAATTAGCCCAAATGAGAACTAAGAGTTTTGATGGATCTTAAACATATATTTTGCACAAAAAATGAACAATTTCGTACCCTGAATATGGTTGTCTCATGGTTTTGAATGCTACAATTATATGAGTTAGTATTCATACAAATCATGCGATGTGAATTTGATCCAGTCAGCCATCTTCAACTGTCTCCTCTTTGATCAATGCTCTTATTTGTTTTAGAACTTGATCTACAGCTAAAATCTTAACCATCTTTTTCCTCAAATTTTACACTGCTCCCACATTGAAGAAGCTTCCGCAAAGTTACGTCTTACAATGCTTGAGTCCAAAAACTCTGTTTCTTGTCATGAAAATCAACATACCCTTGTAAACGTTAAGAACTTCAACATCTATTAGGAACTTCTTTCCTATTTCACTTGAATCACTAAAAGATATAATTTTTTTTTTTAAATTTTGGCATGCACCCGACCCGTGCCAATGTTTCGGCTACCCATCATATCTTTAACTTCACAATACCGAAACTAAATGTCCTGCACTCTTACTTTTTTCAATGCAGTTATAGCCATCAACACTGGACTTGTAAGTGAAAAATAACTTCTTATTAGGATTCATATTTTTCAAATAAATTTGATATGTTGACCAAATCATGAAAGGGATGGTAAATTTGGCAATTCACTTTAAATAAGAAATGTTGTGCATCATCCATTTCAGGAAAAGAAGCTAAATGTGTAATTATGAAAGCCCTGATAAGAGCCCATGAAAGTGTGTATGCAAAAGCCCAATCAAGGAATAAATAAATAACTTTTCAGTTATATCATTTAAATTTTAGATTTGAGTTTTATTGTTTATGGTTTCATTAAAATGATTTTTTAGTAAAAAAAAATAAAAAATTTCTTTAACTTCTCAAATATCAACTGACATTTCATTTGTACTTCATATTTTACATTTATATATTTTACCCGTGCCATTGTTTTTTTTTTCCAGTTTATATCATGGTTCACTTAATTTTATGCTTCTAATTTTTTTCTTATTCAGTAGTTTCTTAAAATTGCATTTCTATCTTTTAAATATCTCAACATTAACTGGGTAAATCAGCGTTCAATAGAAGACTTTATAATTGTTTTCAGATTGGTTACACAATTTTACAACAAAATATCAGGCGTTTGTAATCCACCAAATAATGCTATTTACTGATTTCTATCATTTTTCTCAATTCCTCTGCAGTTGCCAATTTTTTCTGTGTTTGTTTTCTTTTGCCAAACTCTTTACTTGGTAATCACTGTTTCCAAAACTACAGCAATTCAGCCTGCAAGGTTTGCTGGTTATATGTTCCTTCTGCATCTTGGTATATTGGGTTTTCGTTCTCTGTTTTTCCATATTAAAAATTGTAAGTGGGTTTACTTATGGTAGTTGTAACTTGCAAGTGGTAAAAATCTGTTTTGATGAATGTCAACAAGATTATTAACAATATCTTCTCTGTGAATATCCTCAATATGATCAGGATGGCATAAGTATAATTAACTTAATCTTGAAAATATTTGCTTGTCATAGTGCCAATGACTGTTATTATGGGCATTTATGTATTTGGTGCAACATTTTGTGATAGGAATAACACATTAAAAAACGGGCTAAATTTTTTTTGTTACATGCAAGTCTGCAATATGTTTTTTGACAGCAAAATTGATGCATTCTCAAGAAGTCACCATGCCGTTCTCTTGTAAACTTGATATATCTTTAATGATTTTTCTTCAGGAAGCTGAACATATAGTAAAAATAATAGTCCAACGAATGTTTGATTTGCTGCATATTTACTGAAAATATGTTTATCTGCTTTATTGGACAATACTAAACCGACTGACATAAATTGTATCATAATTAATGATTTACAACATGAAGTTTGCTTAATGTAATTGAATTGGAGCCTCTCATTTAGATTTCTTTACTAACAGGTTGTGGCAGAAACACACATTGATCAAGATTCCCCTATAATGTTAAATTATGGTTATCTGAGTAATGATCTATTCCTTCTTGACTATGGCTTTGTGATTCCATCAAACCCATTTGATCATGTTGAGCTGAAGTATGATGGAACTCTCCTTGAAGCTGCTGCTATGGCTGCAGGACTGTCTTCCCCCAGGTTCTCTTCACCAGCCAAATGGCAACAGGAAATCTTATGCCAGTTGAACTTACTTGGTGATGGTGCGATCACTAAGGTTTTCTTTCACATCTTTATGCTCGTTTATTTTCTGTGGGTTACGATTAACATTATTAAACAAGTAGTGATTTGACTTGCATTTGTTTCTTTCCTCTTTTATTCTCATTGTCCAACATTCACTTGTTTCACATGAATTTGCAATTTAATACGAAGAATGATTATAATATTATGAGTTTTTTTTTTTTAATTATACAAGAACAACAAGAAGCCTTTATCCCACTAAGTGGGACCGGCTACATGAATCCTTTTGCTCCATTGCATCCTATTGAGTGCCATATTTTATGTAATTCTAGTAGATTAGGATCATTTTTTATATAATATGCCCAAGTCTTTTTAGGTCTACATCTGCTTTTCTTAACATCAATCGAATCTAAAACATCAACTCTCCTAACCAGATCATCAGATGGTCGACATGTAATGTGACAAAACCATCTAAGACGACTCTTTCTAATCTTGTCCATCACTGAAGCAACACCAATCCTATCACAAATATCTTGATTTCACATTTTGTCTCTAAATGTCGCCAATCATCCACCTAAGCATTCTCATCTCAACATCACTCAACTTTGTTTTATGCTTCTCTTTTAAAGGCCAACGGTATGCGCCATAGAGCATTGCAGGTCTCACCACCATCTTATAAAATTTCCTTTTAGTTTAAGCAATAGTTTTCAATCGCACAATAGGCCCAATGCATTCCTCCATTTAAACAAACGAACTTGAATTCTCTACTAATAGCATCCCCATCTATATCACCATTACTTTGAATAGTTGACTCGAGATATCTAAAATGGTCAAACTTTTTTAATGATTTGATCACACATAATTACAACTCTGCCACTAGAGCTACTACTGCTAAAATTATATTTCATGTATTCAGTTTTAGTTTTACTCAAACGAAGACCTTTAAACTCCAGCGTAAACCTCCATAATTCAAGTTTTTTCCTAAACTTTTTCTCTAGTCTTATCCACAAGAAGGATATCATTAACAAAAAGCATTTACCAAGGTACATCCTCCTGTAAATGTCAGTAAAAGCATCCATAACTAAAGTAAAAAGATATGGGCTTAAAGCCGATCCCTGATGTAATCCGACTGAAATAGGAAAATACTTGGTCAATTCTCCTTCTGTTCGAACTCAAGTAATAACTCTAGTATACATATCTTTAATGACTCGAATATAAGTAATATCAACACCTTTCTTCTCTAAAACTCTCCAAAAGACTTTTCTTGGAACCTTATCGTAAGCTTTTTTCAAAAATAAATAAAAATTATATGTAGACCCTCCCTATTCTCTCTGTATTTCTCCATCAAATTTCTCAATAAATGTATAGCTTCCATGATAAACCTGCTCGACATAAATCTAAGTTGATTATGAAAAATCTTTATATCTTGTCATAATTCTAAAGTATAACAGATCAACTTGATTCATCTAAAATTTATGCACTCTTGTGCATTCTCTTTATTCTTAAAAATGGGGACCAAAATACTCTTACTCCACTCAAACATCTTTTTAGTTTTTAAAATAATATTAATAATTTAGTAAGCCAAGAAAATCCTAAATCTCGTAAATATTTCCACACTTCAATTGGGATATCATCAGGTTCTGACGATTTACCACTATTGGTTTTCTTTAAAGCCTCAACTTCTTTTTATTAATACGATGGTAAAAATAAAACGTTTTATTATTATTAATAATATTAATATCACTGTAGTTGATTGTATTTTGAGGAACTTTGTCGAAAAGTTGATCATAATAGCTTGCCCACCTATGTTGAATATTTTATTCTAAGAAAAGTACTTTTTGATTTTCATCTTGAATCCACTTTATTTGAGTTAAATCTTTACTTTTTTTTTCTCTTTGTTTGTCTAGTTCATACATATATTTTTTTTTACCTTATTTAGTATCTAATATATTATAAAGATTACTAAAAATAAAATTTTTAGCATTAGAAATTGTTCTCTTTTACTCCCTACGGGCCACCTTATATTTTTTTCAATTCTCTAAGTTTTTACATTTAAATCAAATTTTATAACACAACTTCTTATATTTTATCTTTTCTTCCACCTTATATTTCACTACCAATTATTTTTATTTATGTAAAATTTTCATTTTGATTATTCAAGTACATCTTTTGCTACTTACTTAATAATGTCTGATTTCTTGAAATTTACTCATAAAAATAATTTTATTTATCTTTTAGGTGCCTTCATATAATTCTAAGTCAATGATTCCTAGTATTTTTAATGTTACAACTCATCACCTTAAAATCCAAAACTAATAATCTATGTTGAGTACTTCAATTTTCACTTGGAATGATCTTATAATCTTTACATTATCGATGATATCTTTTTCTCATAAGAAAATAATCAATTTATGTTTTACTAAATCTATTCCTATAAGTAATAATATGCTCATCTCTTTTCTTGAATAAGTATTAGCAATAACAAAATCATATGCGAAATCAAAATCAATCATTCCAAAATCGTATCCACTATGAATATTTATAAAATCTGTTATCACTCTTCCAACTTGTCTATTTGAATCTTTTCCTATAAAAATTCTTTCTTCAAAATGTATCATTTGTATTAATTCTTCTAGGCCATTACAGAATTTTTTTTTAGAACCTATATCTAAACCTACTTGATACTTGTAACGTTAAAAACTTAGTATCAACAACAATCTTAAAGGCTATAACTCTGTCTCTAATTCTATTAATTTTTACAACGTTATCTTTAAAACTCATATTTATAATTACACCTACACCATTTCTAGTGCCACTCCTACCTGAATGCCAAAGTTTAAAACCTAAGCTAGCGATCTCCTTAGCCTTTTGTTCAACCCATTTAGTTTCTTGAATACATAAGATGGGTTTCCTTAGTTTAAAACCTTAGCGATCTCCTTAGAGATCTCAGCCATTTCCAATCTGTATGTCTGAACATCTCGCTCGCTCGCTCCTTTGATTTTACACTCATCATAGAAACGTGCAATTTGTTTGGCACGTAACAGGCAATTAGCGTGGCATATCTTTCTAACCATAAAGTGTCCAGAATTACTTTCCTGTTTCCTATATCTTTATCTATTTTTACAAAATTGAATCAATGTTTTAGAACTTAGAACTAAACTCCATTGAACTTTTCAATATTTACCCATCACTTAAAATTGCTTTGTATGATCACAATCCTACCCTACTTCTTTTCTCTGTTCAGGTGAACTTAGGAGGCTCAGGAGTGGTAGATGGCCGCTTGCTCGCCGCATTAAGAGTACTTATTGCAAACAACGAAGAAATAGTTCAAAATCTCGACCTTGACACTCTAGTGACACTCTCTGACGAAGCCCCGTTAGGCATCTCGGTTGAAACTGCTGCCCTCCGCATTATCATAGCGCTATGTGTTGTTGCTCTGGAACACTTCCCCACAAAGATAATGCAGGATGAATCCATTTTAAAAGGAAACCTTTCCCCTTCAATGCAATTGGCGGTACAGTTTAGGATGCAGAAGAAGCTGATGATCATCGATGTTATGCGAAAACTTTCTCGCAGAATTAAGACGCTATCAAAGGAAAATTCTTCTGCCTGATGTTAGCGCTGTTTCATTTCTGTAATGAGCTGCTCTCTTCTTTATAAGGTGAGTTGTTGTTTTTATCCTTTTACAATACTTTTTTCTACTTGGAAGTATTGTTAATCTGGCTTTGGAATATGTTTTTTTAAAAAAAAAGTTTAGTTTTCTAGGAGCGTTTACCTGATCACATTTTCATGGCTCATAGAGATGAATTTGAAAAAGAGTAGAGTGGCCAAAATAGCCCCCTAACTATTTACATGAGGTCATTTTAGTTCCGAAGTCTATAAAAATGTCAAATTAGTTTCCAGACTCTTTAAATTGAGGCTGAAATAGTTATCTGTAGTTATTATTTTAGCTCATATTAAAAGAGCCTGGGGATTAAATTGACACTTCTTAGACTCTGGGACTGAAAATGACCCGTTGCAAAGAGTCTAGGGATTATTTTTGCACTTTCATCATTTGAAAGCTAATGATATGTTTCCTTGCAGCTTGAGATCAGATATAAAAACACAAATAAATCCTCATAGTTGCATCAAAAACATCAAACATAACAAATAGCAATGAAGTAGGAGCGATTTGGAGGAACAACACTTCTAAAAACCTACTACTAATTATATACAAAATAGGCCAAAAATTTCAAAATAAAAATCAAGCACTAGGAGTTCTCTCTTCCCATGAAAGATCCAGGCCTGTTTCAGTTCCCTACCATCATAGCCCGGATTGTGTCGCTCGACTGACCTAATGGAAGGTCCAGGCCTGCTTCAGTTCCCTACCGGTATAGCTCTGATTGTGTCCCTCGACTGACCTAATGGTGACTGTGTTACCCGTTTCTTGAGCTCTCTGAGCATGGGCTTCATCTCAATCATCTGAGACAGAAACCAGTGCCTTATATTCTCATCTTCTTCCTTGATCCTTCTCACCTGGATGTGAACCAGAGCATTTGCTCCCTTCCCCTGAACTTCATATTCTGCTTCCATTGACATTCTGAAAACCAGTTTTATTTTTTTCTGTGTTTTTCTCTGCTTCTATGCCCTTTGGCCACTTAAACTTTGCTTTTATAGCAGGAAGAAGAAATGGGTTCTTGTGTGAAGGTGTTGGGAGGCAGGTGGGTGGGTAGGTCTGTAAATATACAGTAGTTGATCTGTTGCAGGGCCCTTTTCTGAGCCGTTGGGAGATTGATTCGAGATGTTAAACTAACTTTTAAATTTTAGTAATCCATAATGCTTCCTGCCTCTGATGCGTGATGCTATAGAAGTCCCATCCTTTGCTTCCAAATTTAAATTATATGAGGCCTTTGGTTGTTACAACTACTACTAACAGATTTTTAACATTATAAATATGTCAAAAATAAATATATTTAGGACGTGAAGCGGTGCGTTGTCAACATATAGCCTTATCTTTCTCTTTTTGTACAATATAATAACAAATTATATATGATTTAGTTAGTTTTGTAAATAGAAGTGCTACGTATGCAATTTCCTTAATTACAAAATTAGACATGTTTCTAGATAACTGATAGGAAGATTTACATACATAACACTTAGTTTCTATATATTTGCATGCTAACTTTGCATGAAAAGGTATATTTCGTTTTGTTTTTCAAGTTAAATTGGTGGTATTTTTGATGTGGTGTGAATGATATGAGTTGTATAAATATAAAAAGTAAAGTTTAGGTGTTAGATATGTAAATAGATAGAAATTGGGTGGTATTAATTTAAATGCGTCTTATTGTGGTTCTGGTATTAATGCAATGCCAAGTCATTATTGGCCGTCCTACTGCATGAGAGCATAATGGTAATGCGTAGGTTGATGACACTCAATGGCACGTGTCGCACAAATCATGGCAGTACAAAATTACTGTATCATATTTCTATTTTATAAAATAAATATGTTAAAAAAATTCATATTTGCTGTTGAGAGGAAGAACGAAATATTATAATACTTACCTAAATATTGGACTTTTGTTGTGCTAGGCTAAATTATAAACAACTCTTATATTAAAAAAATACACACTTTAATATTGTAAATATTTTAAGGCATAGCAATTTGATAACATTTGTGTGAAGAATAAGAGCGGCAATTCGGATTTACGGGGCGAGTTTAAGTCTAGCCTAAGAATGTTTCCCCACTCGGCTCCTCCAAATGACAAGCCAACCACCTTTTCCTTTTGGGATTTGAATTTTAATTTGTTTAATGAATTAATTTAGAAAGAACTTTTTGTCTTGTGTGATGAATTTAGGAATAGTATTCTCTTAAAAGACTTGATGGTCAACTCCCATACTCTTCTTTGATAAGGAATGTATTATCTTTATGTGTATGTTCTTACTTCTACTCCTAAGAACAACATTTCTTCCTCTCCTCCACCCAATTCCATTTATTAAAACTCCTTCCACTCTCTCTCCATCCCATACTTTAGAGATCCACAAGAGTTGAAGCCTCTTGATTTAGTCTCAAACCGACCAAAATATTAAACGAGTCAGAAATTCTAACCCAAACCCGATTCGCCTTCATCCTAATTGAACTGAATATGATCCACTTAACCCGTTTAATATATGCATAATAGCTTGGATCAAATTACTTCAATTTTTTGCTCTAACATGATCTAAAAATTATTCATGTCTCGAACCTGACCAAAATAAAAAAAATCAGGTAAACTGCACCTAACTTTTTTGAGTCAGGTTCGAGTCTAGTTGGCATAATTGATGATTTTTTACATCCCTAGTGAAGAAACTCTACCATCACAGGTTTTACAAACACACTTTCAATACCTAACAATCATAATGCTCATGACAACAAAGCCTCCATTTGTAATACTCAGCACTCTGTGAACCAATCTTCCAATGGAGAACATCCACAACATCTTTCTTTTTTCAGTGATTGTTATACCCCACCTATTAAAGTTATCCTTAGAGGAAAGTGCTTATATAATAAAAGAACATTAGAACAAGAACATTCATCTCTTATAGAGGCCACTTGACAAATAATGCTATTATAGCACATTAAAATTTGCTTCTCTCATGTTAAAATGCTCAACGTAGCTATTAATTTAAGGATATCCTTTTCGATTTCCTTTCTTATCTTTATTTCAATTTCTCTTTTCACATTTAAAAATGACATTGGTACTGTTAGTTCTACAATCATTATGTATTTGATTATTGACATCTATTCTGATGTTCTTTGTGAGGAAATATTATACCTAATTCATGATATATAGAAATAGGAATCGTCTTTCACCAAATTGTTAAGATTCTTCACTATTACTTATAATATCATTAGACATTTAATTATTATGGCCTTCAACATGGCCATTGAAACTCCTTATAAAATAACAAAGTCTCCTCCAACCTCTCTGAAATTCACTAAAATAATGCAGAATATCCTTAAGAAAAATACATTTCAATATTTCTTTTAGAGTTTAACCCACATACAAACACCAATCCTATTAAAGGGCAATACTCCCAAAAGCAAAAGCAGGACAACCACCCAAATGCTGATAAATTTGAGACAATTATTGGAAGGGCACTATAGTTTGACCATACCTTTATCCCCTTTTGAGGAGTTGGTGCTAAGTTAGTGGTAAAAAAATGTTATATCAAGCACTCTATTTTATTTCATGATTCTAACTTCGAAGAAGTCTATAGTTTACATTAAGACCAAATTATTATGAATGGTGGGATCAACTATTCATATTAAATGTTAATATAATTCAGGTTGAAATAGAGAGCTATGCCAATGTCTTATATTATATTCTACAATGCTATATTGATTAATGAGAAGCTCGGACTTGATATATGACCGTATGTGGCTTTGATAATCAATCAATAAGAGTAAATTGAATTTGTAAAAATTACCCCTTTACTGACAACTCAATTTAATGTGTTAATCGAGTTGGAGTTGGCGTATAATGTCTTATATAGTTGGACTTTCAATCAATATTTTTACAGGAAAATTTACATAAATACCACACAAGTCTACCCAATGTTTGATATTTACACTAATAACACCTTAGCGTCGTAAATTTGTGCATGAAAACATGTATTTCACTTTGAAAAAGATAGTGATGGTGGTATTTTTGATGCGATGTTAAAGATTTGTGTGGTATGCATGTAAATATGAATGTTAAGGTTTTAGATATGTAAATAATAAGTATTGTGCAGTATGGATGTAAATGCTCATTTTATATAATGTAGCTTTTATTCATTGCTTCTTAATAAAGTTATAACCTTAGAGAAGGTCAATAAAGTACATTGAATTAGTTGCTTGATTTAGCTTCTTCCTTATTCTAATATTATATAAGCACTCTTTTTGAAAAGTGGAAGTTGGTTATATGCTGTTTTTTATGTAACAATCATGACAACTTTGCATGGAGTCCAACAAATATATATGGTGTTAATCCTGAAATAATCCACATTTCCTCAAGATAGACCTCAAATTTAAGCTACTTATTCAAACAAAGTAAAACAACCTGTCCAACCTTTTACGACTAATTGAACGAGAAGTTAATAAACTTTTAGAGGATGAGTTCATTCCTAGGGTGCACCACCTCACTTGGCCAAGAAGTTTTTTTTTATTTTTGTAGATGAGACCAACTTTAATGATTCTTATATGAAGGATGAAGGATGGCCTCTCTCTCTCTCTCTCTCTCTCTCTCTCTCTCTCTCTCTCTCTCTCTCTCTCTCTCTCTCTCTCTCTCTCTCTCTCTCTCTCTCTCTCTCTCTCTCTCTCTCTCTCTCTCTCTCTCTCTCTCTCTCTCTCTCTCTCTCTGTGTGTGTGTGAAGATCTTGTTGTCCTCACGTATTTGCATTAAATACTTAATTTTGGTTACAAAAAGATGAATCTTATTGATGAAAACACCACTTCTTTCCTCACTAATAAAAATTTATATTGTTAACAAGATTATGTCGTTTGAATTAAAAAATGTCAATTCTGCCTACCAATGTCTTATATAGAATCCATAAGGATCTTGCAGAGTACTCCATGAAGGTATATATTAACAAAGCAATGGTAAAATAATTGAAATCTTAAAATACATTTCTAATACAAACTATTGCTCGCTCCTCCATAAGTATCAAATCTAACAAGCATGCTTTTAGGGTCATGTATATATATATGCTCATAGAAGACCAAGACACTCCCAAATATGCCAATCTTAAGAATCATTAAGAAGTTACAATAGATGAACAAGTCGAGAAGAACCTTATCTTATTTCTTTGCTAGATCTGAAGATGTTTAGTTTGCCATTCTTTAAGATGACAAGGTGTGCTGATAACACTAGTTTCATCACCACTACTAGTAAAATCAATCCCATTAGAGCTATTATATTAATTATATTTTGTCATCTACCCTCTGAGATCAGCACTTTTCTAGTGCGAGAGGAGTATGTTGGCAACACTTTGCCTACTATATTAATATGATCTTATCTATTGTAGCACCCATTGCATTAGCTGATGAAGCAACCATGACCTTTATATTTTAATACAAATTATATACATATTCTTAGTCCACACGATTAAACTCTACACCTAGAGGCCTTCAAATGGCTAATCATGTGATTAGTTGAATTTGACAAGGCTGGGTTCACTAACATAACAACAACAACAACAACAACAACAAAGCCTTAATCCCACTAAGTGGGGTCGGCTACATGAATCCTTTTTCTCCATTGCGTCCTATCTAGAGTCAAATTTTCATTTAAATCTAAAAAATTAAGATCGTGTTTTATACAATTAGCCCAAGTTTTTCTAGGTCTACCTCTGCCTTTCTTAACATAAGTTGTATCTAAAACATCTACTCTCCTAATCAGATCATCAGGTGGTCGATGTTTAATGTGACTAAACCATCTAAGGCGACTCTCTCTAATTTTATCCGTCACTAACATTAATACTAAAAAGAATGTATTTGTTAAATTTAAGATTGTGATAGTACATGAATTTCCTAAATTTAAGCATATTTATAATATGGCTGAATTTAATGTCATATGGCAATGAATATTTGATAAGACATATATAAATGATATAGTAAGTTCACTATTATGCTTTTTTTATGTATCATGCTTATTTGATGTGCAACAAGTGTATGTCACATGTGTACTTGAAATAATTATAATATTGAAAAAGGTAGTAAATAAATAATTAAATTTTTATCTAAGACATGCAATGTTTATTGTTTAAAGATTAAGCATGAAAAACATCATGATCACATGAAGTATATGTGAAAGAAGATAGATTTGACAATAAGCAATTCAGTTAACTAGTGGTTTCATTTTCGGAACATCTAATTCTATTATGTAAAGCATTTGGGCCATAAATAAATGGAGTTCCAAAATTATTTCTTAGTTTCTTACTTATTGATGAGCACAAAACAGGAATGGGTTGTTCTTTTAGGTCAATCTAACTATATATATATATATATATATATATATATATATATATATATATATATATATATATATATATATATATATATATATTACTAGTTTTTTTTTAAAAGGAATGGACAGAGGCTATTATACGAGCCTTCCGCCACCCCTAATGTGTCTAACAATTCGAGCATGACCTCCTTAAGGCCAACTGTGCTAGAATGGATTTGAACCCCCGACCTAAAGGGTCTTATACCTTGGATGCCAACCAATAAGCCGAGCTACGAGGCACACACACAGACACACACATATTTATTAAATTTTCATAAATTCTACTAATTCATCAAAAAAACATTAGCAGAATTTTCACATGAAATAATTGTCCTCGTGATTAGAATGGCTTGTCAAAGTGGATTAGAGTGCCCTCTTTTTTCTTATTTTTATTCTTCTATTTAAGGAATAAGAATTTTTTAACGTTCTTCATCTTCTTTTTTAATTTTCCACCTCTTCTTAGTGACATGTGTTTATGATTCATTAACTTGAAGCTTGTTGACATTCTCTCCTTAAAATCTTTTCCAAACTTTGGCCCCAAGGCTTAAGGATGCCGTCACAACTTGCCACTACCTCTTATGTCACCAATTACAACCTACAAGATTCACAGGTCGTACAACTCCTGACTCTGACCTTTGTCGCCTACATACACATCACATCTCACCACTACATCCCACGTGTCCAACGACAACTTAAATGCATCCTACCACAACATCAATGGCCAACCAACCCTTCTGAGGCAACCATTTGCAGCCCGCATGACAACTACTATCATGGATTGCAATCACTTTCTATATGACAAATTGGTGCTACGACCACAACCTATAATATTTATGACAAATTACTATCTTCATACCAACTAAACACGGTTCTTGCAGCCTACTTTCATCGAGAACTACACTCATTACAACTATACTACAACTAATATCGAAATACCACTATTACATATTTACAATGATTATCTTTATAACTTCATATTCTCTAATTCAAGAGAAGAGTGGACCCATATACTCAAAATTACATAGTGAATCATTTTATTTGGGCAAGACTAATTTTTTTTTCCATTTCCAGGGTATTCCAAGTAAAAACTTCTAATGTCACTACTGTTTTATTTCTTCTACCAAGTGTGTGTTGTGTTTCCATGCTACACAATGAAGATTAGTCTTTACTCTGTTGCCGCGAATTTTCTAGCACACATCATATATATATATATATATATATATATATATATATATATATATAGTAACAATTTTTAGATTAACAATAATAATTCCATAATCAACAAAAAAGCATTATACAAATAAGAAAAATACAAGAATTTAACTTTATGTCATTCATTTCCACAAGGAAAAAAAATCATAAAATGTTTAGAAAAAGTTAAAAATTAGTATGAAAAATACATTAATGTTTAGTAGGATCTAAACTTATATAAATTAATAAAAAAAAAACTATGCCAAGATACCAATTAAAGGGTGTAAGTCTAACGTTTTTATTTTTATTCCAACTATAAACACAAAACAAATAAGTGGAATAAAATAAATTTATAATTAAACATCTAAGCCCATAAGTTTAAAAGTATAAGAGTCAAAGTATTTATGATGTAATGAACTACAAATTAGTGGGTGGTCAATACTAAGATCAATATAAGAGATATAATACTAAACAAAATTAGCAATTGTACTTAAATTCAAATATAACCTATAAATGCAACCAAATAACAATATATTGGAGCTTTATACATGATAAATTTAGTGTGTGACCATCAAAATTATTAAGCACAATGATATTAATCAATTCAACCAAACAAGGCCAGCCTGAAAGTTGGGCCCTTGTTGAGTCCTTTTGTTCAAATGTTGGAGACATAAACGGCCCAAGCAAGTATCTCTCTCTCTCTCTCTCTCTCTCTCTCTCTCTCTCTCTCTCTCTCTACACACACACACACACACACACACACACACACATATATATATATATATATATATATATATATATATATATATATATATATATGTGTGTGTGTGTGTGTGTGTGTGTGTGTGTATATATATGTATATATATATATGTATGTATGTATTTAAGTATAAGAAAAAATTTAATAAACACTTTGATTGAAATGTTCCAATAATACTCATCATTCATTTAATTTATATTTAATAGAAAGATGTCCAAAATAATTAATCGATAAAAGAATCTTGTTGCATTTTAATTAATTTTATTGAGAGAAAACTTAAAAAGTTAATGTTAATGTTTATGTTTTTAATAAATATTTATCAAATTGAATTTATGTTTTGCCATTAAAAAAAATAGTGATTTGGACGGCGCAAAGTACAAATTTAATAATATGAATTTTTTCACTATGTTTTATTTTTATTACTGTTATTATCATTATTTTATTTATTTATTTATTTATCTATTTATTTATTTATCTATTTATTTATTTTTTCTTACTAGGGAAACTCAAAACTCTACGAGATTTTATTGTTTAATGAAGAGATAAATAGCACTGACAACAATGCCATGCCACGTTATATTTTAATTTTCAATAATATTTTTTTTTTTACTTCAAATTCAGTGAAATTAATGTCTCCATACTCTGTCGTCACCCTCAAGTTGGCTCAAAATGATAAAATAATAATAATAATAATAATAATAATAATATCAAATCGCATGCAGCCTGAGAGATATTTTGAAAAAAAATAAAAAAAAAAAATTGTAAATGCTCAAAATAAGAAAATGAATCCCTAAAATTAAAACATATTAAAACTTAAATGATTTAATACTTTTTTATTATAAATTTACCTAATTCTTATTTACCCATAATTTTTACATAAATACCGATCAATTCTTATGTATTTATATATCTAACACATAAAATTTATTCTTTATATTTATAACATTCAAATCATTCATATTTTAATTTTTAAAAGTAAAATATATTCTTTTATATATACATATATATGCTGACTTATATATAAAATAAAAGTTTAAGCATTAAATACATTATTACATACGAACTGGAATATACGGAAAATTCCATTTATTTTTATATCACTCAAATATTTCATATCACATAAAAAATACTAGTATTTTAATTTAAAAAAAATAAAATATATATTTTTTCATACATAGATAAGATGAATGTATGTGAAAATTATAATTAATTTTATTATTTTGTTTTTTGTTTTTAATTTTGTTTTATTTGATAAATTTGTGCAAATTTATTCTGAAATGCATTCTTATCGTATATGTAAGACATTTGATTTAGGATCTGAGAGGAGAGCACGCTGATATGCATGAACCTAATATTTTCTTTTTTTTAGAGGTATTTACACTAGAAGTTGTTAGGCATGTAAACGAGTCGAGGTCGAGCTTGACTCACCCTTAACTTGAGCTTGAGCTTGAGCCTGTTAATTTTATCGAGTTCAGACTTAAGTATATGAGTTCGGGCTGGTTTATTTATAATAAAAGAGAGAAAAAAATATTAATTTAAGGTGGTGCTAGTGTTATAATAAAATGATAAATAAAATGAGTAATTATGAGATTTATAATAAGAAATTATTTATTATAAAATACATTTTTTTATAAATATTTTTTTTCTTTAAAGATAAATTCTTCATAATTATTATATTTTGAGTATATATATATTTTAAATGAGCTAGCTCACGAGCTACGATTCAACATTGTGCAAGCTTGAGCTTAGCTTGTTAGCTCATTGAGCTCAATGCATGCCACTTATTTATCTGAGCGCGAGTTATCTCATGGTATGCTTGACTTACTCACACACCTGACTAGGTGTTTCAGCTTTGGAAGATTTTTTGTCTCGACTAGTCTCTCTCTAGTGGATAGAAACTCCTTAAGCTCCCATCTATCCTCCATGATAGATTCTTCATTTTGGACTTTATTTCTTACATGCATTATTCTATCATATGTTTCTTTTATTTTTTTTCCAATTTCATATGTTCATAAGTTTTATATTTGTATATAAAACTTATTTTAATTTTTTTTTTTTTACATTTCAATTGAATATAATCAAATATTTAAAATAATAAAAAAGAATTTACCTTTTTTTTTTATCTTGATTGATGTGTTTTATATGTCCTACGAATGCATGTTGCCATAAATGCGCCGCACCAAACACGTTGATTCCATCTGTATCATTAGCTTTGATAGGTCCATTCAAAACCAATTTTTTTGCGTGCATGCATATATATATATATATATATATATATATATATATATATATATATATATATATATATATATATATATATATATGGTTGGAGATTATGATAGGAGCTCCCAATCATTATCATGTATCTAACCACTAATTCCCACAATACAAGACAAATATACTTCTGGCAAATCGAACCCGTGACCTCGGAAGACTTGCATAAAACCGTACTACCAAAAAGTCGCAGCGAGCGGCACTATATATATATATATATATATATATATATATATATATATATATATATATATATATATATATATATATATATATATCTCAGAACATAATAATTATATATTTAGATATTTAATTTGGCATGGTGCATTCATACTTACAGCCAACTGCCCACCAATAGGAAATGCTCTTGGAAAGACCTGTCAGAAAAAAGAAAAGTCATGAAATGATGGGGCCATGCTGAACATTTTATTGATATTGGACTCTGTAGGAGCAACAATTAAATTCTAGAGTTCATCTAGAACTAGAATGTGCAATCAATCGACCTGAACACATATGTGCGTATTGGTTTATAAGCTATTTCTTTGAATCCAACTTAAGTTGAGTTGAATCGAACATATGTATACATATGTATATGTACATGTTGGGTAATGTGGAGATTCGGTTCATCACATATTAATTAGCTTCCTAATTAAGATGGCTTACCTACCGCTCACCTACCACATCCTACCTACCGCTCAACTACCTCTCACCTATCACTCTCCTTGATTCAATAAATAACCTCTTTTGACTATTGGATGAAGTCAAGCCAAGTGAAGAGCTAAACCAAGCAAAGCAAGGGCCAAGCAAAGTTCTCTAAAAGAGAAAGAGAGGAAGAGAGAAAGAGAGGAAGAGAGAGAAATGAAGGGAGAAAAGAAAATTGAGTTTTTCTTGTAAACGTCGAGGTGCTTTACAACTCTGTGGACATAGGCAAATTTGTCGAACCACGTAAATCTGTGTGTCGCTTTGGTGTTTGTTTTTCTGTGTACAAATTTCTAGTTCTATTTTTTGCTTTATTATCATCATTTTCACAACAGTACATTGTATGCATATAATTCTAATTATTTTGATATAAATTATATGCACATTAATGTTTTAATTTCAAATTCACTGAATTCTAAATACAGTCAGAATTAACTACGGTATAAATTTCAAATTATTTTAAATTTTATTTTGGATTTATAATTTTTTATATCAAATACATATTTTTCTTAAATCCCTACACACAATATGTCACTAATTCACTCAACCAAACAACCTCAAAATTAAAAATAAGTGATAGTAACAAAAATATTTATATAAATACTATAAAATTACAATCGAACCAAACAATGAACAAATTAACTGGTCGCATTTACTGATCAATAACATAGAAAAATATTTATTATTATTATTATTATTTTTTGGGAAAGTAAGTACCCGAAGTTGTCCCATTAAATTTTTTATTTTGTTTTCAACTAATTTACCACGGATTCAAGAAAAAAAATTGCTGCATTTTTATAAGATAATTTATGATATATATATATATATATATATATATATATATATATATATATATATATATATATATAACACTCCAAATGTTCGTATTTATAAACTACCACTCTCTTTCATTCTTTTTTAGGGTTTAGGGTTTAGGGTTTAGGGTTGATTGCTTCGAAGACAGTAGTACGCAACAAATGTGGTTGACGATGGCTATAATAGCATCAGCTTGTCGTAAAGGTCAAAGTTGAAAGCCGTTTTAGAAGTTTGCCCCATTGGTCTTAGTTGGTAGCCTCAAGAGCATCAGTTGGCCATAAAAAACCATAGTGTTGGTTGTAATGACAACAATTGGTTAGATATGTTGTAGTAGGGAGCGGTGATGGTGTCAGTTGGTCTCGTAGTTGGAAACTGCAGTATCAATTAGTTATGTTGGTCGTAGTTGACCATGTAAGCTTTAGTGGAGAGTTGCAGTAGTGTCAGTACAACAATTGTCGTAGTGGGAGGCTGCATGAGCAGTGAGCCATTTAGATTGTAGTTGGTCACATAGGTAATAGTAGGGAGCTACAATAGCATCAGTTTGTCGCGTAAGACATAGTCGGTGTTGCAATAATAGATGGCTGAAACAGAGACATTACTCGTTGATATACAACTTAAGAAGAGAACTTCAAATGTATGGAGAAAGTCATCGTATTCTAAATACTACGGTTGTAATTAGAGGGCGGCCGACGACAGTCGATAGTGGAAGTGAGTGGCGATTAATGTTAGTTGACAGCTATAAATGACAGAAGTTATCGTCAGATCTTTTAATCCAGAATGACACTCAAATTTCACTCGTCCTCCTCCAGGTCCCGATCTAGCTCTTCTTCCAGTCCACGGTCTAACGTTTGAGATATTGAATGTATAATAGATATGCAAGTTCTTTAATGATGTCAAACTTGAGTGATCTCCGACTTGACGCCCGATTTTATTATAATATTCTCCAATTTTGAATTTATTTGATGCTCCAACGGCTCAAACCCTTCAAAATCGACATAACTAAAAAATACAATAAAATCTTAGATATTGAATATATAAAATACCCAAGAATCTGTTACCAGTATGTATTATTATATTTCTGTTTAAATACAAAATATGAGAAAAACATGGCATTTAATGTAGGTATTATATAATGAAATCCTGATAAGTTTCCTGGACAGAAGAATCAGATATTTTAACTTAGAAAAATCTATAGATTGGTAGGTTGACGTCTGTAGTCAGCGAACACTGTCACAGCAGCCGTCTGCAGTGAGATATCTGCTTCCAGTGTTTCTATTAAAGACAAAAGCTTTGAGAATCCCGCCCGTTTATTACATCAGAATTTAGTTTTTTATGTGACAAAAATAATGAGAAATATTCATGTATTTTTTGGAAATTCTCAATTCATATATTTGTATGTGTTACAATCAAATTATTAGATTTTATAAAAATAAATTAATAACATATTAACTTTTGTTAATGATCAGCTCGTTTGAAGATCGATGGCAAATAAATATGCGGCGTCATTCAATAACATGTATTAGGTCATGATCGACATGAAGCATTAGAGGTCGGGCCATCATATAAAATTAGGTTGGTCTCTCTCATAATAGGAGAAGAGATTGATTTCGATCATATTAGACATATGTAATTGCTAGATTCAAACAATGATCATTGAAGAATATCAAATGATTATCGGCAAGAAACATCAATGATTGGGCAACAATCTATAATTTGCTTAATTATTAACTTAATAGGGGGAGATTGAATGATTAATGAAACATGGATAAAAAATCAGTGGCTGATGAACATTATTAGGTGAATATTTGTTAACATTAGCTCAAGATTTGCTCTGAACAGTATTACAGTTTGGGAAGTGACCGGTGATTTGATTGGTCATTCCTTTTATAGATGAAAAGACCACGTGATTAAGAAGCTATTTATTTATATGTATTTGATGTTGGACAAAGGTCGTGTCAAGATTTGACATTTGTCGTGATAGGATTGGGAGTGACAATATGAGACATCAATCACTATAGCAAATTGCCCGATTAAAATCGGACATTTTCGACGCTATTCGATTACAACAACAACAAAAAGCCTTAATCCCACTAAGTGGGGTTGGCTAAGTGAATCATTTTTCTCCATTCCGTCCTATTTAGTGTCAAGTTTTCATTTAATTCTGATAAATTAAGATAATTTTTTATGCAATAAGCTCAAGTATTCCTTGGTCTACCTCTACCTTTCATAACATAAGTTGAATCTAAAACATCTACTCTCATAATCGGATCAACAGGTGGTCGACGTTTAATGTGACCAAATCATCTAAGGCGACTCTCTTTAATTTTGTCTGCCACTGGTGCAACACCAACCCTATTACGAATATATTCATTTCACATTTTGTCTTCAAGTGTAAAGCCACTCATCTGACGCTATTCGATTAGTGTTGAAAAAAGTTGACATTAAAATGGCGTCAAATCTTCTAGAACTAAATTACCAACAGGATTTATTTCCTTTAATAATGTTGCAACCTGATTAAAACATTCACTTGAGATGTTAAAATCAGATTTCATACCTAGCATATTTGGGAGACTGTTAACTTTGTGTACGAAGTGCATCCTTCTCACAGTGGTTGTTGGGCAACATTTAATAGTTTATAAAATTGTTGCGGTTCAATGTTTGATTCCTAGTGATCATTAGGCACACTCCCAAAAAAATGAACCGTGCTCGCATCATCAATCACTTTACAGCCAAAATCGTGAACATCTAGAATGACATAACTTGATGAGGCATCCACATAACTATATTGAACAGCTGGTTCAAATTCACAATGTGAAGTCCGATGACAATAATCGGGTTTAAATCCCCTGAGGTATAGGTCCAACTTTACTTCTTCAGACGTCAGGTACACTTCATTCTTGGACTTTGCACATAAGCATTAGAACCTACATTCTGAAAAGTAAACAGACAGATGTGATGCCATATGAATAAGCTCTTCAACACCAATAATAAACTCATCAGTTAAATCATTTTCTTCCGGAATATAATCTATTATGCATCCACAGTATAATCCTTCAAATATCCATCTGTACCATAAATATAGCTCTATAGATTAGTGCACCTACACATTACACATCCTATTTTAAACCTTAGGCCACCTACACATTACACATCCTATTTTAAACCTTAGGCCACCTACACATTATACCCGAAATCCATAGCCCACAAATCCAGATAATCAATCAATAAACCCATTAACACCCAAACTAACCCATAAACCCACTATCACAATATTAAATTACTACATCATTATCTTACCCTTAACCAAGTAAAATTAAACACTAGTCTAACTTCACCGAAAACTTACATATTACAAATTTCTTTTGTATTTACATATCTCTCACCTAAATTCTCATATTTACATACATAACGTAAATTTCTTATGTATTTATATATTTCACACCTAAATTTTCATATTTTCATACATATCAAATTTCTTATGTATTTACACATCACTCCTAAATTTTCATGTTTACATACATAGCACAAAATTTATTTTTTATTTACATATCTCACACCTAAATTTCACATTTACATACATCGCACAAATTTCTTATGGTTTTAAATATCTAACGCCTAAATTTTCATATTTACATACATCACAAATTTCTTATGGATTTACACATCTCACAGCTAAATTTTCATATTTACATACATAATTCAAATTTGTGTGAAATTTATATGTATTGCATACCTAACATTGTAATATATAAAAAGCTTGAGGAAAGCCTATGTATTTTTGGATCTAATATCTATTGAAGAAAAAAAAAGATGAAGACTTATGCTAAAGCAAAGCTTGGAGGCGTGGAAGAAGATTTCTCACTTTAGATGGGGTTGGAGCAGTGAATCGGAGCTAGATCCGCCAGAGAAGATACGGAGGCGTCCAATCCAAACCGAAGGAGAAGAGGGCGCGAAATAGAGCTGATGTTCGCGGGAGCCCAATTTTAGGAATCTTGCGTTAGAATTAGCGTCGGCCATGACCGACACTAATAAGTAAGATTAGCAATCTTAAGCTATAATGTCGTCTTAGCGATTTATTCTTGACCCAATTTGCCTACATCGTTTCTTTTGAAAGCAGAATTGTGGTCTGACGCTAATTGATGCTCATCAGTTGCTAATTTTGTACTGAAAATAATTCTGAGGCTAATTCACAGTTTTCCTATAGCGTTAGCATAGCGTTGCTCGAAAATCTAATAAACACTCAAGTCATGGAAGATGAAATATCAAAGTAGATGTATAATGATATTTTAACAATACTAGTTGTAATGGGCCGCAAAGGGCCCAGTCAATTACTATGGAGGTAGTTGTTCCCCGTGAATGTCGTAGATAATGTTGATAGTGTCCGTTTGCCGTAGAAGTCGTAATTGAAAGTCATGATAGTAGTTGACTATATGCGTCGTAAATGGCTACTTCAAAAGTGTGGGTTGGCCACTAAGAGTGTAGTAGGGGGCTACAATAAGTTCTGTAAGTCACAAAGGTCAGAATAAGAGGAACAGAAGTTGAGTTGTGTAAATGAGAGCTATAGTAACATCCCTAAGCTGCAAAGGTCAAAGCTAAGAGGTGCATGAACTGTGATAATATCCATATGCCACGAAAATTAGAGTTGAAATCTGCATGAATTATGATGACGTCCGTAGGCCAACTTTACCTCGGGAAATAGCTATAATTTGATTCGTAACGGCTTTTTATATTAAGGATTAAAAAGTTTTCATCTTGATTGTGTAATTTTGTATTATTTTTCTTCAACTAACTTATTTTCCTCAGTTCTCATTATTCTTGAAAAAAAAAGAAGAAAAAATCGTCATTACATCTATGCTCAGAAAATTTATTTCTATCTTGAAGTTGTCTGCCAATAATTTCATCAGTACCCATAACATTAAATAGCACTAACTGCACAAATTGGCCAACTTGCTACAGCCCCGCGAACGCAGCGCTACCATTTGTTATTTGGGGACCCTTTCTTCTTTTAATTTCAACGATTAACTGTAAAATAGTACTGCCATTATCTAGCTTTGGAAATAAATTTACGTACGGAAAGCGTACGCAATTCTGCGCATCTTTTATGGGTACATAAAAATTACATGGAGATTATATGGGAGGTATTTCTGTGTTTTATCTCTTGTAACCTGTCTGTAACCTCTTGTAATATCTCTGTAACCTCCTTATTTTTGCAGGTTACAGATAGGTTACATGAAGGTTATACATACGTGACATCCTCCTATTGGATTACATAGGCAGCGCTACGTACGCAATTTTTTTCCCTAGCTTTGAGAGCATTCTACGTACCACGTAACTTCCATCTATTAACATGTTTAACACAAAACTTTACTTTTTATAAAATTCAAATCATTCATATCACATTAAAAGTATCACAATTTTAAGTTGAAATACTCTCTTTTCATGAAGTTTAGGTATTGAATACGTAAATACATACGAATTGAGTGATATTTATGTAAGCTTTCCTTTCTATGATGCAATCCAACTTATGGTTGAGACCCTCCTTACATGTGATGTGCAAATGTTTGCAATTACATTAGCTCAAATTCTCCAATCTATATATATATATAGAACAAATTCACAGACTTATTTGACCATTGCATTTCCACTAAAGAGCAAATACTGAAGCTAAAAATGTGATGATATTATTGCAAACAAAGTCAACAACAACAATATAAAAGCAATACAGCATTATGAAATGAAACCCTTTAACCGACAAACACAAATTAAAGTTCCCCCATCCAATTACCAATTGAATACAATAATAATGATAATGATAATCATAATCATAATAATAATACACTTCTTCCTTGATAACACAAAGAATAATTATTCAGGTACTAGAAAGCCCCCACAATTTTTGGTTCAAATCTTCGTTAAGAATTGCCAAATCGATTGCACTATACTTACTGTAGCTTGCATTTTAAGCCGCGGTTACAAAACGCGGCTTCATGAGCAATAAACAGGGTACCTATGAACGCAATCCGCCCAAGCCCCGCCGGCTTCCTTCTTCGGATCCACATCTCTAATGCACCTCCAAACAGCACTATTACACTTAAACCCGCCTCCCAGTCCGAGCTGCCATATCCTATCTCCTTTCCTCACCCTCCCCTTGGCCTCCGTGTACCCCAACCCATACCACACCGAACTGCTCGACGTATTGCCGAAGCGATGTAGAGACATCCTTGTGGCCTCCACCTCCTCGTCCGTCAGCTCCAACACCTTCTGCAGCCCATCCACCACCGCCTTCCCCCCAGCGTGCAGGCAGAAATGTTCGAACGCGCGTCTGAACTGGGGGACGAATGTTGGCTTGGGGGAGGCTGATTTGCTGTTGGGGCGGCGTAGGAGAAAGGAGATGTAGCGGAGTTTTTCGGACAGGGGTAGGACGAGAGGGCAGAGAGAAGCGAAATGGAGTTGGAGGGCTTTGGAGGCCACTTCGACGACTTGTTTTCCGAGGGAGATGCCGAGATGCCCGGCTTCGTCTTCTTCCATCCAGAGACAGCGGTAAGCGACGTCGTCGGAAGCGAGGTGGGTGCGGACTACATGGAGGAGTTGGTATTTGGAGAGGGGGCGGTGGGAGGGGGAGGCGGAGAGGAGGATGGCGGCGGCGCCGAGACGAAAGAGGCAGTTTGGAATGAGCATGGACCGGAGCTTGCCTTGGTACCAGCTTGGGGAGGTGATGATTTCGGTCGACACCACTAGAGCTAGGCCGGAGTTCGGGTTCGCCTGCGATTATATGCATGGTTACAGTAACCTTTTTATGTGCATATATATATATATATATATATATAAAGAAATCAGTATTTGGAAGGGCTAAAATGAGGATCTCATGTTATATGTCTATATATTCGAGAATTCTGCGTCACATGGATCAAATCCGTGATCTGAGGAGACTTATAAAGAACTCCGCCAACCAACAAGTCAGAGGAGCCAAATGTATATAATGTCAATTTCTCAGATAATAAATTAAACAGTTACCAGTCTGAACATAATTGGATGAATCTTGCCGAGTGAGGTGCCAATAGCACGGTCTGATTAAATATTTTATTATATAATTCCATTTAAAATATTTTATTAAATAATTCCAATTAACAATTCGGTCTGATTGAATATTTTATTATATAATTTTGGTTGAGAATAATTTAATAAAAAATACTAAATTAAAATGGAAAGTCCTTAAACTTACTTTTAAAATAAATATAAAATTTAAAGAATTATTTATCACACAATTCTTATGTATTTATATATCTAACATCTAAGTTCTCAAATTCACATTCATGGCACTCAAATCTCTAATATCTCATAAAAAAAAATATTACTATTTATTCATTTTAATATTTAAATGCAAATTTTCTTGCATAAATTTATAACATAAACATGCTATAAATATAAATATGAAAATTTAGATGTTAGATATATAAATACATAAAGAATTAGTGGTATGTATGTAAATTTTCTTCAAACATATTGGCCCAATCATGCCGACTTGGGGACCATTGTAGTTATATACTTTACTGTATTCTGCCATTTAAATAGTAAAATAGTTTGAATTAATTTCCCACATTAATTGCAACCTTTATTTGCACCAACCCTTCATGCAATTTATTAATTAGCTCATTTGGCAATATTTATAAATAAATAGTTAGAAGAGCTATTTTAACTTTTTTTGCATTTTTATCTAGATTAGTAGTCACAGAACTGCGTACATATTAGGGTACAAAGAGGTTACAACAGGGGTATATCTAAGTTACAATCCTCTTGTAACATTCCTTGTAATCTGAATGTACCCCTCTTGTAACCTCTTTGTACCTTAATATGTACGCAGTTCTGCGTATATATTATGTACCCAATTTTTTCCTCTAATAACGAGAGTTATCATACTTACACAAATAAATGTTCAAAGTTGTACTGTAAAGTGCTTTTTCTTAATATTTAGTGATTAAGATAGATTTTCTTAAGCTGAAAAGACACCATTTATTTATTCTCAGAAATAATAATTGAAGTTATTTAATGTAAACATTTAATTGAATTGTATGTTTTAATTAATAATAATAATTAAGAAAGTTTGAGCACATTTAGATTAATTACATATAAAAACCAATTAGCTAATTAAACTTCTATAATTAAAATATAAATATTGTAATAATGAAAGTTTAGGCCTAAGCTATGTAAATAAATAATAATTTTTAATTTAATGAAGCAGTATTACTCACAATTAAGAGATCCTTTGCAAGGCCGACAGAAATCGGCCCTGAGCTGCATCCCATACTCGCGAGGCTGAAGCTCCGGATATCACTTCTGAGCTTATACCGGTTGACCAGCATGGAGGTCAACGAGGGCACCGGATAGAAACTGTTGCTGTTGACAACAAGAACTCCAATGTCGAGCGGGTCAACTCCCGTCTTCTTCAACACATCATCGACGGCGGAGAAGATGACCAGCTCGGCCTCCTCCCGCGAACCGCTCATGGTCGGCACCGGAGTCGGTTCGATGTAGTGAGCGCCGACGGGGAGAGCTGTTTCCTCGCCAAGGCCGGATTTTTCGAGCACTCGGACGAGGAAGGAGGCGATCTCCTCGCCAAGGATGAAGCGGGCGTGCTCGGCGAAAGCGGCGTAAGGGACGCGGTAGTTTTGAGGGGGTTTGAAGCAGGAGAAGTCGAGGAGGTAGATGGGCGGGCGGCGGCGGCGGAATTGACGGAAAGTGAGGTAGGCAGCGGCGAGGATGATGAGTGAGGAGAGGAGGGTGGAGGTGGAGTAGGGGAGAGAGGGAGAGGAGAAGAGGTCCATGGCTGCAAGATTGTGGGTGGGCGTTGGGGGTGGTGAGATGAATGTATTGGCCGTCAATTTATAGGCATGTGGGGAAATTATTTTATTTTTAAATTAAGGTAATATTAATTGTGAATAAAATTGATTTATTAATATGATAATTTATCACGGTAATGAATTTATTAGCTGCGTTTCGATAAGTCTTTCTTTATTAGTTTTAATTGATTTTAGAAATAGATTCTACTGGTGGAAGAGATGATTAAAATTAGAAAATACGAGAAAATCAATAATTAAAAATTTGGTCAGAGACTCAGGCTTTTGGTTATATATATATATATATTCAAGTTGGCAGCGGGCTCACTGTAAGTCTCATTTGACAAGAGTTCCATCCCCCATAGTGCTTAGGGGGTTGAATATTTAGGCACATGACACGGGCCCTCATCATTAGCCCAAATGTGCATGAGAAATTGATACAAATATTGATTTCTTTCATATATATATATATATATATATATATATATATATCAAGGGGGATATTTTTATCATTTGTTTAAGTGCATAATTATCTAAGAATGCTTGAAAAATAAGTAATAAATATTTAAAATTCAGTTAATTTTATAGTCCCAAAGGTAAATAAAAAAAAATTTAAATTATACCCTCGAGTGTAGGAAACTTTGCAGTGTTGTTTTATTGTATTAGTGTGGTGCGGAGATCCACACACAAAGATAAAAGGGAAGAGGGATGAGATATCAAAATTTTCATGGGGCCTAGTTTCGTAAGTCATCTACTATGTATTTGTAAGTACAAAGAATTCGCTCTATTATTTCTCAGCAGGAGGAATATTACAATCTTATATAAAAAATTACACTTGTCTTTATATAACACAAATAAAAAACAAATGTTCCACATAACAACTATATTTGGACTAAGATGGGACTAAGATGGTTGCAAGCAGGGTCGTCGATGACTGATAGTTGGAAGTGACAATAAATGATAGCCGATAGTGGTTGATCGTGGCTAATAAGCCATGATTGACGGTGTTCGGCCTCTACAGAGGCTGATGGTTATTCGTCAAATCTTCTCTTTATTACAAACTTTTGAATTTCTCATCTTCTCTTCTTCCTCAAGTGAAGAGGGTAGGCCTATTTATAATTTTTTTGTGAGGGATATTTTGGTATTTCAGTAGTCGTTGGGTATTTGATCTGGTCCACGTTAACATCCCTTGATCATAGGTGTTTTTTTAAATGTTTCAAGTGCGTTGAAGGCCTTGAAATTGAGCAATCTTATTTTTGTTGTATTCCTCTCGTCGAAAAGTTCGATTTCGCTATAAATATTTCAAATGTGAGGTTCATTTAGTAATTAAATTGACAATCTAAAACCTCCAATTATGCTTCAACGGTATGATCTGGATTTAATTGGATTCAGACTAAACTAATTATTGTAACATTGGTTACGCCTTGTCGAGTCGACCAGTTCACTATAAACTTGTTGATATCGGGGCCCACGTAGATTCATGCTTCATGCTTGATGAGAATTTATTGTTGACACATCAATACCAAAGAAGAAAAAAAAAACTAATAAATACACATATAAATATATATATATATATATATATATATATATATATATATATATATATATAGAGAGAGAGAGAGAGAGAGAGAGAGAGAGAGAGAGAGAGAGAGAGAGAGAGAGAGAGAGCCGACCCCATTTAGTGTTTTAAGTAACACCAAATCTTTTCTTTTTGAATCATCTCTTGTTTCAAATCACGTATTAAAATTTTTGTCCATACTATAGGATGAATTGTAGGGTCATATAGGTGCCAAAAAAATCTAAAGTGTTCTATTAATTTACAAATCTATATATTTGACTGTATTTAATAATCAATATCATAAACAATAATAATGAAATAGTGAAATTTCAATGAAAAAAAAAAGTTGATGTTCATATATAACTACTTTGAAAAACGTATCCATGTTTTTTTCAAGTTAATATTTTTAAGATAGTATTTATAAATAACACCATAAATTATATATTTAAATGGACAACACTCAAATCTTTAATTTTTGAATTTAGATCTATCTGATCATGCCCAAAAGATAGAGCCTACTGACTGAGCTAGGGAGAGAGAATCAAGGCTTGCCCCGTAAGGACGAAGAGGGGTGTTTCTGAGCTCTTCGCCACTTTTTATCTTATTGAATATAGTGATTACAAGGAGATACAATTCTCTTTACTCGAGGGATTAAGAGAGAAGGGCATAAAAGTTCTCTATTTATAGAAGATAAAAAAGGATGAAATACAATATTACATAATTACCATTTCTTTAAAGAAGATAGGACAGATTCTTTTCGTCTTTTGCTCGTCCTGTTATGTCGTACAAGAGCTCTTCGGTCAGTAGAGCTTGTTGGGTTCAGCTCGGCAGGAGGCATGGCGGTGGTCAACCGAAGGTGGCCATCTGGTTATAGGAGGTGGTCGGCTGGTGAGAGAGAGAAAGGGTGGCGGCCGACAGTTGGAGATCAAGTGGTGGAGTACAACAACCTCCATTGTTCTGTCCAGAGAACACACTAAAACTCTACAAGGTGCTGAAAGTAGGGTGCTTCCCTGAGCAATATTTCTTTGCCATACACTAATATTACATAAAAAATATAACCATTATTACTTTTTTAAAAGTGGAATACACCTTCTCATATATGCCCTCATTTATAACACCAAATATGATAAATACAAATGTGAAATTTTTGGAGTTTGATATACAAATATATAGGAACTGTATGGTCTTCATATAAATGTCCCATTTGACCGCAACTCTATAGGTTTGCTAGCCATCAAGGTGCTATCTTTCCCCAAGTAACATGCTTCAGCAGGGATCTATAACAGGGAGAAAGTTCTCTCAATTATTGGTCTTGGCCTTTATATCATTGGATTGCGGCTCAATTCTTAAAACATATGAACCGTATATTTATGATCCTGAAACAAATAATTTCTGAACAGACAAGAAATCCTTCCACTTATAGCAATAACTCGATGATCAAACAAATATTGATTTTCATGCAAATTTTCAGTGCTCAATACCCTTTCTGCCTTCTTGTTGTGAATGTGAACTTAAATCTCATGCTTTCTAGAAGCATACAAAATACACTAATAAATTAAGGCTTAGTTCGAGAAGACTTCTAACTTCTTTTGTGTTGCATGTGAAAGTACGAGGAAGTATTTTTCGAACATTTTCAAATGTTCTTTTGTGGGAATTGTAATTTTTCATATCATTTTAGATCACAGATGATGCTCTCCATTCCGCTGATGTGACTTTCAAAGGAGCTTCGTTTTGGGTAATGTGGAGACCCGGTCCACCGCGATTTAATTAGCTTCCTAATTAAGAATTCCACCTACCGCTCACCTACCTCCCACCTATTGCTCTCTTGGTTTCTATGATTAGCCTCATTTTGTTAAAGATAAAGTCAAGCTAAGTGAAGAGTCAAGCAAGAGCTAAGTAAGGGCCAAACCAAGTTCTCTAAGAGAGAAAAAGAGGAAGAGAGGAAGGGAGAGGAAGGGAGAGAAGAAAATAGAGATTTTCTTGTAAACGTCGAGACGCTCGACGGTGTAATTCCTCGAATAAATAAAATCATTTGTAGCTTCATAGACGTAGGCAAATTTGCCGAACCATGTAAATCTGTGTGTAGCTTTTTTTTTTTTTTTTTTTACGTGTAATTTTTCTCGTTTCATTTTTCACTTTATTATCGTTATTTTTCACAACACTTCACCATGAGAAGCTTCCCCGAACCGCGAAGCTCCTTGAAACGAAATCTTAATAAAGGTGCTGGTTGCACAGTCGCACATGCAGCCAGATCCGTCAATTGTATCAGTTAAAGGGCGTTAAATGAATAACCCATCGATCCACTTCTTCAGCTGTGTATATTTAGCCCACATGGACTTGCTTCCTCACTCCATGACATCAATTCAATGCTCCTCAACTCACTGCATTCATCCCATCAATTCATGCAAGTGAACTATTCAAACTTGTTGTAAACGAAACAAAAAAGTTAACATTTCCCAATGGACAAAAGTAATATTTAGATTTTTCTGAAGAGTTTAAATATTGGAGTTTGGGTTTGATGAATCACGTGAAAAGATAGTTGCCTACATATAAATAGATAAAATTTAATATTACATGCATATATTTATAGCATTCCAAATGCATTTTATAGGCTATCCTCAGTAAATAGTTGAAGTTTAGAGGTAAATCTTAGACTACTACTTTGTAGTCTGAAGTACAACTCTGAGCGACTTGGGAACATTTGACAGTATACTTCATAGATTCCAAGTTGTAGATGGTAACATAGTTTTCAATAAATGATTACGTGAATTGTATTATAATAGCAACTGTTTGGCTACGGGCAGTTAGAATGCATGTTTATTTTTAAATGCCATGCAACTTAGGTATACTGTATTGTGGTTTTATAGGTTGTTTGGTTGAATGTAAGGAAATCTAAAGATTAACTTTTGGAAAGTTTACATACAAACCACACAGTCCCTCTCTAGCTATTTACATATCTATCATCTAAATTTTGATATTTACGTATAATTATATCTTTTATGTGTGGTTCAAGTCGGGGCCTATTTATTAATGGGGCCTAGCTTCGCTCCGCAATATCTTATATTTTGAATGTGCGTGTGCGCGAACTCCCTCTAATGTAGTTGTCATTACAACTTCAATACTCAGAAAAGATATATATATATGACATGAAAGATTTGATTATTAAAAATGTAAAAATCAAATTTTTGGTGTTACATATACAAAATTATAACAATTTAGTAATATATATATATATATATATATATATATATATATATATATATATATATATATATATATATATATATATATATATATATATGCTTCTTTTTTTATGAGTACGATTAATTATAAAATAAATCATTCAGAAAGCATGAATCGGTCTAATGGTTATGAAAGCTAGTGTTGTAACATAATGATCCTATGCATGATCACATAAGGCTCGTCCCATTTTAAATTCAACCAAATTCCAAATTCATAAAAAATTTCTTTTATGAAGGGTTTCAAATCAATAAGGTTTACATACATACCATATAATTCTTATATAACCCTAGTGTACAATATGTAATTACAAAATTACTCATGTACCGTACAACGAGGGCACTGCCCCCGCATCCCCAACACACTTAATGAAACTCCCCCAATTGGACAGATGCTCCCTCATCTAGTATATGAGTCATACCTAACACTGCAACACTCAAAATATTTAAGGCTACATTAAATTACCCCCCTAATGTTAACTTTTTTAACACCGACATATCATTTAATATCAGTATTTATATAAGTATCAAATTTAAAACATAAGATGAAGTAAATAGATAAAACTTGTGGTAAATTAAAAAAATGATTGGAAGATGCAATTTTCTTACTTCAAATATAGAAAAATCATCACAAAAAAAAGTCCCATAATGACATAACAAGTTAGGCCACATATTGGGCATTGACGGGGTTGAATGTCTTATCATTAAGACCTTGTATTCATTATTATAACATCCACCGGCTAACCAATCTAACTACCTCTTAAGGCCCTATTTATCTCGCGTTACTGCTTCCTGCTTTTGCCAGCTGCTACATGTCCTTCAGATCCCAATCATATTGTATTACGTAAAGTCTGTCTTTGTGAAGTCTGTCTTTCACTGAGCAATAGCTCTCTCCTTTTTTTTTTTTTAATCTTGCTCAGAATGTGTAAATGTCGAAGTACAATTTTAACAGAAGAAAATTTCAAATTGTAATTTTTTTAAATATTTATGTTAACTTGTTTACAGATTTACCATTTTCATGGTTTTCTCTGTAGCAAGACCCTACGTGTGTGCAGAAATAGTTACATAAGAAGTACGCACGCAGCTTTATGTCTGCAATACCTTCATAATAACCTATGAATAACATCAAAATAGAACCTGCAAATATTATTGAGAGTTATAAGTTGTTAGAATTAATATCCCAATAACCCCGAAATACGGAGCTGCAGAGGCTATTGAGGAGTTATTACGCACATAGAGCTGCATGATTTCTCGTGTGTGTGGGGTGTGGCCATAGCCTCATGCTGAAAGATGTTGATATTATTATTATTTTTTTATGTAAAGGTACCATTTACATATATGCTATTTTGATTTTTTTTTAAAAAAAGTAAAATATCATATATGTAAAAAATTAAAGTTTAAGCATTAAACTCTGAAAAATATTCAAAAAAATTAATAAACTAAGTAACTCTATATAAATGTGAACGCTGAAAAGCTGTGCCGAATTCGCATATTTTGGAGAAAATGATGTTGCGGTGATGAGAAATTTCTGACAAATTAAATATCCAAACGATGCTTTTACATTTTATCCCCTTTCCTTTGAACATAACTGAGAAATGTCTGTTCAAACCAAGATTCAAGGGACTTGCAGTCGTCCATTATGCAAGTTCCATTTTTGTGTAGACAAATTGTAAAACATAAATGATTTCTCCACTACTGATTACATAAAACTAGGCTAAAGCATTATTGCATAACTACCTTTAGGTAGTGTATATTGGCATAAAGTAAAGCTAGTGCAGTAAGGTAAATATATCTATGATCCTTCTTCAAGGTGATGGGTCTTGGAAAGAACCTGAAGCTTGGTTTTGAAGTATTGAAATTTCTGCTTATAAAGAGGTTTAGTGAAAATATTATCTCTGTGATCTTGTGTAGGTATGTAGTGGATTTCCAGTTGTCCTTGATAGATGTGATCGCGAATAAAATGGTAATCTATCTCGATGTGCTTAGTTCGTGCATGGAATAACAGATTGTTGGTGATAGCCATGGCATAAACATTGTCGCAAAAGAGTTTTGTTGGATGTCGTTGTTCTATTCAAAGTTTCGTAAGAAGGTGGCGAAGCCATGTGATATTGGTAGTAGCGACGGCAAGGGCACGGTATTCTGCCTCTGTAGAAGATTAAGCAACGGTTTGTTGCTTTTCACGGTCCATGAGATAGGAGTTGAGCCAAGCAGGAAGAAAAAACCTGCTGTGAATTTGGATTTTCACTTTACCGAATCACCAGCCCAATTTGCGTCTGAGAAGGTTTGTTAACATAGATCCCCATGTGTGATAACAATGCCTGGCGTAATCGTGCCTTGTAGGTATCCGAGATGGTGTTTGATGAGTTGAAAGTAGTGAATTGTTAGTTGGTGCGTATGACAGATTTTGGTGATGGTGAAGGATATGTCCAGTCGAGTGATCGTAAGGTATTGAAGAGCACCTACAATACGTTGACATTCTAATGGGTTCTTCATAGGTAGCGTGTTGTCGGGACTGTTGATTTGCTTGCTTGAAAGAGGGAGTGGAGATAGTTTTATAACCCGTCATGGCTGTCTCATGTAAGATATTTGTGAGATATGTCTGTTAGTTTAAAACATTGATTATGGTGTTCGACATATCTCAATTCCCAACAATTTCTGCACTGCACCAAGTTTTATAATTTGAAATCTTATTGAGAGTTGGTTGGTAAATTCGGTGCTAGCCTCCGTGCAATCTGTGGTGATGAGAATGTCATCGATGTATAGGAGAACAAAGGTGATATGTGCAGAATTTCATTGGAAAAGCAATGATAGATTGACCTGACTAATTCTAAAGCCCAATGAGATCATGAAATTCAAGAGGACAGTAAACCATTCATGAGGAGACTTTTTTAAACCATAGAGTGTCTTTTTGAGAAGGCACATTTGTTGTGTGAACTGCAGATCCGTAAATCTATGCGATTGTTTCATGTAGATCGTCTCATGAAGAGTTCTATGGAGGAAAGCATTAGAGACATCAAATTATTGAATGGGCCAGTTGTGGATGAAGGCCACCGTTAAAAGAATGTGGATGGTTGGCATTTTCTGCGTTTGGCAACTAAACTTGATTTATAGAGAACAATCAAACCATCTGAGTGTTGTTTAGTACAATAAGTCCGGCGACATCCCAAGAATTGATGCTTGAGAGTAGAGGGAACAAGTGTCCATGTTCCTTGAGCTTGAAAAGCATGAAATTCCTTGCTCATGGCCCGTCATCAATGTTCAGATTTCACTGCTTGGGTGTATGAGGTTTGATCTAAGGGAGGAGCAATGCCATGATTTTGTAGTAACCCCTTGTTGCAGGTGCTGCTTAGCTCCTCATGCCAGGGATGTCTCATATGCGTTGCATGCTAACTCGTGTTAACACTTTTCTGCAGCTAGAGTATTTTCTCTTTCTTATGTATTTAATAGAGTTAAAGGATTGTGTCTGAATCAGAACTAAGGTACGAGCATGAGCTCCGAGTCACAGAGGCATCGAGCCATGTGATGAGGGATCAGGAGCAACAAGCTCAAGTCGTGTACCTTAAGTTTGAGTCTACATTCTCGTATAGAATTAGGACTAGGTATATTCATGCAGTGTCTGACTGTATTTCTTGAGATATGTTGCCTATCCAGTGGCACCGGGCTTTATATTTTATATTTGTCATGCTTTTACCTTTTTATTGCATGTCTGCATGCTTGAAATTAGTTTCCTTTCTTTTCAGTGTTTCTTTTTTTATTGTTGTTTGTCTGGGAACGTCACACAAAAAATAATCTAGGCACTTATAAGGACCTTAATATTATAAATTTTCTACATAAAACCCTAAAAATAAAAGATTGAGTAATTAAAATTTTAGGATTAAAGTTGCCACGATATTAAAACTTGTCTTTAATTTCCTCCCTCGGGTAGGATTTAAAATGATTTTGCATGCGTGGCTACATACCCAAATATGTTTAATAGGGCATCGACAATATCTAAGGAATGTTTTAGATAGCTGCATCATCTGCATACATAGGAGGAGGAGTCCTTGCACTCCTTCATAACGACTGGCCTAGAATATCTTTTTACGTAGAAGGCTCCCCATCCCAAACGGGGTGTAAATCTTTTTGTCAGGTGTGTTTCTAGTTTTGTAGATGAGCATCCCTTTCTCTTCTTTTTCAATGGCATCCTCGACACTTCAATGGGTATTAGGCTCGCCTCTTGGAGCTCCATCTGATAGTCACATAATAGAGTTTTGTCCCTTTGACCTTAAGGCTACCGAGATCCCCGCAAATGACAAAAATTTAAGGATTGTTAATTGAGTATCTCTGAACATGTTGATTCGACTACTTTCACGACTAGGTAGACTTAGGGTCCTAGTAGCTTAGGATGACTAGTCTGTGGTATCCAGACTCGACTATCTCTACCTGTTTAGGGATTACTCCTCCCTTTCTCTGACTACCCCCGTTGAGCCTCCTCACTCCTCTTGTTTTCGTCGATATCATTTGGCGGGCCTCACTTAGCAGATAGACCCCCCATCCCCCCTATGCAACCCCACCCCCCGGCTCCCACTGTTTACGATATAACAATTTATTCTCTATTCTTACGACCCATTCTGGCTTTAAAGTGGTGGGATGTTTCCTACCAGATGACCTGGTTGTTTCATGGGCCTTGATTGTATATGAGTCGCTAATCATATGACTTACTCTTTGGCCCTATGGCTAACATCAGGTTGTTTCATATGAAATAAACCACCCTTTGATAGTCTTGTGCTAGTTTTCACTCATTTGTAAGCAAAACTTTTTGGATCAAGAGTTTTGTTGGGCAAACCCCAAGATGTAATTAAACAAGTGGGATATGCCCCATTGGGAGCACTCTGGACTCTAGAATAGGAAAACATACTTGTATCTCTAGTTATGGGTAGCTTGCAGAGGTATTCCTTCACGAATATTTGTCATAATTTGTGCTGATATGATCTTTTTTCCAAAGTACATGCTTGACCTATCATTGCGACGTTTGCCGCATGAAAGGTCTCCACGTTATTTCTCACCATTTTGGTATATTCTGCTTCTCCGATTCCTCTTTTTTCTCTATCATTCATATGATCTAGAAGAGATACTTAATCAGAAAAAAAAGTATACGACGATGGACAAACTGAGGATTCCTTAAAAAAATAGAAAAAGAACAAAAACACTATATTTCAAATATCATAGGACTCATCAGAGAAGCATGGAACATGATATCTAAGAGATAAAGAGATTCAGAAAACTACATTGTATGTTCTAATAAACTGCAATGAAGTCCAACCATTTATACAGTAATATTTATTGTGCCCAAACTCAATACTCTCATTTATTATTATTATTATTATTATTATTATTATTATTATTATTAATTCAAACTTACAAATAACAATGATGCGAGCAAATTATTTATCGACAGTTTGAACACGGAAGATGTCTCTAATAAGCAAGAAGGTTGAAGCAGAATTTCTGACATGGTTTAAATTATACATATGTTAAAGCCGCTCTTGAAACCAAAAGTATGTAATACAGTCTTCACGTTCAAAGTTAGACCAATTATTCCTTTAAAATTATTATAAATCCACAATACAAGCAACAAAATCACATATCATAGATAGTTAGATCTTACTTGGTGGCCTAATCACAGTATTACTATATGACATATATTTGATGTAAACGTTATAGATTCTATACGAGTTACTTGTTCAAAGGGAAGAAGACATATAATTGTAGCATTTATGTTAGAGGAAACACATACTGATGGAGAGATTAGCTATTATGGCCTATTTGAAGAAGCACTTAAGTTGCAATATCTAGGTAATGCTACACACATTATCTACTCGTTCAATTGTGAGTGGTTCAATCCAATTCGGAATTAAGAAAAATAAATACTTACACCTTATGATATTATCGAAGTCAAATTTAACAGGCGATATGTAAAGTTTGATTCTTTTATTCTAGCACGTCAAGCTACGCAGATTTATTACCTTTGATACCCTGGTAGAGCAAGAGATAAAATTGATCAGGCTCTAATTATGAAGAATTAACTAAGGAAATTATTGAGATGTAAAATATTATTGAACCATTCATCAAGAGGAAGGAATGACAAATTTTCGCATTCAGACGAGTACAAATGATGAAATTCTTGGCCAAGATGATGTCAAGAGATTTATGAAGACGTTCCTCCTGATATAGATGAAATGATGATAAGACTGAATAAGAAATCTTAAGTTTATCTTCGAAGAAGAGTTTGTCAAATGAAACTTAATAACTATAGTCTGTAAGCTTGGATTAGTGGTTACTATTTAGTTTTTTTTTTTTAGATGTAGTTGCGACATGTGTCTGACTTTGATTTTGTGCGTTTTTGTATTTACTTTTAATACTTATTTCTTACTTCTCATGTTTTTTTTTTGTTTTAGGCATATTTATTGCATTTTTAATGTTTTGTACCATCCTGTATTTACTTTTATATACTCCTCATGTTTATTTTTTATGTTAGTAGTAACTTTATTAATGTCTTTCTCTTGTTAAAGATGGCCACAAGTGGTGCAAGTGGCCATCCACCTGAGAGACCCTATGTTATGGGCATCTTAGAGACCAACTATCAGATTAGGAAGAAGAAGTCACTTTCTGTTACACCCACACCTACTACAACACCCACCACCACACCTAGTGTGACACCCGCACCTCCTCCCCTACTACTTGTAACCTCGCCTACCACAATCACACCTACATTTGTTCCACCTCCTAGTCGAGCTATAGCTGCCTCCTCAAATAGGCTTGGCCCCTTGACTCCAATCCATGTGAGGGCACATATACTAATAGAGGGGGACTCAAAATTTTTTTTTAACTTTAGATTATGTTTGTTGTTCATTTTCTATATTTTTTGTTGTTGCTAATTTTTCTTATGCAGATTTATTCCCTACAAGCTGCCTGTGACATGCATTACGGAGATCATCCGGAGTAGATATGATCATCTATATCTCTATTGGAAGCATATCCCTCTTGCCACTAGGAACGTGTGGTTCTAAGAGTTCGAGGTAGGATCATTTAATTTGAATCAGAATTGTAAACATTATTTATTTTATTATACTAACAAACATTGATTAATTTTTTTGTTGCAGAGCTCTTTCACCTGCTTGCTAGAACACCACCACCAAGTCTGTCAAATATTTGAGATTTGTGGCAGGCATCAAATTAGGGATATATTCACCACAGCCCGCCGGAAGGGGGAGCAATCCACTTGAACCGATGAGGAGCTCTGGGTCAACAAATTGTAGCCTAGACATCTACTGATTATGAGACGAAGAGGCAGACAAACAGGACAAACCGGGCTTGGTCCTACATATAGTGCACTACAGGATGTGATACACCAAAAATATATATGTTTTTTACTATATGATTTTACTCATTTTTGGTGATATTACACTTTAAAAGGAAGAAATTTTATATGTTTTTTGTTTTAAGTACAAAAATAGTGATTGAAGCAAAAAAAAAGCAAAAACGGTGCAATTTGGAGCAAAAACGAGCAATAAAATAAATTTTGGCTTGACACCTTTCGATAGGTCTTTATATGTTTAATCTCTGTTACACTTCTTGCATATTTTTGAATGAGATTACACTTTAAAGAAATGTTATTTTTATGCCTATTTTGTTGGAAATCTGTTAGGAACGCAACACAACTGAAACGGGGCGAATCGGAGCTGTAATGGAGCCAAACAGAGCAAAATGGTGGAGCTGCGCAAGATGGGGGCCGGGGGCGCCCAAACTGGCGCCGGCGGCGCCAGAAGCCTGAGACCACGAAAAATAGGGCACCGGCAGCGCCCTATTCAGCTTCGGCGGCTCCCGAGACGGCTTAAACGCGATATTATGCGGTTTTTGGCCAAATACATCAAATCTGGACGCTTTTTGGAGGGTTTCTTCATGCACCTCTTGGGAAATTTGTCCCTACTTTATTTTAAACCGAATTTGAAGCCAAAAAAGAAAGAGAGATGTTAGGGAAAACCTGAAGAATGCTTAGAGATCTGAAAATAAGAGTAGAAATGTAGATTTCTATCTTTTTGGAGAGATTGGTGAGAGGATTTTGAGTGAATCTGTAAGGGAATGTTCTAGCATTGCATGGATCCGCGGGAGACTTTGTGGGAGAGATTTTCATCTTTCTTACAAGGGGAAAAAACTAAGTATTGTGTTTTTCATTATCTATTGATATTGTAAACACTTATTTTGTAGATTTACTTTGAAATGAAGTTTTCTGTAGTGTTTTCTTCGTGCTTTGTGATGTCTTTCTCTTACTCTTTCTTCTTCTATGAAAATAGTGGTATGAGAAGATTATGTCATTGTTTTCATTCTACTTTTCTTTTGCAATGCGTATGACTCATGTTTAAGATATTGGGATGCTTGCTAAAAGAAGTTTTAATTATAAATGTGATGGTTATTACTTGCACTTCATATACATAACAATAAGGGCCCGTTGTATTGTTAAAATTCGTTGTAATTGCATTGTCCTGAAAGGGCAGTGTAATTCTCAATAAAGTGGAACCACATTCAATGTCCATGAATGAATTGCGTAGTTCATAGGGATTGAATGCAAATAAATAGGGAAATATGGTTTTGATGGGCGTCGAATTGGAGGTTTCAGGGTGACAGGCTGAGATCCCAAATTTGGTCCTAAGATTAGTAACTAAACTCAAAGGTTAGTCTTTAGGTGAAGGGTGAGTGGGAGCTCCGCAGTGACAGCCGGTATCCTCCCAGCCTAGCCTTAGATTTAGTGACTGAACTTAGGATATGTCAATGTTATTTACATGCTTGAAAGAGGGGGTACTCTTTTGAGGATAAAGAATAGGATTGCTCCTATTTGACACATACAATATTTAATGCATCACATTCCTAAACTTTATCCAATTCATTACATAAGAATAGTAGATTTCATTATCTCAAAGTTCACCAAACCAATTTCCCCAAAAAGGGTTATCTTTAGAAGTAATATTTACATTTAGGAGTAGCTATTATCCTTACGTATAATCATCTGCATTTAGGAGTTGTTAGAAAAACCACTTATATCACCCTTCCAAACTAAGGTTGTTAGTAGTAGACTAGAATTTGACTAAGAACCTCTTACCTCGCTTCTCTGTGGGATCGATAAACGGGACTCCATTCTAGCCCTGTATTACTTAATATGATACGTATACTTGCGTTTGAAATTGTGAATTTACAAAAATCATTATAAATATATAAATCTGAGGTCATAAATTCTTACATATAAAAAGTCGCATCAAGTTTTTGGCACCGTTGCCGGGGAAGCTTCGGCAAGAACTTTAGGAGAATTTTAGTTGAAGTAATTAGGCTTAGACTTGAAAAACTGTTGTGTCGTAAAAACTATTTTTGTGTGAAACCTGTTTTGTTGTATGAAAAAGTGTTGTGAAAAAATTATTTATATGAAAAATAAGGTTTTCGTGAAAATGTTATGTTGTGTTGAATATATTTCATCTATTATTTATTTTATTGTTAATGTATTGTTTGTTGCATTACTTATGCAAAACAAATGATCAGTAGGACTTGTGTCTTATGATCCCGTGTTAGAAAAATGGGAAAAAATAAAAAAATACAAAAAGGACTCGAAAAACTAGAAATGGAAATGGAAAACTTTCAAGATAATAACTTGGAAAATCATCATACTTCATTGAGGGATTACATAAATTCTACGACAGATGAAATTCACTTAAGTATACAAAACCCTGTCATAGAAGCTATTTCATTTGAAATAAATCCTGAGATTATCCAACTGGTGCAGAACAATCAGTTTGGGGAACTCCTTTAGAGGATCCTATTTACACTTATCAAATTTTCTTGAACTTTGTGCTACATTTCGTTATAACGGTATGTTAGACGATGCTGTTAGACTAAGGCTTTTTTCCTTTCTCACTAAGGGATAAGGCTAAAATGTGGTTATACTCATTAGCACTTGGCTCTATTAAAAATTGGGAGGAGTTAACTCAGAAATTCTTAGCTAAGTATTTTCCACCTTAAATGACTACTAAACTTAAAAACGATATTATCTCATTTTGTTAATATAAAGGAGAATCAATATACGAAGTTTGGGAAAGATTTAAGGAACTCCTAAGAAAGTGTCCACACCATGCTCTGCCCGATTGGTTAATCATTCAAACTTTTTATAATAGGTTAGTAAGATCCCTTAGATCTATAATTGATGCTACCGCTGGTGGATCATTAATGTCAAAACCATTTGATGAAGCGTATGCATTAATTGAATAAATGGCCACAAATGAATTTCAATGAACCTCTGCGAGGGTTAATCTTGAAGATGTAGCTAGTGTTCATGATATAGATGCGATTGGAATTCTTGCATCTCAGGTTGCCGTAATATTAAGGAAGTTCGACCAATTTGGAATGAACCAACCTCAACTCACTCTAGTAAGTGAGGAAAGTTCATTAGGGCATATGATTGATTCTAACTTATCATATGATGCTTTAAATACCATTAACAACCCGTATTCTAGCTTTTACAACCCAGGTTGGGAGAACCATCCTAAATTTAACTGGAATCATACTACTGAGGGTGGAAACCAAAAATGGAAAAATAATTATGAAAATACTAATGAAAGTTGGAATAATCAGGGTAACACAAACTATAAACCTTCATATCCACTGGACTCTAACAATGATTAATAATTTGAGGATAAGAAAATGTCTATGGAAGAAGTGGTATTGCAAATGGAAAACCAGTTGCAAAGTCAAAATGCTGTGATTAAAAACATAGAGAATCAACTGGGACAAATTGCTAATTCACTTAGCAATAGATACCAAGGAACGCTTCCTAGCAACATTGAGATCAACCTTAAAGAGAACTCTAATGAACAAGTAGAAGCTGTCCAATTAAAAAGTGGAGGAGAGATAGAGGATGTGGTTAGAAAAGAAAAAGATGTTGTGAGAGAAACAAAGGAAACTAAAATACCTGAAAAACATGTTTATAAGGATCTGGAAAAATTAATATCTCTAACTAAAATCAATTTGGAAAGACCATCACCTCCATTTCCTTAAAGACTTAGACAACATGAGTTGGATAAAAAATTTTCAAAGTTCATGAAAGTACTTAAGAAGTTAACGATAAATATTCCTTTCACTGAAGCTTTGGAACTGGTGCCAAGTTATGCAAAGTTTATAAATGATATATTAAACAAGAAAAGGAAATTTGGGGACTATGAGATAGTTGCACTAAGTGAGGAGTGCAGCGCTATACTTCATAAAAATTTTCCTCAAAAACTTAAAGATCCTTGTAGCTTTAGAATTCCTTGTGCAATTGGAAAAAAATTATGTGGAAAAGCTTTATGTGGTTTAGGTGTGAACATTAATGTGATGCCTCTATCTATATTTAGAAGGTTAGGTTTAGTTGATATTTCTCCCACTACTGTAACCCTTTTGTCAGTACGACCGATCTATCATTTATCCAAAAGGAGTTATAGAAAATGTGCTTGTTAAAGTGGATAAATTTATCTTTCCTTTAGACTTTATTATATTAGATATGGAGGAAGATAAAGAAATTCCAATTATTTTATGGAGACATTTCCTTGTTACTGGACAAGCTATGATAGATGTGCAAAAAAAGAGAGTTAACTGTGAATATTAACGACCAGAAAATCAACTTTGATGTGTTGAAGACTATGAAATTTCTAGCTCGGTGAAAAGATGATGAATGTTTTTTGATAGATGAAATTGATTATCTAAGTAAAGACCATTTCCAAGAAAGTTTTGAGAGTAAGATAACAGATGAGGTCGGAATGGATTTTCATGATGAGTCAAAAACGTTATTTAAAGAAGACCGTATGTATGTTCAGGAGAGGTGTGAAATGATGGACGCTACCAAAGATAATAATCTTTTAATTCCATCTGTTGAAAAATCTCATGAACTTAAGATGGATGTACCCCCATACAATTTTAAAACCTATCTATTTAAGAAATTCATCTACACAACCAGTCTTTATATCTTTAGATTCGACTCAATCACAAGAAAAACCTGAATTGAATGATGAACAATATAAAATTATTGAACTAAGACTTGGAAGAGAATTTGAGGATATATTTCAAAAAAACTTTGAGTTGAGAAAAGAGGATAAGGATATTAGAAGACCATTGGAAGAAATTCCTAAGGAATTTGAAAAATCTATTTCCTCAACCAAGATAGATCCTCCATCATTTAATAATTATAAAGGGAAAGAATTGGAAGATAATTTCAAACAGAAGAGTGACATAGAAGAATTTGATCCTGAATCTGAATTATCTAGGGACAATCTAATTCAAAATTTAGGAGATCTTGAATTATCTTTTAGAGATTTATTTCTTATAAATTTCAAGGATGATATTAATATGCAAATTCAGAAAATCAATAGAAGAAAGTTGGATCTAGAAAGAAATATGAGGAACATCGATATAAATCCATTTAAAAAGGAAGAGCTGAATGAAAAATTACAATTTGAGGATTTTGTAGGAATTCCTGGATCTGAAAAAAACTGGGCAATTGATCGAGGATTACTTAATTGGAATTTTGATCTAGGAGGAATCATTTGTCGGGCCCGCGACGTTATAACCAAGTGCTTTGTGGGAGGCAACCCATAGTTATCAGTGTGTTTTGATTTAATGTGCTTGAGAGTCATGATTGTTAGTGTTGTATTGTGTTTGTTTTAGTGTGGATTGATCAGCTTAATTTATTTTTGGATTAGTGGATTGACTTGATCTTTATGTGTCATTATAGATTGACAGTTTGATTGTTGTTGGTAAATGTTTGGATTGTTAGTGGTTGGATTTGATCTTTGTGTCTCATGAGGGAGTGATTCCTTAACTTCTTATTATGTATAGACTTATATGTTCTCTTGTAGTAGTTGGATTGACGAGTTCACTATTGCTCGGGTCTTACTCAGATTTGAGGTTTACAAGAGATATCATGAATTTAAATAATGACATCTTCATCTCAATTTGTTGCATCCTTTCTCTAACTTTGTTTTCATTTGGTAGGAGTCGCGAACCTATTTGATGAATAACATTAGGATGATCTTACACTACAATATGTAACTGTTAAAGGTGCTTAATTAAAGGGATTTGATGATGCTTGAGATTGGTGTCCGGAAACCAATTTATCGTGGATAATCTATAAAATCATTTTAAAATGTACCTAATTTATTAAGTGTAGTGATTCCGTTAGAAATCGGACGTAAATCGCTGTGATGTGATGAGTTAAAGGATGAATTGACCTCATTTATCTTATGTGTGTTTATGTTTGTGTTGCAATTTTATATAATAATTGAAGAACATTTTTTTATTCCTTTATTGTTACCTACTATGCTAGTTAAACTTTTATTTAGTGAATTTCATTCTGGCATGATTAGTTTAGATTTACTTTCTGTTTCATATTGTTCTGTTCTAATGAATACTTGTAAAAGATTTTGATAGACATGTGTGGTAGAGATAATTTATGAACTGTTTTCTTCATGCTTATATTTTCTATACTAAATGCTATACATGTTAAAAATCAAGTTTGGGGGTAGGAAGAAAAATAAAATTTTGACGTGAAAGTACTTCCTTTTAGTGTAATTTTATTACAAGCATGTTTTAGATTAGATTTAGTTTCTCCTACAGTCATTCTATCCTGATTATGCATGTATATGAATTTAATAGGATGTTGTAGTAGTAAGAAGATTCAACATTTACTTTTTCTTCCTGCAACATTTTATGGAATTAATTGCAAAATATTTTTGAAATTTAAGTTTGGGGGGAAGAAAAATATTAACTCTTATTTGTTCTCAATTGTTATATTTCAAAAATTATTAAGATAACTTCTGGCAGTTGAACTTCGCTTGAGATAACTAAAACTTTTTATTATAGTTGAATATTATGGAAGGATTGGATGGAAGTTTTTAGTAATAAAAGTTAATTTTATAAGGATAAGATATTTGGTATGAAAGAATTTAATTATAGTTAACTTCTTAAAGTAAGGAAAACTGTATTTTTGAAATGTTAAGAGACTTAAAGTACTGTGTGTTACGAAGAGATTGTGACTTTATGATGAATAATAAAGCTCATACCTAATTATAAAGTAAGGAGGTGTTTCAAGTTTGAACTTTAGAAAGAGGAGAGTGAAGTTCAAAATCATTACAGGCTATCCAGATATAGTAATCCTCATTAAAAAAAGAACAGAAAAAAAGAAGAATTGAAAAACAATCCTCAAAAAAAAGAGAAAAAAAAAATATTTATGAGGAGAAGCTTGAGGAGATGTCTAATAAAAAATTGGCTTCACTTGAGTCACCCTAAAGGGAGAACTTGAATTCATTTCGAATTTATATTTAAAGTATTGGGCAACATTCCGATGAAGTTTCGCATAAACTCCTTTTTCACATAATCTTTCGAGGAACTCTTAATGTGACAAATTATGGTTTATCTCGAAATAAATAGAAGACTGTGAACCCTTAGATTTGATTGCTGAACATTCTTATACCTGTAGTGTTAACCTGAGTTACTGAATTTCTTTCTAAAAGCCAAACCAATATATTCTTTTGAATGAAAAATTTTAGTTTCTTACTGGTGAAAAGTACATTGTCTTGAGTTATATTTTTATGTAGTAAAAAAGGTTACTTGAGGATAAGTAACAGTTAAGTTTGGGGGATTCTGATGCACCAAAAATATATACACTTTTTACTATATGATTTTATTCATTTTTTGTGATATTACACTTTAAAAGGAAGATATTTTGTATGTTTTTTGGTTTTAAGTACAAAAATGGTGATTGGAGCAAAAAGAAGCAAAAACGGTGCAATTTAGAGCAAAAACGAGCAAGAAAATAAATTTTGGCTTGACACCTTTCGATAAGTCTTTCTATGTTTAATCTCTTTTACACTTTTTGCATATTTTTGAATGAGATTACACTTTAAAGAAAGATTGTTTTTATGGATATTTTGTAGGGCTATCTGTTAGGGGCGCGACACAATTGAAACGGGGCGAATCGAAGCTGTAATGAAGCCAAACGGAGCAAAATGGTGGAGCTGTGTAGGATGGAAGCCTGAGACCACAAAAAATAGGGCGCTGGCAGCGCCCTATTCAGCGCTGGCGGCACCCGAGACTGCTTGGATGCGATATTAGGAGGTTTTTGGCAAAATACATCAAATCTGAACGCTTTTTGGAGGGTTTCTTCATGCACCTCTTGGGAAATTCGTCCCTACTCTATTTTAAACCGAATTTGAAGCCAAAAAAGAAAGAGAGATGTTAGGGAAAACTTGGGGAATGCTTAGAGATGTGAAAATAGGAGTAGAAATGTAGATTTCTACCTTTTTGGAGAGATTGGTGAGGGGATTTTAAGAGAATCTGTAAGGGAATGTTCTAGCATTGCATGGATCCGCGGGAGACTTTATGGGAGAGATTTTCATCTTTCTTACAAGGGGAAAAAACTAAGTATTGTGTTTTTATTATCTTATGATATTGTAAACACTTATTTTGTAGATTTGCTTTGAAATGAAGTTTTCCGTAGTGTTTTCTTCGTGCTTTGTGATGTCTTTCTTTTACTCTTTCTTCTTCTATGAAAATAGTGGCATGAGAAGACTATGTCATTGTTTTCATTCTACTTTTCTTTTGCAATGAGTAGGACTCATGTTAAGAATATTGGGATGCTTGATAAAAGAAGTTTTAATTATAAATGTGATGATTTTTACTTACACTTCATTTACATTACAATAAGGGCCCGTTGTATTGTTAAAATTCGTTGTAATTGCATTGTCCTGAAAGGGCAGTGTAATTCTCAATAAAGTGGAACCACATTCAATGTTCATGAATGAATTGCGTAGTTCATGGAGATTGAGTGCAAATAAATAGGTAAATATGGTTTTGATAGGCGTCGACTTGGAGGTTTCAAGGTGACAGGCTGAGATCCCCAATTTGGTCCTAAGATTAGTAAATAAACTCGAAGGTTAGCCTTCAGGTGAAGGGTGAGTGGGAGTTCCGTAGTGACAACCAGTATCCTCCCAGCCTAGCCTTAGATTTAATGATTGAACTTAGGATATGTCAATGTTTTTTACATGCTTGAAAGAGGGGGTACTCTTTTGAGGGTAAAGAATATGATTGCTCCTATTTGGCACATACAATATTTAATGCATCACATTCCTAAACTTTATCCAATTCATTATATAAGAATAGTATATTTTATTATCTCAAAATTCACCAAACCAATTTCCCCAAAAAGGGTTATCTTTAGAAGTAATATTTGTATTTAGGAGTAGGTATTATCATTACATATAATCATCTGTATTTAGGAGTAGTTGTTAGAAAAACTACTTATATCACCCTTCCAAACTAAGGTTGTTAGTAGTAGACTAGAATTTAACTAAGAACCTCTTACCTCGCTTCTATGTGGGATCGATAAACGGGACTCCATTAGAGCTCTGTATTACTTGATACTATACGTATACTTGCGTTTGAAATTGTAACTTTACAAAAATTATTATAAATATATAAATATGAGGTCATAAATTCTTACATATAAAAATTCGCATCAGGATGCTGGTAAAATTCTTATTAATATTCAAAAATTTAATGTTTGATTTAAGTATGTTGTGTTAATTATTCTCTTATGCTACACAGGCCAAGGAGTAAAGCCGTGAACTCTCCATTGTGAAGTGCACGTCAGAACCCATCGACGCCCGCGGACGTAGTAGTGGGACTCCGAGCATTCCTGACAGGTGAATGTAAGTAATTATCTTTTTTATAATTTATTTCGACTCTTACTATTCAAATTGACAAATAAACATTGGTTTTGATTATGTAGGAGAAGTTTGAACAGCTTTGAGAGAGACATCCGCCAGTAACGATGGTAGTCATTTTATCACTGTGTGGTCCAAGTTCGAGCTATGAAGCATGTGGCGGAAAAGAAGAAAAGGAGGGACCTTTGGACTCGTTGCGAAGAGAATAACATTCGATGTTGAAATAACACTGAAGGTAAATAGCTTCCTTCGAAATATTTGAACTAAAATTACCTCAAATAGCTTCCTTAGAAAAAACAGTCGCAAATCCAACAATAATCCCATAATATCCTCAAATTTGCCATCATTTTGCGCTCAATGTGGCCGATATAAATGTACATAATTTATGTAGTGAAAGTTTGGGCTTAGGAAAATCTCCAAAAACATTTGGGTTAGGATTGATAGAATGAATGTATATAAGCTAAATTGTAACCCAATGGGCTTAATGGACCCTATTGATTCTTATTTGATTTAATGGACCTTATTGATTCTTATTTGATTTAATGTACATTTTATGCTCACTTTTAAGGATATTGCGCTTTAATGAAAGGTATTTAGTGTGTTTTTTATTGCAGATGCAAGAAATAGAGTTTAAGTAAAAATGAGCAAAAATGGAGCAAAATGAGGCATAATTGAGCCAAAAATAATCTGGTGCTTAGGCGAGCGCCAGATACTTATAACGACATATGGAAGGCTGGCACCTAGGAGCCAGAGACGGTTAACCCTTTTATGAATTGAATTTGGACAAATTTTGAAGAGATATCTAAAGTGAGCTTTATTTATAGAAAAGAATTCCAAATGAAAAGAGTCTTTAGGGAGTCAGGTGAGAGTCTTGGAGAGTTATTGAGTCTTGTATAAGGGGGTCGGCTAAACCACTTTGGGAGGCCAACCACCATAGTGTTTGTGAGTCTGTTAAGAGTCTATTGGAGTCCAGAACAATCAAGGAACTTCAGAGGATTGCTTGGGGAAGAGTTTGAGATAAGTATTTATACTTTTATTTGAATTGTTTAAGTCTTAGTATAAATCATGTTTTGTTTTGTCATACCCATGAATTCTGAGTAGTTTTCTTTTCTTTCTCCTTGCAAATAAAAGTAATCACGTGGAGGATTTGATTTGTTTAAAACATCTTTTAGTTCTAAAAATTGTGATGGTATTTTCACCAATTCTTCATTTATGTTGCAAATTGGCCACCTCTGATGTTAAAATCCATTGTGAAACATAATGACACTGGAGGGCTATGTTTTCACCCAACTAGTGACTACCACAGTAACCTTACGAAGAGGGTGACCAAAATCTAAGGAGAGTACAAATAGATAAAGAGATAAGTTTTGATGGACGTAGAATTAGAGTTTTTAGGATAAAATGCTAGATCATTTACCAATTTGGTCTAGAGTTGGAACTTGAAGTCCCTGGCTGGTCCTTTATAGAGTGCACAGTGGATAATCTGGAAGTGAGAGACTAGAATCTACTTAGCACAACTATATAATCGGGAACTAGCTTTAGATTAGCTAATGTTCTTTATGTTCGGGAGGGGTAAAGAAAATACATGCTCCTATTTGTCACAATACATCATTTAAACCTTTAAAAGTTTGAATGTCTACAATGATTATGAAATAATTGCAAGGGGAAAGTCTTTTTACATAATTTGAACTTTTCTACATTTAAATAGTTTAGAATTTATGCATTCACCTCTAGCTTTAGAATTGAACTTGTAGGAATTTAGTAACTTTAATCTTATTCTCTTAGATTATTTTATTCATTTTAAGTAAAAGTTTCACTAAATCATTATAAAGAGTTACAACTTCCCTGTAGGTTCGATACTGAGGTTTTTAAAGAAAACTCTATATTACTTGAAACGATACGTATACTTGCGTAGTATCCCTAGTGTGAAAGTTATTAATCTGTTTTCAATAACATTTTATTTTATCACACTAGCCGTTGAATATAAGTTGCGTCGTGTTTCTGGCAATATTTTGGAGTATAAATATCTTCGTAATTGCAGGTTAGGTCACCTACACTAAACTTATGTCAATATAACTTAAAGCTTCATTGTTACAGCTGGGTAAATAAAAGGGGATATATATAACTATTGTTTTACTTAATTTTAGAATTCAATTGAGCTTAGATAAACAATATTATGTTTTTGGACCAAGTTAGGATAATTTAACCCTAATGAATCCAAAGGTGTCATCATATGGTCAATTCAACTTAAGTTTATTCTAATCATATTTTAGAGCTTTATTAAATCACTACAGACATTTGTTCAATGTTAGGGCGACTAAATTTAACTATGATTAAACTATGTTATAGGTATGGGTCACCTTAAGTTAAGCCCTTGAGGCCTAGGTTTAAATCTAGAGTCATCCTAAATCACCAAAGTCAAAGTACAAAGGTCTTACAACACCTAATGGTGTTTGGGAAGAATTACAATTAGATAAGTCCATTATGTGGTAGCATGTTATTGGATCAAATTTACATTTAGAGAGAGTTATGAGTCATTTATTAGTCCATCATGTAACATGTAATTAAAGTATTCCAGTAGATATTAATATCACAGGTGTTTTGTGAACGATCATCATTTAAATATCTTCTAATTAGACTAAGTCATATTAAAGTGAGATCCATAAGGTTAAAATTAATAGGAGATTAAGGCAAATCATTCTAATATTATGTAAGGCTTAGTGTGTAAGGCTTAGTGCCATGCAACAATAAGGATCAAATCTAAGGGGGTATTAGTTCACTAAAGATACAAGTTGACCTAACAAGATATAAAAAATATTTAACTATTATAGTATTGGTAAGAGAGAAATATATTAGGCCAAGCTTTTCAAAACCTTGATTCATCATTCTCATTAAAAAAATTAAATATATAAATTATATATATATATATATATATATATATATACATATATATATATTTGTGTGTGTGGCAAACTTTTGAAACTCTTCGAATGAGTTGGCATTAACTGAATAAAAAAATCTAACTTTATAAAAACATATATGAACATGATATAATGAAAGTTTGATATGTTAATCCAAAATGGGTGAAATAATTTAATTGAACAATATAAAAATCCCTAGAAAAACATATTTAGAGCTAAAAAAAAGCTTAACTTATTAATAATAAGGTTGTGATTGGTTTTTAAACACATAGAGCTAAACTAGATAGAAGTAGGGAACCATAAATCTAAGCATATCTAAGGAGCTTTATTCCAAAAAAATATATTCTAAATTATATATCTAAAGAAGCCGAAAACTATGCCAACTAAGATATAAAAAGATGAAATTAGAATTTACCTACACTAGATAGTTATGGGATGATCTAAAGTAGTATATTCTAAGGAAATTTTTTATTTATCTTTAATATATCCCAAAAAGATACTGTCAACACATACAAATATAAATATATTTAGGATTTATGAAGAACTAATGTAGTAAAATCTCATATTTACATAGACTACCTCTAAAAATGTTTGTAGGTTTACTTAGGATGGCTTTCAAAGATTTATAAAATTTAATTAATATAGATTATATATGCAAGGATTTACATATAATATACCTATTATTTAATTAAGGTAGATCTTAAGATAACCAACAAAAAATCTAAAAAATAAATATAATTTACCAAAAATTTATTTTAGATTTCTAATATTTAATTAAGATAAATCTAAAAGGCTTCTAGGATTTCCTTAAAATAGATCAAGAAAACTTCTATTATTTATCTATACGGTTCTAGGGAAAGAATATGACCTCTTAAGCTTGATTTATAAAAGAATTAAAATTTATCATGGCTAATTCTAAAGATTAACAATGACATGAATTTACCATATTGACAATTGCATGAGTCATCATTAGTGTCGACAGCATACAATTTTAACCTTATTGGTAATGGTGTGTAAACATTAGTGTCTATGATGTATTTGGCCAAGTTGGTGATTGTATGAATTGACATAGGCAAACAATGATGCCTACGCAATAGGATTTAGACAACTGTGATTGGAACACCATCGAAAAATTCGTTGTTAAGTGATAATAATTAAGCAAATGTCTTAATTCTAAGTTCCTCCTTGGTAAATTCTAGGAATCTTTAGAATTAGCCATGATAAATTTACCAAAGAGGAACTTGAAATTTATCATGGCTAATTCTAAAGATTCCTAGAAAATTTTTAGTTTTATTTGATAAAAAAATTAAGACATTTATTGCTTAACTTTAAATTTTAAATCGATCACATTCATAGGCAAGCAAATCAGTTAGCATTTTTAAATTATAACGTTGTACTTTCTCCTAACAAAATCTCCATCAATTTAAAGGGTCTCATCATGATAAATAGATAGGGCTTTTCATGCTTCAAACTTCATTAAACTTTATGTAGATTTTATTATTTTATATTTTATTTATTTAACTTTTTTTTTTTGCTCATGTATCTAGCCTTTTTGGGCTATTTTTATGTCCAATGTTATTGCATTCTTCACATGTATTGATTTGCTGTCAGACCACAATAAGTTTACGTTGGTGATGCTAAATTCGATTTAAGTATATTTTAATATATGATTTATCAATAGTTTATTATTCATACTAGTATAATTTATCTACTTTATCCCGATACTTGCCTTATGGAGGAACTGAAGATGATTATGGTATGCACAAGGAAGGAAAACGTCTATAGTAGTAGTTGAGATAAAATATGTTGGCAACATGATCCATGATAGTGTTGGGAGTTGGAACCTAATGAATTATTAATAGCCATCAACAAGCTCGTTTTAGTTGCAACACAAACGAAGAGGATAGTGTTTTGCACAAAAAGAAAAAGAAATTGATGGTCGATTGTAGGACGTGTAGATATATATTACTGACAAGTATAGAGAAGCATAAAGAAGGCTTTTAATTATGATGCACACATTGAGATGATAACATCATCTTGCAAAACAATCTTATGTCTTTTGACTCATAGAGATTATGAAAGGATTATAAGATTGATTTGACAAGCTATATGGTCTATATTTGATTTTTAATCTTATACTTGTGGTCAATGTTGGACTATATGTACATAAGGTTAAACTTTGAACTTGGGTTTATACCCAGAGAGCTAGAGTAGGTTTGTCCTATCCAAAGTTTAAACTTATACTTTTGTGCCATGATAGGGTTGAATGTATGACTCACCAAGATTCTCTTATTAAATAACTACAATTTTAGGTTCACTAACTCTACCATGGTAACAAAAAGATCCTATAAAGTAATTAAGCATTATTTGTTTTGTTGGGCTTTAGGCTTACATTTGGTTGATTAGTTAATAGTTATACTAATGGTACTAAATGCCCAAAGATGTAGTTTGAGTTGGAGACATACTGGTGAAAGATAAGGTTAAAATCATCAATTTCTTTATCCTAATTGGTTCTAAATTTTAAATCAATCATCTAGAATACTGTTAGACTCTATAATCCAACTGACAGTTAGAAGTAAATCCTATTTGATTTTGTATTCATAATTTATCTTATCCAATAAAAAAAATGATGAAATTTTATACATCTTCATCTTTAGACAAGAAATATATAATAAAAAGCATATTTTGACTGTGAGCTTCGAGGATGGAACATGTTGGCGACTGAAGAACATGTCCAACAACCGAGCCACCATCTCATCTGCAACTAAACATGCTTTCAAACTCACGAGTACAATAAAAATCTTAATAATAATGCACTTGAGCCAAATTAGTTAACTTCATTTAATTGCAATATTGACTTAAGCTACATCTTGTCTGTTTTAGTTTGATATATACAGTTTCAATTAAATCCAGTAGGTGGCAGTAGCCAAATTCCATTTGAATTGCATTAATGATTTATCGAAATTAATAAAAAAAATTAAAATAATAAGCTTTAAAATTATTCTTTATTTCATTCGAATTTTAACCCACACTTCAAATACTAAAATGCATCACACGTCAAATGCAAGTCAATATTATTTGAATTTTGTAGTTTTCGATATTTGTTAGATCCATAGCATTGGAGTTGTTCTGATTTTGAGCTTGTCTTCAAAAAATTTGGGCCTGAATTAAGGCCCATATTCACAAATCTCGTATCTGATTTTTCTCGGCCTCTATCAATTGGCCTCCCTCTCATGTTGGCCTCCATCAATTGGTTCTCTCCAATGGGCCTCCACTCTGGCTCCATCACTAGGCCCTCATCACTTGGCCCATGAGAGATGTGGCCAGAAATTCCTAGGGATATAAATATAATTATTACTTATGTTTATTTTATAATAAAATGACTATATAACGGGGGAAGAAGAGATGCAAAGGAATATTTTTTCCTTAGTCGAGAACTATTAGAAGAGAATCTCTCTCTCTCTCTCTCTCTCTCTCTCTCTCTCTCTCTCTCTCTCTCTCTCTCTATCATGAAGCATCTACATAGACACCGCCAATTCTTTTATATGTACAAATCTAATTCGTAAACTTATCTTTTTGGTGCATTTACATACATACCACCCAAATCTTATGTATTTGCATATCTAACGCACCTAAATTTCACCTTTTATGTTCACACCACCCAAATCTTTCATATTACCCAAAATAATAATAATAATAATAATAAATATATACATAAAACTACCATTTTAATTTTTAACAAGTGAAATATAAACTTTCTTGCATATATAAGGTGGCATGTATGTAAAAATAGAAGTGTAGATGTTTGTTATGTAAACACATAGGAATTGAGTGGTATGTATGTAAATCTTCCTAATTTTTTTACAATATATGTACCACCTTAATCTTTTACAATACTGCCATTTAGACATTAAAAAAAATGAAGTACATGCCATTAGCAATCACATTTACTTAATTATTATCACTCAAATCGATAGTGTTGCCACCCAACCACAGTTGTCTAAATCCTATTGCATAGCTATCGTTGTCTGAACATCATCTCTAAAAGCATGGCTACATATTTCATTGCCTATATCAATTCACGAAATCACCAACTTGGCCAAATGCATCATAGACACTAATGCTGATACACCATCACCAAAAAGGTTAACATTGCATGCTGTCGACAATAATGACGACACATGCAATTGTCAATATGGTCAATGCACACCATCGAAACTAATATTAATGCACGCCATCACCAGCAAAGTTGATGTCGACCATGTACAACCTCAAAACCCTCCATACTAAAAAGAACCAATATTGTCATGACTAAAGTTGACACACATGCTGTCGTTGATAAAGACTAGTGCCTATCTCTTACACCCAAGCTAACATCTAATATTAGTAAGTTAATTGTTTTTTTTCACTAATCTTCCATCCTCTAATAAAACCACCAAATGGATTATAAAAGATCTCATCAAGACATTCAATAGCTTAAGGATACTCCAATTTCAAAATAAATTATATTTTTCCATTATTTATGCCCTATTGTATCATATCAATACCTTCCCAAATTTGAACAAAAGAGCACCAATTTAAATCTAGCATACTGTTAACATTCACACGTCTCATGACCACCATCAAAACATAACCTAACACACGCACGGCCAACATTATGTTGCCGGCACAACAATTCACAATTTAATTTTACGATCGTCTGAGTTTGAAAGATGCAAACTCACCCTAGTCAATATTGTATTGTCAGCACAGTGGTTAGTAATCTAATCATCAATATTATTTGGGATAATATGATAACATTTACGCTCGTTGGTATACCAATGTCACTTGTCTATACCATAAAGGGGTGAACTCTCTTAAAATGCACATACAAACATACATACATGTACTATTTCATTCTCCATATATATACATTTTTCTTATGAAACAGTTTATCTTTATCTACTAATAAATAAATATAAATTTACTAACTCTGTACTCTATAGTGCATGCAGTAAAATGAAATATGCATCTGTATTGGAATCTGCATATCATGTAATCTTAAAAACTCTTCTTAATATTGAAACTTTTCCTATTTAACAATATGAATAGTATTATAATCTAAATCTCACTAGAATATAGTATAAATGAAATCAAGCAAAAATTTATATATAATGAAAGTTAGTCAAAATTGAAAAATATTCACTCACCTTTAATGTCACAACTTTCCTTTCATCCTTCGATATGAACTTCTAAAGCTTAAATCCTGCTTAATTAAATATATTTTTAATATTTTAATACATAAATTTATATGTATTTAAATTCGCAAATAAAAATAAATAAACTCTAACATTTACTTGGTATCAAGATCTCCTTCACAAATATTGGCATCTACCTTCCTCCAATTCAGGACTAAATACACTTAAATTTAACATTTAAATAATAAATTTATATATAAATATATAATAACTTAGTTATAAATATTAAAATTCATCTTTTGTCTCAGTTGAAAGCTCTAGCACAAGAGCACCTCTTTCTTTCTCCCCTTCACTCTCGGCTCCACCCAACACAGCATGCGAGATCTCTTTCTTCTCTTTCTCCTCACGCGAGATTTGGCTCCTACCCTCACGCACGAGCCTTCTCTTTCTATGCTATGGCTCGAGTTCTTTGTCTGTCGTCCGCACCGGAGGCCATTGATGCTTTTTCCTTTGAGTTTCTGAGTTCAACATCAAATAAATTTAAAAGAAACAGTCTCCTAATGGCTTATGACCTCAGGTCACATAAGTTATGATCCATCGCTTACCATTCTACAAATGGCTCATTCAATTACATCATACACCAATAAAAAATCCTATAAATGCTAAAAAGATGAAGAGACCCAAATCTTTCAGCATTTACTTGCTATTTCGTTTAATATCTCTGATATGGAACATAAGCTGCAATAAGAGTTACCTACTAAGTTTAAGTGTTCAAAGCTAAATAAAAAGCAAATAATTGAGTTGAAAAAGAACGCGTACCTTTACTGCTACATAGAATGACAAAAATATGAAACCAAGCACTGGAAAGCCTGTCCTCACAGAGGTAAAAAAGAATATAATAATAAAATAAAATCTGATTTTAAAAGACCCTTACAAAAAGTGCAGGGAATATGGGGTGAATTATCATACCATCCCTTCTAAACAATCTGGAAATCAACAAACTTGTTCCTGAAGGTCCTACAACATAGCCAACGAGATTTGCTACCTGCCAAACATGTTCAAAATAAATTTAGCCAGCTCACGGGGCCAGTGATTAGCTAGAAGATTCTCTCTCTAAAAGATCACCAGTTCAAATATTTTGTGATTTATTTAGTGCTATTCGCAAAAAAAGCATCAAGTATATTGCCTGTCTCAATTCACAATGTCAAGAGTTGAGCATTATATTTTAAAATCATAAGAAAATGGGCCCGAGCCATTTACATGCAGACCACCTATTTCCTATGCATTCACGTATCTAACACCTAAACTTCACTTTTTTACATCTATATCACCCGAATCTTTCATATTACGTCAAAAATACCACTATTTTAACTTTTAAAAAGTGACGTACACCATATCATGGTGATATATAGGTGAAAATTGACCCTTAGGTGTTAGATATGTCAATACATGGAATTGAGTGGTATTATGTAAATCTTCCTTAAAAAAAAAAAAAAATCTACATACCTATATATGCCCAAAACTAAAGCTACTTCGTTCAAATGATATTTATGCGTGCTTGAGTGAATGTAAATGTGACTAGTTTTATGTTTTTCATTAAGATCGTTGTTGTTTTGAAATGTTTTGTATAGGAGACGGTTCCGAGTGCTGTTGGTGAAGGATTTTCTCAGAATCTCCCCACAGGATATTCCAAATAACCACAGAGAACATTAAGTTCCACAAGTTAAAAAGTGAACTTGTTCGGACACTAAAGCTGGAGGAACATGGCAGCTGAACAGAAAGATTTACAAAAAAAGAAGAAATATTTGCACGTTTCCACCAAGCTCATTCAAGATAGAATTCTAAAAAGTATTCTATGAAAAGGCAACTTAATCCAAATTCCCGGAATTTAAAATAAGAAAAAGAATAAAAATAAAAATCGAATTTCTCATACATTATATACATTTAGTTTTGTTCAGTGCAGCTGCAACTTGGAAAAATGGTTGCAAGGCTATTGTGGGAAAACAAATTTTCTTAAAAGCTAAAAATTAGTTTTCTTACAATTATTACACTTTTTCCCCACCACACCCAAATGCTTGCATACCGCATATATAAGTCCTTGAAACCAAGATAAGTTCAACATCTATGCTTCCCTCTTGCTCATACTGCTCCCTACTTAGAAAAGAATATAAAAAATCACCAAATTTTGAATTATTAAATTTAAAGTCTATATAACTGTCATCACCCAATAAATCTTCATTAGAATCATCCCATAATGAATTATTTATTTCGCTTCTTAAACTTATTTATATCTATATTCTCTCAATCCTTATTGTCTTTAAAACAAGTTATTTTCCTTTTTTTAATAAATAATCGTCAATAAAAATATTAATTTAAAATAAAAATTATGTTAATAATTAGAATTTCAACTACATGAATTTTTATGAATATATTTTTCTTTTATTTCTTGAAATTTAGTGTGTGAGGTGTGAACGTTAATAGACAATATATACTGACATACTTATAATTCTAATTAAAAAAATCATGAATAGAGTCAAAATTTTAAGGAGAGAAGTAAAGGTGTGCCACAGCCTGGGTGACGGATACGCCTCACGTTGGAATAATGAAGCATAAGCCTCAATGAAATTTTTTTTATAAAAAGTGCAGAGGCGAGCCTGATATTGCGCAAGTTTAAGCAACATCATGAATAACTCTAGGGAGAAGATACAGTAAGTGGAGTGGGGGAATAGAAGCTATCCTGTAAGTCTATATCACCATGGTTTCAACAAAACTTCCAAAATGACGAAGGATGGAGAGAGAATTGTGGAGATATAACAAGAAAATTTGATAATATCTTCTTGCCAGTTCTAAAGACCAACCTAATGATACAAAATTAAGATAAAACCATTAAATAGCATATTTCCTATAATTGAGCCAAAATTTCCCCATTAATTAAACAGGATGCCGTCTAAAATGTAAAGCGGTAAAACAAAAAAAAGGCACTTCATCCTTCAACTGATGATTACATGGTTGTAATTACACTATTCAATGTATTAAGATTGCATTTATTATAAAATCTCAAGTCAGAGCACCAGTTGTTTATTTTTAATATTCATTAACGCAATTGCCATTGTTATTAACAGAAACTGCCATAACTAATTCCCTTATTTGATGACAAAAATAGAAGTGAAAGATAGAGTAGTGTTTGGATGTCATCGCATAGCTTCAATAAAACATTATTTAAATAAAATTCATAAAAAAGATAATAGCACGAAGTGTAGCAACCAGTCACTGGATTCAAACCAAGAGCTGTGGATCAAATCCCAACTTCTACGTCTAGTAAATGACAGAAATATAATGTGATGATATAAAGAAACTTCTAAAATATAATGAGGCCAGAAAACACACCATAAGACATGTAATGGTAACAGCCCCAGCTACAGCGCTCATTTCTCGAAGCACAAACCTGCCAGCAGAACTTCTAGGCTGAAAATAGCAACCAAAAAGGGATGTGAACAATCCATTTCATAAAAAAATAAAGTCAAAGATTTGACTGAAGTAGCCCATAAAACAGGCCAATTGCAGTGAATAGTGAATTGATCTGCTGGAGAAATTTACACACATACCATACAATTCTTATGTATTTACACCCAAAGTTTGAAATTTACAGTTATAACACCTTGGTGTCACAAACCTATGCATGAAAGGATGTATTTCACTTTCAAAAAATAATGATTGGAGTATTTTTGTAGTCATGTTAAAAATTTGAGCGGTATGTATGCAAATATGAATATTTAGATGTTGTACAAATACATAAGAATTGTGTGGTATATATGCAAATACCCCATTGATGTGTCGTAAACGTACCAGTTAATTACATCACCACAATTTTATAAAGAAAAAAGTCAATGATTCTCATTTGCAGCATTATTAAATGATAAATGCATATTACAACAAGGTGGAGAAAAAGTTACCATGAAAGCAGAAATGGATGATTTGATTACTAATTCTGGGATAAAAAATATACATGTGAGCCACGCCCACAAAATAAGCTTCCTGTGGGTGAGAGAGAAGTATCAGTACAAGAAGCCATATTTGAAGCGCATATCTCTACCAATATATCCAATAAACTTTATTCTTGACATGCAATAATATGATTGTGGAAAACTTTACCACTCTATATCATGCCATAATGCGACAAAAGTGAAGATAATCCACATATTGAAGAGCTTTTTCTGAGAACCGCCAAGAGGAATGTACATATATCTGTGAGAAATTTTAAGTGGTACTTTCAAGTTAGAGGATAGAAATAACATAATAAAGGACACAAAATATTTAGTATACCTAACAATCCATTTATTGAAAGATGCGTGCCAAGACTTCCAAAAGGTCTCCAAGCTATAACAATTATTGATACACATGGGCATATTTTCAATGGTCTCGATTCCTGCAACCTACAATGGAAATAAACCATCAATAAACCTGGATTAAGTTCCATATTTGATGGATTTACAGTTATTAGAATACATTTTTCTAAAAAGATAGTACAACAGAAAAATGTGTTTAGATGTCAATAAATCAGGATATTTAATATTTGAAGGTTCAATGCGCCTTGCAATCTGTAAATCATATGTAGAAGTTAATATCAAGATAAAATAACATTTCAATAAATGTTCATGCAACCTCAAAAAAATTCAAATCAAAATCTACACTGAATTAAAATATACGTGCATATAATTCCATACATTTTTTTTATTTGTTGAACAACTTGGTTTGTTCTTGGATAAGGGTTATATTGTGACAGTGGTGCTTCACTCGGGCAAGGAACTGATCATATATGGGTGAACATAATTTGTATCCTGGCAAAATCATAGCATCATTAACAGCTAAATTAGTTCTAAACTACTTTGCCAAGAACTTCTCAACTTGAATAAAAATTCTAGAAAGTGATCAGCAAACTCAATTATTAAGAATTATTTCGACAATAAGCCCATCTTTTATCAAGCATTATAGTTCAAAATTGAGTAAGACGCAGACAAAAGCCAGTAAGTCATTCAAGTTGATCACAGTGACTGTAAATAGTATAAATTTACACCAAATCAAAGATAACGTTACCCATTATAAATTTACACCAAATCAAAGATATCGTTGCCCATTATGATTCAGAACCACCGTAAACACCATCTAGGAAGAAAACAACTATTAATTGTAGTAGCAATATCCTTATAATTAGTTTACCAGGAAAAGAAAAGAACATAAATTTTTGGCACAGAAGAGGAGGATTCACTACTGTTTGTTTAAGGAAATGAAAATTGCACCATGCGTATAAATTCACCCATAAAATGTATGTCCTGAAGCTTTGAGAGTAAGAAATTTAGATAAAACTAGTTCATCTGAAAGATAGAGATATGATAACAGTCATGTCATAGAATAAAAAACAATTCAGCTGCAACTGGCTGGTAAAAGCTTACCTTCGAATTTTATTCAACGAGCCATTGATTGTTTGAACAGTGTACATAATCACGACAAAGTACTATCAAAATCTAAACAATTGGTTTGGTGACATGTATCCTCATTTTATGACTAGTAATAGCATGGCTCATACGGCCAAACAACTAGTCACGAATAGTTTAGAGATTATACTAAAAGATTAATATTCTAACCACTGCCATGACTAAGCATTGAAACATAATGATGATACACAAAAAGGTTGGCATAGTCACAAAATAGAACTTATCTCACTTTTGAAAATAAACTAGAAATACTGCCCATCAGAAAATAAAGAACACAAATCTGTAACTTGTAAAATTATGAAAATTTTAGAAAATAAAACAGCAGCCACACAAGCTTTACCAAGGACCAAAACCGGAAATAGCGCCAGATAAGAAGGAACTTCAACCAAATAAAGTTTATGACCTGTCATAAATAAACAAAATATATCAAAAAATCACAGAAGCATATGTTCATCCAAAAAAAGTAACCCTCAAATAATGGTGCAACACAGAATAGATCAGAATAGATCAGGCCAATTAATAATTAGATACATATTATTAAAGAAAAGTTATCGAGTGACAAAATAATAATACGGTAAATATTTCTTTCGCATTTTGATAATCTGTGGATTGCATCATACCCCATATCCAATAATGAAGATCTCCAGGGGTGATAATTGCCTCCATAAGCCACTAGAAGACAAGAAAAAATAAAAACAAATAAAAAGAAGTGAAAATTAAAAGAATAGCGATTGACTGAACTAAAAAGAGGCTCACCTATTTGCAAGGGCATTGTAATATAAAAAATGAGTCATTGTTTCCATTAATCCAAAACAGATTGCCCATCTTAATCCATAGAAAACTACATTTACAACTGAGTGACTCTTCTGAGGTGCGTCTATCTGTAATGCTCCTAAAGTTAGTAGAGCAGAAACAAGGAGCAGAATCCTGAAAAGTTGCTTGACATCAAAATTAGAATATGTACATAATATAACATACATCATAGTTTAAGTAATGGTTGAAAAATGTATGTGATGCAAATAATAAGAGCGCAACTATAATGCCAAGACGAGCATGGGGATGCCAAACAGAGACATGGAAACTCATGAAAAATGTAGGATAATGACATGGTTAGAAAACAATATAAATTTGACATAATAATACATATAAATAATATTATTTGAAGTATAAATTTATTCCAATATTTCAACAGGCTTCAAAATTATAGTGCTCATTATATAGAGCTTAAACATCAAATATAATCAATCACATATCAAATTACTGATGGGGATTAGTTACAACTCTCTGTGGGTCACCTAGATAGTATATGCTATAGTGTCGCGATCGCAGGTAGCTCCAAACTATGGAATCTAAGCGAGGGAGGAGGAGAAAATAAAAGGGAATGTGAAATTTAACTTCTTCCAACTAAATCCTAATCATTCGACCTCATCCTACTCGTATGTGTGGATTAGTGTGAGAGAGGGTCAGCTGGGAATGGTAATACGAGGTTAAGAGATTAATTAAGTTTAATTAATCTTTTGTTTCATATTTTGATATCTTTCAACACATATATAATTTATACATAATGTTACATATCAAATTGATCAATTTGACCCGCAGAATTTTATAAAATTGATTTGAGGTAAAATTTAAGGTATATTTTATGTGTCAAAATGTTACATAATTTCTCAAAATTGGATGTTAAACGTCTTGTGCATGCATCCTCCATCCTCCTAAGTAAAAGACAAACTTATAATTACTACCCTATTCAGTTATTTTCAATGGAGGTTATCACAATACCCTTCTAGCATAATCATTAATCACTCCACTCTTCAAACTTTATCACATGTCAATCTCAGAATTTGCATTTTTACCATGCTCATCTTGCCTATTAGTGACTTCTTCATTGCCCTGCTCTTGGATCCATGTAACACGATTGGTCCAGTAATGATTTCATAGATTTTTATTGTATTGCATTTAATTATAAAGTAAATGACAAAAATATATAAAAAAGCAATTGCTCCAGCTAATAAACTTTAATTGTTTTGCAGTTTCAGATTAAAAAGTCACTGACCTGTGAAGCAAATGCATTAAAGCTCACAATTGGCCCAGCAATGTAAAGTGGAGCGTAAATTAAGTAGGCAAGATATTTGATGAATGAGTATTGGCAAAAATGAAGCCTTCTTTCCTGAGAAAGAAAAAATGTACCAAGTTCAAGTATAATCACTGCAAGCTGAGGATAGCATTGATAAAAATAAGTCGCTGACCCAAAATAAGCATTACCAACAATCCAACCTTTTAATCTATAATTTATCCATTAGTCTCGAAAATATCTATCTGTAGGAATGTTAGAATGATAAAATACATATGTTTAATGAAATAGAGGACAAGTTCAAGTTCGCTCAAGACCAAAAAGCTTTATGACTTATAGATCTCTTACTCTGCATAAAATGATGCTTCCAAGTTGTAGCACATAGATCTATAAATTAGTGAAGAACTAGTTATCATGGTTTCTTGTAATTTCAAGAATAAACTAAATAGCCAGTCTTAAATTAAATATCTTCTTGGGATGTGAGCAAACACATCATTATAAAATCAATATTCAATTTGTCTCATATACTGTGAAGCAAAAGAAGGGTCACGCCAAGTAGAAAAGCCGACCTATCCAACATATCTTATGCTTGAATTACCACTTGTAATAAGTAAAGCTCCAACTTCACAAAGCAAAATATATGCCGCATATCCTATATTTTCATTTCCACGTTTCAGATTCATGGGTAGGTTGAAGTTCAGAAGTTGATGAAGCTTTCCAGGTTCTAATAACGAGTTTTGAAGGGTGTGAAGCTCTAATTAAAACAAGCGAAACCCAAACTTGACTAGACAGCAACAATTCATTACAAGTGGGAAATCAGCCGAAAAGAAAGTGGCAAAGGAAAGATGGAATTTTAAGACTGGGTCTCTTTGGGGCAGCTGCAGCTTATCCATCTTATGCTGATAAGCAGCTTATCTTGACAAGCCGCGTATCTGCAGCTAATCTAGATAAGTTGTCTGACTGTTTGGTTTGTGCGTTTGAAAAACAGCTGATTCTGGATAAATGACTATTTTGCCCCTGTTTGGACTAACGAATTTGAGTAATGAGAATCATAAAAAATATAACTGCATAAATTTCTAAAACCATAAATACAGCAAGCATGGACCGGGCTTAGCAGAGGTTGGAGCAGCTTCCTTAGGCAAGCAATATGAGTTGGATTTTCACCATGACCCACTGTAGATTGAAGAGACATTTTTGTACAAAGCAGGGCTAGCAATATGAGTTGGATTTTCATTTGTTGGCTTCCTCAACCACTGCAAAACAAAATCCTTATCCTCGCCTCGGCCGTTGAGATCATTTTTAGGCAAGCATCCATTTTCAAGATCTTTACACAACTGAAGCTTCAGCTCCTGCTGCTCCTGCTTTTTGTTTACGATGAGATGATGAAAAGTACTGACCTCAGCTGAAACTTTATCAAGTTTCATCACAACCTTCTCCAGGATCTTAAAATAGGGATCCATCTTGAGAGCACCTCTTTCATGCCTGTCTGCCGTCTCAACTGATCATGCAGGTAATCAGAGCAAGCGTTGATAATCTTATCAATGATTGGGACAACAAGCCAGTCTGCCATGGCACAGATCAAGGACAAATAAAAAAAATAAGGGGGGGATGTGGGGGGGGGGGGAGGGGAGAGCGAGGAAAAGAGAGGAAGGAGAAGAGCGAGGAAGAATTTGTTTACCAGCAAGTGACGTTCTCGGCGAGTGAAGGGGAGGCGAGCTTCTCGGCGAGAGGCGAGCAGCGAGCGATGGGTACGCGATACGAAGGTGAGAAGCGAGCGACAAGTACGCAAAGGCGAGCAGCGAGTGAGGGGTACGCGAAGAGCTTGGAGACAATGCTTTCGCGAGGGGCAGAGTTGTAAAACGCTGGTGCGTTCCGTGATAAGCAGCCTTTACCCCACAATCCGTGTTTAGTTCAATAAGATAAACGTTGTTTTTAAAAACGCACCTAAAACGCACAAACAAAATACTACGACGGCGTTTTCAAAAACGCCGCCGCAGTTTTAAGCTGCCCCAAACGGGCCCTATGTTGCTTCAAACAACTAAAGTCAACATCATTTGCTAAAGGCCATCTATTTTAGTTATCTGATTCCCCAAATGCTATTGATTTACATGATTTTATCATTTTATACCCAAATGTAGTCTTATTAGATTCCAATTAAATAAATTTGGACTGTGCTCACGTCGATCAAAGTCATGATCATAAACCTAAAATTTTGAAAAAAATCACCTACGCGGAACAATCTGATAATTCTGACACCTGCAAACATAATGAAAATATTCTTTAAAATCCTGCGAATAAAACAACCCATGTTTATTTGCAAAATAAACCAATTTGGTGATATGTTTCTTCTTCAAGGATACTAAACTATATCTTTCTTTTAGACGGATGCTAAATCCTCTTTATCTAAACTACCACTTTTTTGTTTCAACTGCCATCTTTTTGTGTTTTTATCTCTAGCTGATCAAAAACTATCAAAAAAATTTAAGTTCTTGTGTTTGGCATTGTCATTAGTCTTCCGATCTTGTATAATACATTTTCTTCTGCAGTAAAATCAAAGAAAAAAATGTATAAGAAATCTCACTTCTGCCTAAACAACAAACTATACCGGCACCAATTTAAAAAGTAAGGCGCTTTGAGAATATCCGCTGTCTGCTTTTGTATTATACTTTTCAAAGTTTAATCTGACCTTTTTATGGATGTTTTTTGAATCGGTAACCATGTAGTCATTGGTATACTGTTGTAATGAATCGGAGTTAACAAATACAAAGGGTATATTGGGCCGCATTCATACAAAACTAGATGTGACATTAGAGAAACCACATCTGCAAATCAGTTAAAGCAAGCAAACTCCATTTGTACTTGATCTTAGTTCACTGTTTACACTTTTTTCTTGGCTAAGCATTAAAAGAAAGCTATTGAGTGGGCCATAACTCAAGCTCCAATCATTGAAATATCAAATCTCATCAAAATAAGTAATTTTAATTTGACATCACCCTTCAAAATTATATATTTTAGATCAAAATGATTTAAAACTGTCATTGTCGGGTCCCAAGCCCCGAATACGAAAAGTAAAAGGTTGTGTTAGGTAGTCCACAACCAGCGTAAAATTTTTGTTGAAAAATGGTGGCTATGATTTTGGAGTGCTTAATAAAGAAGGTAGAACCATATTAGATTTTTCTTTAGATTATGATTTTGTTATTGCTAATATTTTATTTAAAAAATGAGATCAGTATATTATTACTTAAAAAAATAGATCTAATATAACACAAATTGATTATTTTCTTATGAGAAAAAGATATTATCGAGAAAATAAAGATTATAATGTCATTCCAAGCAAAAATTTAAGTACTCAACATTAATTATTAGTTCTCGATTTTAAGATTAGTTGAAAGGAGAAAAATATAATAAAATACTATCATAGAATTTGATAGGGGCACCTAAAAGGCAAATAAAATTATTATTATGAGTAAAATATTCATGAAAAATATAATTCTACGTGAGATAAAGTAACAAGAACTATTAAACAAGTGGCAAAAGATACATTTGGAGAATCAAAAGAAAAAATTTTAACAAATAAAAATAGTTGGTGTGGTGGAATAATAATATACAAGAAAAGATAAAATAAAAGAAGTTTTATTATAAAAATTGATGTAAATGTGAAGGTTCTGAGAACTGGAAAAATATACGGTGGTCTGTAGGGAGTCTACGAGAACAATTTGTGATGCTAAGAATTCTATTTTTAGTGATATTCATAACAGATAGGATACTAAATATGGAGAATAATATATGTATAAACTGGTTAAACAAAAAGAAAAGAAAAGTAAAGATTTAATTCAAGTAAATTGTATTAAAGATAACCAAAAAAATATTTTTCTTAGATCAAGACATTCAACAAAAGTGGGTGAGATATTTTGATAATTTTTTCAATAAATTTTTTGAAAAATATAATCGACCTTAATGATATTAATATCACTAATAATAATTAAAAATTTTATTATTACTGTCGCGTTAGTAAAAAAGAAGTTAATGAGGCTATAAAGAAAATTAAGGGTGAAAAATTAATGGGGTCTGATGATATCTCAATGGAATTGTGAAAATATTTATGAGACTTGAGAGTTTTTAGCTTTCTAAACTTTTTAATATTATTTTAAAAACTAAAAAGATGCTTGTAAAGACGAACAATATTTTGGTCCCCATTTTTAAGAATAAAGTGGATGCACAAGAGTGTGCAGATTATAGAAAAATTAAGTTAATATATCATATTTTTTAAATTATGGAAGAAAGTAACTGAACACAAGTTAAGAAGTCATGCAAAGATTTCTCATAATCAGTTTGAATTTATGCCGAGCAAGTCTACTATGAAAGCTATATATTTATTGGGAGGTTTGATGGAGAAGTATAGAGAGAGTAAGAAAGATATACATATGATTTTTACTTATTTAAAAAAAGCTTACGATAAAGTTCCAACAGAAGTTCTTAGGAAAGTTGTAGAAAGAAATGAGTTGATTTGACTTATATACAAGTTCTTAAAGATATGTATACCAGAGTTGTTGTGTTCCAACAGAATGAGGATTGACCAAACAATTTCTTATTTCAGTTGGATTGCATCAAGGATCGGTTTTAAGCTCGTATGTTTTTGTTTTTGTTTTGGATGCTCTTATTGGACATCTAGATGAGGATGTACCACCCTGGTGTATGTTTTTCGTTGATGATTTCCTTCTTGTGGATAAGACTAAAGAAAGAGTTCAAGAAAACTTGAATTATGGAGGTCTACTTTAGAGTCTAAAGACTTTCATTTGAGTTAATTTGTTATACATTAAAACTATGGGAGAGAGTAATTGAACATTGGTTAAGGCGATAGAAAGATTTATCATAATCAATTTGGAATTTAGATTTATGTTAAGCAAGTCTACTATGTAAGTTATACATTTATTGAGAGGTATGATGAAGAATAACATAGAGAGTAAGAATGATCTACATATGATTTTTATTGATTAAGAAAAAAAGCTTACAATAAAGTTTCAAGAGAAGTTCTTTGGAGAGTACTAGAAAAGAAAGGTATTTATATGGCTTATATATTAAAGTCATCAAAGATATGTATACTATAATTGTTACTTGTGTTCGAACAGAAGGAGGCTTGACCAAATGTTTTTCAATTTCAGTTGGATTATATCAGGGAACGATTTTAAGCTTATATTTTTTTTTCCTTTTGTTATGGATGCTCTTATTAGACATTTACAGGAGGATGTACCTTGGTGTATGCTTTACGCTGATGATAACCTTCAGGAAAAACATGAATTATGGATGTCTACATTAGATTCTAAGGACCTTCGTTTGAGTAGATCTAAAACTGAATACATCAAATGTAATATTAAAAGTGGTAGATCTAGTGGCAGAGTTGTAACAATGGGCGATCAAATTATTAAAAGGTGTGAACATTTTAGATATCTTGGGTTTATTGTTCAAAGTGGTGATTGATGCTAGAACTAGTAGAGAAAGCAATGAAAAACTCAAAACAAACTTTTATTAATGTAGAGAGAGGGTTACAACACAGCACAACAAAAAATAGCAACACAAAACATAAATGACACAAGCAAACACCTTCTAGGTTTATTCCAATGGCGATGAAAGTCGGTTAGGTGGACCAGGATGGTTAACAGGGGAGGTGATAGCAAAGGAATGTTGATGGCAGCGAGGGAAAGTTGCAGAATTGCAGGGATACGAAGTATGGAGGGACGTAGGTGATCGGCGGCAAGCGAAGGGTGGCTGGAAGGTGCTAGACAGCAGGTGCAGCAGTAGTGAGGTGAGAAACAGTCAGTTGGGAGTGTTGGGAAGGAGGGAGGAAGGTTGGAAAGCAAGATAGGACTACAGGTATGGGGCAACCGGATGCATGAAAGGAGGGGGAGACCGGCAGCTGAGGAGAGGGGAGTAGAAAGATTGGGGAAGGTGAAAGGGAAAAGATACAACACCGTCTCGGACTAGGATACAACTGAAGCACCACAAATTCCTCAGATAAACCCTAGAAAAGTGAGAACAGCTCCACAAAGGAATCTAAAATCAACACAGCAAAAACTAACCCTAATGCAACAAAGCATTAATATAAGAACTCTCCCAAGTAATACACAGAAAAAGAAGGCCAGAAGGAGGGTCGGCGGCAGTGTTGCTCGCCTGCCTAAAGTGTTGCTCGATTGAGCGACAGGAAAAAAAAGAATAGCAAGGCTAGACAACCCTGCCACCTCATATTATGGTAGTTCGATCAGTAAGATGTTCCCTTGGATTGCTCCATTAGGAAATTCCCAAGGTCAGTCCTCAACTGGGCTGGTCCCCTACTTCCGCCAGCTCCGGAGTATCCTCGCACCCGCGTCAGTTTCTCGGGGTTGAGAGAGCTTCGACTTCATCTATCGAAGTTTCTGGTTCTCTCCGTCCATCCTTGGATCCCACTGGCAACTGCGCTGGCGCTCAAAGCATCAAAGGAGCTTTCTCGCTTGTGAGTATACCTCCCTATCGATCCGTTCAGGCTTGGCATAATCTGAGTCGGAGGTACACAACGATGTAGCTTCTCCGGAGCCAAATACCGATCAAGTAAATATCTCATATGTTTGTCATCTATGACAAGTTGAGCCTCAACGACGTTGAGGGCTTGCAAAAGTTTGGTTGATGGGTGATTTTTATTATATCTGAATCTTCCCTCTGACACTAAGGATCAAGATCAATAGAGACCGAATCCTCACTTTCAGCATCTTCAAAAGCATGGTCATACATAATAATTTTATCATTATTTAATTCTATCTCATTAAAATCTTCAAAATTTTCCTCAACTACTATATTATTCTTCTCACTCTCCATATAAATTAACTTTAAATTCACTAACACAATTAAATAATCATATATATATTGCTTTTTGAGTTTAACAATGCCTTGTATTTCATATATTAGGTATAACTATAATTTAATATAATAAAATTTCCTTTTGCATAACTTGACTGAGGCCCAACTCAGACCCTCGAAGCTTTAAGACTAGAGATGTTTTTTGTTCGCCTCAGTTTAAGCTGTGCACTTAAACGCCATGTTAATTAAAGGTTTAAAATTAACAACCTCAATAATTCCTGTAACATTTATGGGTGAAAAGGATGCTTGAGTCTCTCTTAACAAAAGCAAGTTTCTTAACAAAGATTAGTGCTAATCCAAGCGATAGAAATACTACCTGAGAACAAAATGTTTGTCTATATATGTATTTTTTATTTTATGTTCTAATGCCATCATATGATGCTCCTCTGCTTCAAGTTTTGACAGTTTCTTCTCTCAACATTAATTCCAAAATAACCAAAACAAGGAAAACCTACCTGTCGTGCAAATTATCAAGCAAATAACAGAAAACCTACCTGTAGAAGGTGGTAGCACGCCTTTCCAGAAGAACAACTAGAACAACGTACGATGTGTTTCTGAATCCAATAAACAATATTAGATTTTTGGGGAAAAAAATAATGAAGCGTCATGGTCAAAGAATAAATATGGTGCAAACCAGGGGACATAAAATTTTGCTATTCACTGAACAAGAAACGAAATTCTAAAGAAATTTAGAACATGAACAAGAAAATAAAAAATAGAATGAATAGTGGTAAGAAGATCTAACTAGATGCAAGCGAGCTGAAAAAAATATTCAAAGGAAGCATAGGTTTTTAATCCTGAAGTAAGCTTTGAGACGAAAACCAATTCATCATCTAAGTGCCGAGAATATATATATATATATATATATATATATATATACACACACTCGCGATGGTGGAAGGCGGGCCTTCTAGGGTTCCCCCTACTCCGACGACGAGATGTTGATCTGCTCATGCGAGGTTTATACCGACGATATCCATGGCTTCAGCTCTGGCGCCCTTCTTGGTTAGGTTCCGGTGATCCTCACCGGCTCTAGTGATTTCTTTCATTACCCCTCTATTCGTCTGTTTTACGATTTGGGGTTCTTCGATTCAAGTTTTTCGCTTCTACTGCTTTTGTCCTTTTGTATTCGTTGAGTTTGCTCCAGTAATGGAGACTTGTGGCTGATTTTCGTGTTTTGGAGTATGGCTCCTTCTTATGCGGCAGCGGTATCCGGGGCACCGAGGGAGGCAGCCGTTCTTGCTATTTTTCACAAGTATGTCTTGATGCCCTTCAGGTGGGAGGAGATTTTACTTTCATCAAACAACTAGGGAGGAAGAATGGAAAGCCTGTTTTATTTCTTACTGAGGCTGAAACCAATATTCTTGCTTCAGCATGTCGCTATTATCTTGTGGTGAAATTCCCTTATGGGCATCCAAAACTTGATTTGATCCGCAAATATTTTGATACTTTAAAGCTTACCGGTAATTGAAAGATTTGACGATTAGATGGGCGTCATATCCTTATTCAGCTCTCAAATGATATCTATTATACCAGAATTTTGAGAATCCTTTTATAAAAATTTTGAAGTGGTCGGTGGATTTCGACCCTAAATTGGAGTTTCCAATTATTCTGGTTTAGGTTACATTCCCTAGCTTAAAGATACATTTGCATAATTATTAAATATTATACATATTTGCTTCGGCTTTTGGTAAACCACTAAAGGTGGAGATACACCCACACTTGAAGTCTCTAAGTCTTTTGAAGCTTGTGTGCTTGTCGAACGAAATATCACCAAGCATTTTCCTGATGAGATTTGAATTGGTCCTCCTCACCAAGGTTATTGGCAAGAGATCGTGATGGGCCCGCATCCCCATTATTGTTCGCACTGTGGGATGTTCGGCCATAGAAATTTTGTTTGCTACCGATTGAACTCACATTTACGGCCACAATCACAAATTGCTCCCATTTTGAATGAGACCCACAGAAATATCGACATTCAGTCTACTCTCCCTGTTCCTGCTACTGATTCACCTCATTCCCCGACTCTGCTGGGGAATGTCGTTGTTAATGACTTGCCCCTTCTGGAGAATACTCACATTGTTGTAAATGCTGGTCTTGTCCCAAATATTGAGTTAGCGATCGTTGAGGTTCCTACATTGTCGATGGAGGACAATATGCAAAATGTTGTTGAGGATAATGTGCAAAATGGTGTTGTTTCTGACAGTGTTAGGATTGGCGATGTTGGTCTTTCCACTGCGCGGGTACTCAGGTTCCTCTACTTGCTCTTCAACAGGTTTTTACCAATGCTAATGAGACAAACTCTGATCAAAACACAAAATATACTATTAATATTGTAGATGTAGTTGATGACTCCCTAATTGTAGTATACATGCCTATTGAGAGAGATGGAGTTTCCCAAGTATTGGAGGATTGTCAAGGTCAAGACCTACAGTATGTTGATCCTGCTCAACATGGAGATGCCCAGTTATCAGAAGAAGAATGACAAGTTTACACTTCTCGGCGGAAGAAGAAGGCTGGGGGCACTATCCAGCTTGGAGACTTAATGGACGATATTGTGGTCACTCCTGGCAATGGCACAGCACTTCAGAGTTTGTTATTTGGCTCCGCTACAAGAAACAGAAGAGGCAGGACTAAATTGCCTCGTCCATAGCTACTTATTATCTGCTTGTTTTATGCTTTATGCTTTATGTATTTTGAGTCTTTCTCTATATTTTGGTTAGGATATGTATTGTATGCTAGTTTATGGGGTCCTCTCATAGATCCCATTGTATCCTTTTTATTTTCAATATATATATATATATATATATATATATATATATATATATATATATATATATTTCAAAGCCATATGGCTTGATTTATTGAAATAAAGCGGTAACAAAATATTTAAGAATAGGACTGGAAGATGAAGCACTTACCACTATATTACAAAACAAACAAATGATACAAAAGACATAAAGGAAAAATGCGAATAACGATGTCTAAGAACAGTATTGCGAGGTAGTACTCTCGTTACGGTTTTGGCGATCAAGATAGTCTCTTAAGTCTTAATCCATTGTCAGGAGTAACCGAGATATCATCAACTAAGTCTCTAAGTATACCCCCAGACTTCCTCTGTCGAGAAGTGTAAATCTGTCAATCTTCTTCTTTTTCTTCTTTTGATTCTTCTTCTTCTGAGGACTAATCCTTCTGATTCATGGAAGTAAAAGTAGGTGCAGCAATGGGTATAACTTGGGGGGTTTTTTCTCTTTCTGCTGAATTTTTGAATATATCGGTCGGACTCTACAGCTTTAGTAGCCACAGGAACATCACGAGGACAAAAGGGAGGAGCCTCATTTTCCACCTCGAGGTTCTAGCCATAGGAGTAGTCTCGGTTCGATCCACCTCTCCGTAGGTGAATCGGAAAGTCTAGTGAAGGAGTAACGATAGGAGCAGGTTCGATAGCACAGCTAAGACCAACTTCGAAAGTTCTCGCTCTTCGAGGGTACGGATAGGGGGCGATGTCGGCGAACCATTGGCTTGCTTACTGCAAAAGTCCGACATTTCCTTTAGATCTCTTAGTTGGGGGATAAAGCGCTATAGCATCATCACCGGTGTGCTTCAAACGTTACGCGGTGAGGTCGATAATAAGGCTTTTGCTCCATGACCACCTCACTGCCGAACGGCGTCACGATCGAAGTCACCTGAATTTTATGGACATCCGAAAGAGTAATATCCTCTCGATAGAAGCACTGCGCATCGAGTCTAATCACTGTTATAAGTTGTAGCATCCATTTACGATGGAGTGCAAAGGCTCGCCGATTTTAAACAAACATTCGATTGAAATATCCGTATGGAGGCTAGAAACACCGAACAGAATAGGAACATAGGACGTTCGTTAGAGGGTAAAATGCGAAGTCGACTTTACAATCTTCGTTTCGGTCACTATGATGAAAACAACTCTTGTGAAACAACTACAGCATAGTCCTCCTCTCTTGTTAAATGAATCGATAGATGTCTTCATCAAACGATCCATCTTAGAAGCTCCGATGAAGCGGAGAGTCAAAGAAATTCCTCACTAACTCCATTTTAGGATGTCCCAAGGCAAACTTACTGATAAGGGTAAACTTCACCTCCTCATTCAATCTATTTAATTCGGTCTCTGAAAAAATAATGGCAGGGGAGTCATATTTCTCCCCTAAAAGGTGAATAAAAGGACAGGAACATCTTCCTACCGCAGCAACATGGAGAGTCTGTGAAAACACCAAATATTCAGGGTCTTTGCAAGTGGTCATACATTTTCCCAACACCCCAGCAATATGGAGAGTCTGTGAAAACACCAAATATTCATGGAAGGAAAATAATGGCAGTCCCGAATCAAACGTGAGTCGATCAAATCGGCAAGCAAGTTCAAGACGAGCGAAAAACAACGGCGATCGAAGCGAACGACGCGACGAACGAAGCTCGAGTTCGAGACGAGCGAACAACGACGGCGATCAGAAACGAACGAGACGCTAAAAACTATTGTAGCAGGCGGCAAAGCACCGCACACTTCGATCGAAGGACTTCGAGCGACATAGCCTCTATCGAGCTTTGAACGAGCCCGCAGCTGCAGACGGCACCGCACGGCAGTCGACGAGGCCGATCGTCGTCGTCGTGCATGAAGAGGAGAGGGGAAACGAAAACGAGCTCCCAGAAGATGCGAGACTCGAGCAGGGTGAGCCGAACGACGCAACTGGATGAAACAAACGACCGCAGACGACGAAAATGAAGCCGACCTTCATTGTCGTGCAAGAAGATCTCGTCGTGTTCGACGAAGTCGAGGAAAGGAGATCACTGGGAATCGCCATGGCGAAACCCTAGCAGAGCTCCCACCTTCATACGCGGCGAATCTTGTATGTATGTATGTATGTATACATATGCATTTTGTAAAGTATGGGTAGGTCTTTCATCTATTGGGCCCTATCCTAAAATTTTTTTTTGTATTCTCTTTATTTCAATAAAATAGGCCCTAGGGCTTTTTCTTAAATATAGATATATATAGATATAGATATATATATATATATATATATATATATAACACATATGAAGATAAACTATCTCCGTGATTTCAATACTAATGTTAAGGACAGAAAAACGAAAACCTTAACATTGTTAGCAGATACAACCTAAATAGAATTTTTAGGTTTCAAGTTATGCATGAGGAGATTAAAATGAGATGATAATCATATTAAGATAAATTTAACACTAGAAAAGATAAATTCAAGTTGACCACGCTTTCGATCGCGCTCGTGTTAAAATTTTGCAACGATACCAAATTTCGACGCAATTTTGACGCGACCATGGACGAGGTTGCTCAGACGACCTCGGACGACGAAAAGGAGTGCGTCGATGCGTCCGGAACGTCGATTTTACTTAAAATTGACGTTAAGTTTGTGACGATAGTCTGTCAGGGGCGAAACTTGTGATTTAGGGCTTAATTTAAATAATATAAATAATAATAATAATAAAATGAATATAAATAAAACCTACTTAAACTAAACCTAGCCCTAATCCTTTCTCACGCTCGACCGGTTGGCTTCGTCTCTCTCGCGCGAGCTCCGTGGATGCTTCGCTCAATGCTTCTCCTGCACTCGATCGTTCTCCCTTTGCGGCCGTTTATTCCTCGAGCCGCTCACGATCGATCCTATCCTTATCCCCGTACGAGTAACTTGCCCCTGCGGCACCTCCTGCGTACGCCACTTACTAACATCTGCTCCCTCTTGCGGCAATTTGTCGCCAGCCCCACTTGCGCCCCTTCCTGTAAGGTGAGTAGCGGCACTTCCTCCCCCTCCTTCGCCTATAAAAACCCCATTGGGGATGAGTTTAGGGTTGGCCCGAAATTTTCTGTGAGGAAGGGGAGGTGGTGTTGGATTGTTTCCTGAACTTTTTGCTTCTTGATTACTCTACATTGGCTGGTAACTTTCTTACTCCCTTCTTCTTTTCGGTTTGGCCTAGGGAAGCCGTAACTCGTGCCGTTGGCTTAGCCTTCCCTGTTTAATGTCTCGGCTGGGCATGTATATGTTAAGGAATGCTTTATCTTGTTGTGTAAATGATGATCCTCCACTTCCCCCTTCATTAATAACATGTTAGTTTGTTCTTATATGAAATTGAGGGGCTTTGTTACACGAAGCATGTATAGGAGTAAGAAATATGGCATGATATTAATTCCTCCTTTTGCTTTATTTGCTTAATATGATGAAGTTGTAGCATGGCTTTAGCTTCTATTTTCTTTTGTTTGAAGCAAGTTGAGATTGATGGAATATAGTTTTGGGGCAAAGCTAGTCTCTCTTGCTAGCATGTGGAAGGCTTGATTTCGATGCTTTAAACTTCATTTATTTCAAAAAAAAAAAGAAATTCTATGTTGGCTCTTACCTAATGCATGCACTTGTCTTCTATTTTTGATATATTAAAAGCATGGTTTTAAGGCAAGTATTAGCCTCTTTTGCAAGCACGTTGAAGGCATGTATCATGAAGTTCCTCATTTACTTTTGTTCGGCATGATTTATGGAAGAATTTGTGTAGCTTTTAACTAGTATATTGGGCTCATTTCTTGTTCCTCGTGGCTTTCCTTATAAAATTTGCATGTTAGGGAGAAGTTTTAATTTAATTTGAAAGAGTCCCATGTTCGTTCTCATGATAAATATATAGTGGCTCAATATTTTGATATGTTAAACATATAGAGATGTTTGTTTTAGCCTCATGCTAAGTTTGGTTTCAACTTTATCATAGCTCATCTTAGCCTCATTTGGATACTCGGTTGGCTTACCCTAGCCCCTACCCGAGAGGCTATTTCAATGTATATCTGCTGCTCTTATTTCAATGCTTTGAGAGATTTAATTTGTCTTCGTCTGGAAGCTCGGTTGGCTCGATTTAATTCCTATTCGAGAGCCTATTTTGGTGTCCTGGATTCATTCTTATATCGGGTTTGATTTTTGGGCCTTGTGAGGCCTCGGTTTTATTTGTCTTAGTCCCTACCCGAGAATATATTTTATTTTCTATTATGGCTATCCCCGTTTAAAAGCTTTTGGAATATTCATTTTGAGCCTTGCTTGTAGCGGGCTGAGTTTGATTTCACGATTGGGATTGTTGTAATTTGATGTTGGGTTTGCTTGCGGCCTCGCCATGGCTCGGTTTTGACTCTTCTAATATTATTGTTTTTGGCTTTATGATGGAATCATTATAACCCAGAATTGGGCTTATTGTCTGCTTTGCTGCGGCTCGGTTTTTGTTCCCTCGGCATCTCCTGTTCCGATTCTGTACTGGGGCTGTTTTAATTTGGGGCTGGGCTGATTTTTTGGCCAGGTGGTGGCTCGGGTTTATGTTTTGAGTTGGCCCAACTGTGGCCTTATGTGAATTCAAACCCCATGGCTATTTGATGAATACCTTCATACACTTTGTTGTGAGCTTGAAGTTAAATTGATTTTGAAAAGCTTGTCCATTCACTCTCTTATAAATTTGGAAGTTTGTCCGTTCACCTTCTTTGTATTGGGAGTTTAAGGAACTTTGATGTTGGCATCATTTGGGATCGTTAATGCAGGTTTTATTTATGCCTCGGCCGTAAACTTTTACCTCTAATCGCTGCCCTGGTTGTAGGACTTTCACTCATGTTTGTGGCTTTGGTTGAGAGCCTTAGTGTGATGATTATGGCATGGGAGTCTTGCCTTCCCCTTTGCCACCCTTGTCTGTGAAGCTGAATGTAATGTTATCTATGAGAGATTGGTTTTTTCAAGAAACTGTTGATTTCTTTGAAATTTGGAGAGTTTGACTCTAGTATGGGTTTGGAAATATTAGCAGCTAGTTTCCCTAGGGCCATTCCTCTTTGTTTAATTTTAGAGGCTTAATGATTTCTCGGATTTCGTTTTAAACTCCTTTTTTCGATCCAATAATACCCAATAGAGAAAATGACACCCTCGGGGTCGATTCGAGACGCTTGAGGCTTTCTTTCGGTGTTTTACTTATTACATGTCTTAGGGGCGTTTTAGATTAACCCTCCTGTCGCTTTAAACCATCAGATTTGGAGGTGGGTTAGTCTCATTTCTTTCTCCTTCCCGCTGATTGACACGTTTTCACGCTCCACTCGGAGTTTGGTTTTGTTTTGTTTTGGGGCAGTGACGACGATGATCTTAAAGCGCACGCTAGGTGATAGAGTAGAATGATATCTCGTCCTACGACGTCGGGACCGCTCAGGGGCCGGTGAACCTTAGGATGACGGTATCATTCGCCACCATAAAGTTAGCGGAGCACCGTCTTTCTTAGGATTGTTAGTGATTATATGCCGACGAAATGATCGACTCGTGAACAATCACAATTTCAGAAAATACGATAAGAATATGATACTTACGTTGTGCGATAAAAATATGTTTCTACCACAACTAGAAAATTAATATAAAACTTCTCTTTTGTATGCAGAAATCCACGTGCATGCTAAAAACATAAAATTTAAAACTATATCATAAAATTTGGTTGTTCACTTGTTGATTATCAGTTCTAAGTTAAGGAGCACCCTCCTGAGTTAGGTTTAGTAGGACACTATTTTAGCTGAGTGGCGAGCTCATATCAGCTCGGGTGATCGAGTAGCGCTTCGACAACCCTTTGAACGATCTTCTGCGATTCTGAGCTAGCCTGAGCCGAGTCTTTGCGGTTTCTTCGGGTTTTCATATGATTTTTATGAAGCACTCGTGGTCTTTTTTTAGGATTTTCACGAAGTTTTGATGACTTTTTGTTATTCGTTTTCTCGAAACTTCTGTTGTGAGTCGTTCATCGTCTTTTCTCGAAGCTTTTACGGATGATATTTTTGTTTTTACTTGACTTTCGCTGCGAGATGCGCTTCGGTTTGTTGCGATAACGGATCTCAGGGTATACGAGTTTGTTTACGTTTGCGGCGTGTTACTTTTCGTCACTGCTTATTATTCTTTTTAGCACGTTGTATTGTCTTCTCTTGCATGATTTATTGTTTTCTTGTCTTCTAACCTGTATACTATCTGTTGTCTGACGTTTAAATATCTTTGCATAGGATGTTTAGAAGAACTCGATCATACTGACCACTTGATTGAACATTTTAACTTATCATCTTAGAAAAATCAGCCTCTTCGTAGCGAGAGCTCGGAGCTAGTGTGGTGGGCGGCACGATCGTCTTCAACAATGAAGCGTGTCTTCGTCGATCAAGCCAATAGGATAGCTCGGGAAATCATCGAGGCTCACTTTCGGACCTCGACATCCACTAGTCTCTCTCCGTGGATTCTACGATAAAATGTTTCAAACTTGAGTCAATTCCCTTTGCACACCTCTCTGTCTTATTTCGTTGAAAAGTCTTATCCTTTTGACCTTCTTGAAGATAATATTTCCTGATTTTTATCAAAAGTTTTCTTAAGTGATTTCAATCATTTAAGATGTAATTAACTATAGGGGATTGCACTTGTAAGAAGCATTTCCGAACCCCGCCTAAAATAAACCCTATTTAATCCTTCGTATTAAATAGGAGAACTTGTCGGCAAATAAAAATGATTTCGCAGACCAAACAGACGTCATATATTTTTTAGTTTATTTGATCGAGCCTCATCCTCAAGTTTTGTATTTGTCTTTCGGGATAAATGCATGACTTGAGGTGTAGTCTCTCCTTCGTTAGTATGAAAAATGTGGGGTCGATTTGACTTCGCATTTCTTTTCTAAATTCGTATTGAAGCGTCATACCGAAGCGGGCGACGGAATTTCGATTCGGCGGCCAGACGACTTCTACTGGGCACTTCACACCCAAAACAACGCTGACACGGTTATAAAAGTAAAACATGGTGTAAAAAGCTACTGAAATTAAAAATATGTAGCTACGTAAAAAAATATAATTAACGGAAGATTTGACGTTTAAAAATGAATAAATGTTTTATAAGATGAATCATGCATTACAATCGTAAAACTAGCCCAAGAAAAATAATAGAGATAACCTGTTAATACAACATTTACTGTCTTTGAATTAACTGATGGAAAGATAACATATAAGGAAACCATGTTAGGCCAACATATACAAAAATATTATTTATTCATGAAAGAAATATAGATTACTGAAGTGCTACTCAAGCTTCCCTTTCAAAAATAGTTCATTAGAATCAATAAATCACAGAAAGCGAGAACAAGACAGGTAAAACAACAAATACTAAATAGCATACCTTTTGGTCAAACTGAGTCTCCCTTAATGACCAATGATAGTCACATCCAAAGCTCAGCATTCTTAACACGACTGCGACAAAACAAAATAATAATAATAATAACATAAAACAGAAAAAATAAGAAATTTTACATCCTGCCACCGCAAAACCAAATAAATTTGCATTTCTAAAATCGAACACCTAGCATTGAAAGGTTTGAAAACCTGATGCACATGACGAACCACTAACATAGGACAAGAACCAATCATTGAAAACTGCCAGAGAGAAGTCTAAGTAACCTCAACAACAACGGTTCATGTATCACTAAATTGTTTTCTTCAATGATCAGTATTGCTAGAAAACAATCCTTTTTTTACTAAACAATATAGTAATCTTTTTACCCATAATAAATGTATTGTTCACTCAAGCTAACTCATTCCTTATCTATAACTATAATTTGGGTAAAGCTCCAGCATGCATAAATTACCCAACTAAATTTTGCTCTGCTGCACTTGGAAAAGCATTCTTTCATATAATACCAAAACATCATCAATGTGTATCAAATAACATTAATTTCTTACATCCAAACATTTACTTCTAGGAGTAATACTCAAAAATCTTCCCTGAATTTTTTAATAAGAAGAGGCAGCTTGTCATAATTGTTCCAATTATCACCTAATTCTTAGTCGCACAATGTTAGATTGACTTCCAACAACGACAACAATAACAAGAAGCCATTATCCCACAAAATGGCGCCAGCTATCTGAATTATTTTTCTCCATTATGTGTTATTGACTGTCATATTTTTTATTTAATTTTAGGGTTTTTTACATATCAACCACGCCAAACTTTAAATATAATTGATTGACCACCCAAAGTTAAAATTTTACATTAAAACCAACCAAAAACCACCCAAAACTTTAAATATAACAGATTGACCACTTCTCTTCCAAATAAAATAAAATATTGGGTGGTTGAAATATAAATTTTAAGTTCAAATGGCCAAAATATATTTAAAGTTTTGGGTGGTTATTATGTAAGGCCCTTAACTCTAATAAATTAAGATAATTTTTTCATACAACATGCCCAAATTTGTTTAGGTTTGCCTCTACTTTTCTTAACATGAGTCGAATCTAAAACATCTACTATCCTAACTGGATCACCAAATGGCTGACGTTTATATGATCAAACCATCTAAGATGACCTTCTCTAATCTCGTCTGCCACTGGAGCTACACCAACCCCTTCACGAAAACATTTGTTTCACATTTTGTCTATAATTTTCAAGCCGATCATCCACCTAAACATTCTCCTCTCAGCAACACTTAACTTTATTTTATGCTTCTCTTTTATAGACCCAAATTTTGTGTCATAATGAGATCTCACCACCATCCAGTTTTTTTTTTTTTTTTCCCTTTAAGTCTAAATATTACTTTTCTATCACACAATATTAGGGCTGTCAATTTGGCTCGTTGTTCGCGAACAGCTCGTGTTCGGCTCGTTAAGCGGCTCGTGTTCGGCTCGTTCGTTAAGCTTAACGAGCCGAACATGAACAAATTTTTAAGCTCGAAATATAAACGAGCCGAACAAGAACAAACAATAGATCGCTCGTGTTCGGCTCGAATTGGCTCGAAAAGAAATAAATAAATAAATATTTACACACATATAATACATATTCATAAAATTAAATATCATAAATTGTAATTAATCAAAACTTATCAAATTTTAAAAAATTAAATGTTATAAATTATAATATATAACAAATTATTAATAAATATTACTTATATAATTATTATATATTTATATAATATAACTTATATAATTAATATAATATAATATATAAGTATAAAAATAAAAAAACCCACCCTAACTCATCCTAAGCCCCGACCTCCTCTCCGCCTCTCAAAAGTTCTCGGATTTCGCTGCTTTTCCTCTTCCGAGATCCGACCCTTCTCCTTCCTCTCAAAATCGCGAAAGAGGTTTCGGCGGCGAGAGCATAGGGTTTGTTGTTTCAGCTCTTCTCTTCCGGGCAATCTCCTTCTCTCACAATCGCGAAAGGTTTCGGCGGCGAGAGCTTAGGGTTTGTTCTTCCTCTTCCTCTTCCTCCAATTTCGAGCCGAACTCGAGCCGGAAAATACTATTCGAGCCGAACACGAACACACCATTCACGAGCCATTTCGAACACGAGCCGATTTCAAGCTCGAGCCAGTGTCGAACGAGTCAAACACGAGCCGACCCTGAGCTCACTTAGGCTCAGCTCGTTTACAGCCCTACATAATATGCTCGATGCATCCTTCCACTTCAACCATCCAACTTGAATGATGCTAATAACAACCTCATCTATTTCAACAATAGTTCGAACAATAGACTCGAGATATCTAAAATGTTCACTCATTTTAATGATTTGATCACATATTATTATAACTCTGTCACTAGATCTACTACTACTAAAATTACATTCTATATTGTTAGTTTTAGATCTACTCAAACGATGGCATTAAGACTCTGATGTAGACCTCCATAATTCAAGTTTTTCCTGTTCTCTTCCTCTAGTATTATCCAAACATCACTGAAAAACATACACCAAGGCACTTCCTCCTGTAAATGTCCAGTAAAAGAATCCATAAGAAAAGCAAAAAGATATGGACGTAAAGCCGATACCCGATGTAATCCAACTGAAATAGGAAAATGCATGATCAATCCTCCTTCTGTACGTACACAAGTAATAGCTCTAGTATTAATAACTTTAAAAACTTGAATAGAAGTAAAATCAAAACTTTCTCTTCTAGAACTCTCTAATAAACTTCGCTTGGAAATTTATCATAAGCTTGTTTCTGAATCATTCAACAATCAACATTCAAAGCTGCTCCGACCCATTTGTCATATTTTATGTTAGAAAGGTAGTAGCTGAAACAATTAATGCAAAGCAGCACAAGAAAATAAAATAAATGAACATCAAATTTGGAAAACAAATGTAATGGCAAGCTTAAAATATAAGCACAATTAGGCTACTCCACTGATCAGTGAATTAATAATACAAAACTAAAACTTTAGAAGACGGCATTCAACGGTCACAGATAAATTCAGATACAGAAGATTTCAAGAATAAACTTTTTGTGTCGATTACCAAGATTAAAGCATATTTGCCATCGAAAAGAGCCGCGATAGTTGTCCAAAAATGCCCAGTGATTCCTGTTGGTGAAAAGTAAATGTAGTTCAGACTAAATAAATAGAGTTGGAAGATAAACGATTTCAATATGTCAAACTTTATGTTACAAACCCAAATAAAGAGAAGGAGTATCCTTCATAGATGCGGTTTAGCAAAAGAACTGATATGTTGAAAATCCAGAGCACATATAAGTAAGATTTTGATTTTGCCAAAATCTGCCAAAATAATGCGGTTTAGCAAAAGAACAGATATGTTGAAAATCCAGAGCACATATAAGTAAGATTTTGATTTTGCCAAAATCTGCCAAAATTAAGCAAACTTCTAAGAAAAAGATGACAAAACTTCTTAAACATAAACACATTAAGTTATTATTAAGTAACAAAATGAAAAATATAGAAATATCTTTAACTTTTAAATATTTAAATTCTAACTGAATGTTAATATTGAGCCAAGATTAGGAACGAGTTTCTAAGTTCAATACACCATGGATTTTAATACGTACTGGATTACCTACAGTTAGATTATCAGGAATGAGTTGCACAAATTTATGATCCATGTCAAGAAAAATCAGGTACTTATTTCTTGAATAAGAAATGATGATAACTTTAATTCAATTAACCTAAATAGATATTTATTTCAGCAATGAAAAAGAATTAAAAAATTTGCATTCTAGGGTCACAATTTTTGGAATTCATAGGAGAGACGTAAATATTTATTTTCATTAATAAATAGAAACTGTATAACTAAAAATTAATTGTAAAACGAATACAAGTTTAGCACAAAGACCTGAGAAAACTACAACTATTAGTAGGTAACTGGAGCCTTGAATATTCATATTTCATGGACAGAGAATGGAAACTTTTTTGAATGTTAGTACATATCGGGATGCATATAAACAGCTAAAAGGAAATAAAAATATTCTGATTAATTTCAATATTTGTAAACCTGAAAAAAAATATATATTATATAGGTCTTCAACCAGTAAAAGTTTCATGAAACAGACCCTCCGTCAATTAAAGGGTACAGTTGCTTAAATCAAGCCCATCCAAAAAATTGCTTCAAACAACCCCTTCCTGAACATGCATGTGCAAGAGCTTAATAAACTAGGACTTTATTAATAACTTAGTGATATTTTATTAATATAAATAACAAGAGGCCAAGTTATTAAAGTCACTTCTGATAACCATTATGCTTATCAATTAATGTCAATTTTTTAAATTTCAAAAGAAGCTAGAGAAAAGAGCAAACCTTTGCGAGGAAAAAATTCACTGAAGCAATTGAGAGGACAAACACTACACTGCAATTTTAAGAGTTGATGGGTTAATAAAATAAAATATTCAAATAAATAAAAAGATAGTATGTTAGAAACCAAAATGCATACCATGCTCCATGTAAGTATAATATGTATGCCAACGACATTATAAACCAGACAACTGACATTCCTCTTCCTTTCAAGTTAAATTGGTTTCTCAAGGCAATTGCACCAAAAGTGAAAAATCCGAAAACAAAGGTAAGAATAGGTAAATTTCCATGAAAATTTCTCCATTGTGCATCAGAAAGGTCCTATCATGAAGAAAGAAAGATCAAATTTATAAGGATCTTTCACCAATCCTCCATAGCATATTTCCATCGAAACCAATGACAGAATCAATGATGAATAAATAGATAATAACCGTTCAAAATGAGAACGATCCGTAATAAAGACCATAAACATACATTTAGGCGATTAAACATCCACCCTCGACGAAGACCATAAAGTTTTCTAGCATTATCTGTGTTAGGAAGAGGCGACAAAATTGAAGATTGACATAAACAACTTTAGTCAATAATAGAAAAAATATGTTTGTGATCGCGTATTAAAGAATAAGACTGAAAGATAAACGTGATTGCTAGGTGTGTGTGTGTGTTTATGTTGACTAAGTGCACTAATGAGAGATGGAGACATTACCATGTGATAAGTATAGAGATCGTCGAATGACAATAACATAGAATGTCACTGCATAGAGAATGAGGAATAAAAGCTCACTTCTTTTCCATAACAGATAACCCATTACTATTCCTCACCCTTGGGAGATCAAAGGGAAAAAACTTTAGCTCAATGCACAGCAGACCCTCGATCTATGGAAAGATATTCCAATTGCAAAATGGAACTCCAAAAAACCATAGTATCTATGTAAGAAAAAACAAAGCAAAAATAACCAATTAATTTAAAGAAACTAACATCACAACAATTTAAAATAAGGGTCGGTCTCGTAACATGCAAATGACTCAAGTTAGATCCCTTGGATCTTTATCACAGTCATACTCGTGTCAATCTTGACACTTCAACTTGCATTGCTCGCCAGAGTCGAACTGGCAAGCAATGCTCGTTAAAGCATCACGACCAACACGGGATCACTCGTCTATTGAGTCTGACTCGCTATCCATGCACACATGTTAATGCAAATGCAGACAATCATATTATAGAAGTGATGATGATAAGTATGTCGTGGAGGCTGTGACTCGAAAGAGTTGGCGTTCTGTGGAGGCAGCAGCCCAATGATGAGTGTGTCATGAAGGCAGTGACACGAAGAAGTGGGCGTGACGTGAATACAGAGGCTCGACGGATAGGTGTATCGAGAAGGCAGTGACCCAAAGGAGTGGGCGTTCAATGGAGGCAGAGGCCCAACGAATAGGTGTGTCGTGGAGGAAGTGACCCCGTAGGAGGGCGTGTCATTAAGGCACTAACCTGGAAGATGAGTGTGACGTGAAGACAGAGGCCTGAAAGATGATTGTGTCGTGAAGGCAATGACCCAAATGATAGGTGTGTTTTGGAGAGCGACCCAAAGGAGTGGGCGTGCCGTGGAGGCAAATGCCCGAAAAAGTTGGTGTGTCTTGGGCAGTGACCCAAAGGTGTGGGAGTGTCGTGGAGACAACAGCCCGACGGATGGGTGTGTTGTGGAGGTAATGAACTGAAAGAATAATGATCCTAGCTGGGTAGAATCATACAAGTGGGGTAAATGCATGAATGAACACTCAAAATGCAACACAAGTGACAAAGACTATGCAAGACGTCATGCAAAACATACATCATAAGAGGTATTGCGTTACCGAGGAGAATTACACCTTACCCCAATAATGACCAAACATACAAGCAAATGACAGGCACATACATGTATAATGCACCATGCAAGCAAGCAATCAGACACATGCACATCCAAAACATACACTATGCAAGTGATCGGTTGGTCAAGCCGGAGCAGCCGGTCGGACTCAGATGATCAGTTGAATGGGCCAGGGCGGCCGGTCGGACCTAGTGATCGGTCGGCCGGGTTAGGGCGGTTGGTCAAGGCACAAAGTGATGTCGACTAAGCCGGGGTGGTCGGTCGGAACACAAAATGATGTCGACCAAGCTGAGGCTTCCAGTTGAGGAACAAAATGATGACGACAAGGTCGGTGCGGCCGGTCAAGGCACAAGGTGATGTCGACCAAGTAGGGGTAATTAGTCGAGGCAAAGAGTGGTGTCAACCAGGTCGGAAGCGGTCGATCAAGACAACGTGCAAGTGCAATATGCTTCAAGCAAAGCACACATGTCACAATTCAAAGCAAAAGATTATGCTCGATAATAAGCCATACTCATGCAAACGATCTCAAATAGGACATGGTTTAGCACTTAGATGCGCGGCATAGCCGCATCCTGCTTTGGCGAGATTTGTGGGGGAGTTTCACCTCTGTGTCTCTAAAAAAGAAACTCTCAACAAAGTTGTGGAATATGCTAGCTATAGAGTTTTTCTCATTTCACAACCCCTCGTGATTTTGTAAAGTGAGCTACCTAAAAAGCTTTCTTACTTTGTGAAATCCAAACATCTCAACCTCTCCAAGGGATGTTGGGGAAAATCAAAGCAATGGGAGATCAGGACTCCAAAACAGTAGGATTTAGGTCTAGGGTTCACAGAAGAGGAAATTGCTCGACTCCGCAAGGGGTTTAGCCACGCACTGAATCCTAACCTAGGGGCTTCCTCTAGGAAATTAACGGCCAATCCAAGGGAGTCCGGCCACGCTAATTACCGTCGCTCGCTCCGACTAACTTCGATCGGCCCATCATACCGTGTGGGAGAGCGGACCCACAACGCCTAGCCTAGACTAACCTAGGGCTGGCTAGCAAAGAAAAATGTGAAGGGTTTAAGGAGGTTTTACTGTTGGGTTGGTTGCTCGTTGTCCGGTAAATTCCGGAAAGAAGCACTCCTCGAGAGGAGAGAAGACGCCCACGCTTTTCACACTTCGATGCCGTCGGTGTTCGGTCCAGGGAGGGCGCTCCGACGAGGCTTCCGGCCGAAACGAAATGAAAGCTGGCAAGGAGGATCTCGGGCCAAGACGATGCACTGAAGAGATGGAGGAGGCTCACGGTGAGGACTTCTCTGACAGAAGCTTCGCCGGCGGGAGAGGAAACCGACGGGCGGGTCTTCGATCGCGAGCAGCTTAAGGAGGCGCGAAGGATCCAGGATTCCCCTAGGGTTTCGCGCGAGGGAGGAATAGGGCTAGCGGGAGCTGGCCGCCGGCGTCTAGGGAGACTGGCGGGATGTCGCCGGAGAGAACAGACAGCCCGTGCGAAGAATCGACAGAGACTGGGAGAGCGACCGAGCGCTGGCGTGAACGAACCCTTGTACAGGAGTTCCGGCACGGAGGAGAGGAGGCGGCGGTCGAACGTTCGCCAGCGAGGAGCGCCGGCCGGTGAAGCGAGAGAGAGAGAGGGTTAGGGCCGGCGGTTTTCGAGAAAAGGGGCGTGCTTATTATTATTATTATTAAGTTTTTTATCTAAAAGCTTTGATTATCGTTTTTTTGGCTCGTTCATTTTCACAGTGAAATACTTGTCCTCTCTACGGAAAATTGATGTTCCAGACTTACTCTCGGGTACATTTTTATCATCCGGAGATATCTAGACAAATTTATCAATGGACGAGTTAATTTGAAGGAGTCGTGACGAATGAATACTATTGGTCATATCAAAGCTATCTAACAAACAAAAAATTGAGTTGATCTTTGCCTGAACAAAGACTGAAGTCTAGTAGAATGATCTTGATAGTGTGCCCCTCGACACTCGTCGAAGGGCCTGAAATAAATGTCTCGCACTGCGAAAATCAATGTGAACACAAATGTTCCTTAGCGCTCAACTGGACATCATGCGCTTGTGACATCAAAATTTGAGGTCAACAAATAAGTCGTGTTTTGCATGGGCAAAAGATGAAATCTTTTTATAAATCTTGTAATAAATATTATTAGAATGATAAAGATCTTAAAAATAGGTACACCAAAATAACAAAAATTTCATTTGGTACGTTTTATTAAGAAGAAAATGAGAGAATGAACATTTAGAATAAAGATTATCGTAAGTCTCAAACCATTACTACATAAAAAAAAATTATTGTTACCATTCATTCCACTTTGAGAAAGAATGTCACAAGTCCTCAATCTCTTATGAATAATTATCCAAGTGTGATAGGTAACAACAACAACAACAACAAAGCCTTAATCCCACTAAGTGGGGTCGGCTACATGAATCTTTTTTCTCCATTGCGTCCTATTTTGTGTCATATTTTCATTTAATTCTAATAAATTAAGATCATTTTTTTATTCAATAAGCCCAAGTCTTCCTAGGTCTACCTCTGCCTTTCTTAACATAAGTTGAATCTAAAACATCTACTCTCCTAATTGGATCATCAGATGGTCGAGGTTTAATGTGACCAAACCATCTAAGGTGACACTCTCAAATTTTGTCCATCACTGGGGCTACACCAACCCTATCACGGATATAATCATTTCGCATTTTGTCTCTAAGTGTAAAGCCACTCATCCACCTAATCATTCTCATCTCGGCAACACTTAACTTAGTATTATGCTTCTCTTTTAAAGACCAACATTCAGCACCACAGAGCATTGCAGGTCTCTCCACCTTCTTATAAAATTTTCCTTTCAGTTTAAGCGATACATTTCTATTATACAATAGGCCCAAAGCATTCCTCCACTTCAACCAACCAACTTGAATTCTACTATTAGCATCCCCATCTATATCACCATCGCTTTGAACAATAGACTCGAGATATGTAAATCGTTCACACAATTTAATAATTTGATCGCCCAAAGTTACACTTTTGTCATTAGAGCTACTATTACTAAAATTACATCCCATGTATTCAGTTTTAGTTTTACCCAAACAAAGACCTTTAGACTCCAATGTAAATCTCCATAATTCAAGTTTTTCCTGGGCTTTTTCTCTCTTCTTATCTACGAGAAGGATATCAACAGCAAAAAGCATACACCAAGGTACGTCCTCTTGTAAATGTCCAGTAAGACTATCCATGACTAAAGCACAAAAGATATTGGCTTAAAGCCGATCCTTCATGTAAACAAACAAAAATAAGAAAGTATTTAGTCAATCCTCCTTCACTTCAAACACAAATAACCGCTCTAGCATACATATCTTTAATGACTTGAATATAAGTCATATCAACGCCTTTCTTCTCAAGAAATCTCAAAAGGATGTCTCTTTGAATCTTATCGTAAGCTTTTTCGAAATCAATAAAAAACAAATGTTGATCCTCCTTATTATCTATGTACTTCTCCATCAAACCTCTCAATAAATGTATATCTTCCATAGTATACATGCCCGGCATAAATCAAAATTGATTATGAGAAAACTTGGTGATACGTCTTAACCTATGTTCAATTACCCTCTCCCATAATTTTAAAGTATGACACATCAATTTAATTCTAAAATTTGCACACTCTTGTGCATACCCTTTATTCTTAAAAATGGAGACTAAAATACTCTTCCTCCACTCCTTAGACATAGTTTTTAAAATAATATTAAAAGTTTAGTAAGCCAAGAAACTCCTAAATCTCTTAAATATTTTCACACATCAACTGTGATATCATTAGGTCTTACAGACTTTTTACCATTGGTTTTCTTCAAAGCCTCCTCAACTTCTTTTCTACTAATGCAACAGTAAAAATGAAATGTTTTATTATTATTAACGATATTAAGATTACTAAGGTCGATCATATTTTCAGAAACTCCATTAAAAAGTTTATCAAAATAACTCACCCGCTTATGTTGGAGAAAAATACTTTTTGATTTTCATCTTTAATACATTATACATGAGTTAAATCTCAACTTTTCTTTTCACTTTATTTGGCTAGTTTATACATATGTTTTTTATCATCCTTAGTATCGAATTTGTTATAAAGATAACTAAAACCAGAATTCTTAGTGTCACAAATTATTTTTTTACGGCCTGTTTGGTTCAGTTGCAATTGTTCAACTTACTGCAATATGTCTGTACTCATGAAGCAGCTGCGGGAGAGCTGGCTCTGTGTTTGGTTGCAGCTGTGGGAAAACAGCTGTGGGACAGTTTTTTCTGTAAAAATGACCGGCATGCCCCTGTTTATTAAAACTGTTCGAAAATTTTGATTTATTTATATGATATACAAGTTTTGCAAATACAAGTTTTTTTAAAAATAGGTCAACTGAATGCCAGCAGAAGGAAAAAATCTGCAAACTCTCAATGAAATATCTGTGCGTTCAACTGAATGCCAGCAGAGAGAAAAAAATAGTAATTGATGATGCACTAAAAATGGTCTACAGTATAATACACGATTGTGAGACACCTTCCTTTCATTTGAGGGAAGAATTACCATGCTTCTCTTCCTATTTATATCCTCAAAGTCACACAAATGAATAGTAGTATGCAAACCAAGCTCGAAAGAAAAACTGGCATGAACAGAACTAGCTCAAGCCATCAAGCCATGTTTCTTAAGCCATCAAGAATTCCTGCATGAAGAATTCATATCAAGAATTCTTGCATCAAGCCATGAAGCCATCTTCCTTAGGCAACAGAAATCAATAATTACAGAAGAGAGATTAGGGCGAGGTATAAACAATGAACATAACTAATGAAAAAAAAATCCACGACTGGAATCTATGTGAAGCTTCGAAAGGAAACAATCGTCAATGTATGTAAAGGCTGCGAAAAAAAAATCCACGACTAGCATGTATGTAAAGCTTCCAAAACGATTCTTAAAGCCACCATCACATGAGATGAAACTTTGCAAAAAACTAATGCACCATCAAAAGAATCATATCCATTTTGGGCCCTAGCGATCCGATTACGATGGCAAATGTACAGTGGAGAAGAGAGCTTTATCCACGGGAGAAGAAGATGGATTAGGGCAAGGGAGGAGACCGGAGAAATCTCTCGCACGATTAACCAGCGCAAAGGAGGAAGAAGAGGGGCCTTACCTTCGAAATCTACGACTGGTTTGAGCGGGGGGCCTAAAGGAGGAAGCGCGAGAGTGCGGGGCAACGAGGGCAAGCGAAGGAATTTTCAGCGTAAAGCACCCTAAAAGTTGGGGCCGCGGGGTTTATCCTGCGACCCACTTTCACGAAACTTCACGGCACGCTGCCGCGAAGTCGAGCTCTGTCAGGCCCGCTGTCGCGAAACTTCGCGTTCGGGTGTCGCACCGCGGAAAAAAAGTCCGAAACAAACAGGGCCTTAGACTCCTTGCGGGACGTTTTATATTTTTTTTAGCTCTCTAAGCTTTTACATTTAAACCAATTTTTATAACATAACTTCTTATATTTTATCTTTTTGGCACATTATTATTCCATCACCAACTATTTTTATTTATAGAAATTTCTTTCTTTGATTCTCCAAGTACATCTTTTGTCATTTGTTTAATAGTATTTGTTACTTTTTCCCACACATCATTTGCTTCTTAGAGAACATCTCAAATTTTTAAATATTTAATTTTACTCGTAAAAATAATTTTATTTGTATCTTTATGGTACCTCCATTTAATTTTATGATGATAATCCTAGTATTTTTTATTTTACAATTCAACTTAAAATCTAAAACTAATAATCGATGTTGGGTACATAAATCCTCACTTGGAATGACTTTTTAATCCTTACAATCTAGACGATCTCTTCTTCTCATAAGAAAATAATCAATTTGTGTTTTATTAGATTCATCCTTATTAGTAATAAGATGTTTATCTTTTTCTTGAATAAAGTATTAGTAATAATCAAAATGTACACTAAATCAAAATCTAATATGGCTCTACCTTATTCATTAATCGCTTCATAATCGTAGCCACCATGAATATTTATGAAATCTTCTACAACACTACCTACATATTCCTTTAAATCTCCTCCAATAAAAATTCTTTCTTCAAGAGGTAGCAAGTGTATTAAGTCTTCTAAGTCATTCCATAATTTATCTTTAGAGCCTATATCTAAACCTACTTGAGGAGCATAAAAACTTATAATATTACAAATATAAGTATCAGTAATAATCTTAATTGTTATAATTTTATCTCCAACTCTATTAACTTTTACAACATTATCTTACAAACTCTTATCTATAATTGCACCTACATCATTTATAGTGCGACTCTTACCAGAATACTAAAGTTTAAAACCTAAGTTACCAGTCTCCTTGGTTTTTCTCCTACCCATTTAGTTCTTGAGTAAATACATATTTATCTTTTTATGAATCATAATTTCAGTTAATTCCATTAAATTACCATCGAGAGTACCTATATTCCAAGATTCTATCCTAACACTAGTATCATGGACTAACGTCTTTACTTGCATCAGTTCGTAATGTGGGAACCCTTGCTTATTTGACAGTACACCCGAACATCTGTGTAGGGGCCCATGGACACTTTCCACTGTATTCAAACCATACAGCGCGTCACTTCTAGGGGATGCCCTAACACTTACACAGTGATTAAAAGTATTCATGTCATAATTTTTCTGATAAGTTTTACGCTTGTTGTATACTACCTAACGCAATTATCTACTTTTCAGCTCCGGACTTGGGACTGACAATAGCAATGTTCAAGTGTGACAGACAAACTTAATAAAATTTTCTTCACCAACTTAAATCATTCAACACAAGGAAAAGAATCACAAATGGAAAATTAAACAATTTTATGAGAGCAAAAATTATTGTGTTCCAAAAAAAAAAAAACATCTCCACAAATAACATGAACGTTGTTATTAGGAGTAAGATAATAGTCTAGAGTATTGCAAAAATTGAAAATATTTCATCTACCGTTAATAATAACATCTTTGATAAATACATTTTGATCAAGATTAAATCAAGTAAAAATAATATCACATGATAATAATGATTGATAAGGGATAAAACATTGAACCAATGAAACTTTAAATTAGACCTCATTCCACTAACACAATATGTTAAAAAGAAAGTGGAAGGAGCATGAGAATTAAATCAAATGAAGTCATAATGATTAAAGCACCATCCAGATAGATAAGAGCTTTCATTATAAAACTTTCATAAAATTTTGGACTTGAACGAAAAATTTATATCATTTAAAAAAGGAATATGAAGACCACCATTATGCTTAATCATAGTAATAATATTCTAAGCAATAGTATGTAGCCTCTTGTTATTCTCATCAATTAAAAAAATTTGAAATTACATAAATAATTTTCTTCTTCTAACTTTTAGGTAAATCATTAGAATGAAATCAATAATGCAAATAAGTAAAAATATTAAACTAAATTAGTTGCAATTTACTAGCACTAGATAATAGCTTTTGTTTCCAACCAGTCAACTAGATATGTAATTTATCAATAAGAGAATGATAATCGGTCATAACCAACTTGGAAACCTCAAATAACTCCAAGGCAAAAGTTTTATAATAAAATCACTAATATTGTAAATTTGATTTTGAATAAGATCTTCCACAAATTTACAGAAAGAAATAGCAAATTTAGAAATATTAACATAAAGTTTAGAAGCTTTACTAAATTTAGTTAAATTTTAATAAAAATAGATAGAATATAAGTTAGTTTTCTCGAAAGGAGAGTAGCATCAACAACCTAGGTTAACTCAAGTCCAACCTAGGTTAACTAACTCAGGTCAACCCAACTCCAACCTAAGTTAACCCATATATAACCTAGATACAACCCAGGTCAACTGAGGTCTAACCCATGTCAACCCTGTTGATGTGGAGCCCGTAACACGAGAGAAAAAAATTAGGTAAATAACTGTTACTGCCTAATTCTCCCGCTCCCTCCTCTGCCCGCGATGCGAAGCGATGCTTCACCCTCATTATGTGGCGAATTGGCAGATGGTTTCGATGGGTGGTTTGAACGAGAAACAGAAGGAGAGAAAGTGGGAGATCTCTAGCAGCCGTACTCTACACTTGGCTCTTTGCAACTTAACTCCAAGCACAGCAGGGTCGCAAGGTTTTTTTGGCTCCCCTTCGCAAAGCTTCTTCATCCTATGTGCTTTTTTTCTTCTTCACATGGTTGTAGAGAGAGAGAAAAAGAGAGAGATTTTATTGTAAGTCGACGTGATCGACAACAGTTTAAATTCCTCTAGTAATAAAATACTCTACAACTCCGTGGACATAGACAAAAATTGTTGAACTACGTAAATTTTTGTGTGTTCTTTTCTGGTGTGAATTTTCTCGTTCATATCTTTACTTCGTCGTCGATTGATCATTTTATATATATACGACATTAACTGGTATCAGATCTTTGGTTCATACTAAGGAAAGACGATGACTACAGATGAAGTGAAGGTTTCAGGGATAGAAAAAATTGATGACACATATTTGGTTACTAGAGAATGCATAGAGGATTGCTTGTATCGGATGAAACTTCATATTCCATTATTGGGGAAAAGATCAGAAAGGATGGATGAGACTTAATGGAATTTGTTGGATCGACAAGTTATGGGGGTTATTTGATTAACTCTTTCGAGGTCAATTGCACACAACGTCATCATAGAAAGTACTACTGCATATCTTATGGCAGCCCTATCAGGTATGTATGAAAAGTCATTAGTGAATAAGAATGTATATATGATGAATAAATTATTCAATTTGAAGAAGACGGAAGTTACATCTGTTGTACAACACCTGAATGATTTTAATATTATCACAAATCAATTATTATTTGTGTAAATTGAGTTTAATGATGAGATACGTGCACTAGTCTTGTTGACTTCTTTGTCAAATAGTTGGGAAACTATGAAGATGGTTGTTAACAATTTTGTTGACAAATCTAAATTAAAATATAATGATATTCTTGATTTAATTTTGGTTGAGGAGGTGCACAAGAAAGATTATGGTGAGATCTCAGTTTCGAATTCGGAAGTGAATGTTGATTTCAAAGGGAGATCACAGGACAAAAACTCAAACTGTGGAACAAGTAACTTGTTGGAATTGTGGCAAAATTGGCCACATATAGAGGAACTGAAGGAATCTTAAGAAGATAAAAAATGATGGTGCAGACGTGGTAATTAAAGAATCACAGGATGTACTACTACTGGCAATTCACAGTTCTGTTGATGGCTGGATATTGGAATCAGCGCCTTCTTTCCATATAACTTTCCATTGGGAATTGATGCAAAATTATGTTGCAGGTGACTTTGGGAAAGTATATCTGACAGATGGAAAAGCTTTAAATGTGGTTTAAATGAGGACATTGACATTGCACTTCCAACCAAGTACAAGTATGCTCTACAAAAGGTCATACACATTCTTGAACTGAAGAATAACCTCATTTATGTTGGGAAGCTTGATGAGTTTGGACATTCAGTGGTGCTTAAAGCTTTAAAAAAAGTTCATTGTTCGCGAACAGTTCCTGTTCAATTCACCAAAAAGTTCGTGTTTGATTCGTTCGATAAGCAAACGAGACGAACACAAACATATTTTTTCGTTCGGTTTATTAAACAAACCAAACACGAACAATGATGTGTTCATTCGTGTTCGGTTCGTTATTGTTCAAAAAATAAAATAATTTAAAATAATTATATATATATATATATATAATTTATGATATTTTAAAAATAATTATATATTATAAAAATTTATCATATTTTAAATAATTAAACTTCTATAAATTATAATATATGATAAATTATTAATAACAATAATAATATTATAGTATTAATTATATTAATATAAATATTATAATATTATAATTAATATATTATACTATATATTAAAATAAAACTATAAACAAAACCCTAAACGCATACGGTATGCTTCATTTTGAGGAAGTATGGATTACCTGATGTGTACGGATTACCTGATCAATTTGCTTCATTTTGAGGACCTATGCTATCAAAGCTAGGGATGTCAAAAAAACTCGTTGTTCGCAAACAGTTCGTGTTCGGTTCGTCGGGAAGTTCTTGTTCGATTCGTTTGATAAGCAAACGAGATGAACACAAATACTTTTTTTTCGTTCGGTTTGTTAAACGAACAAAACACGAACTGTTATGTGTTCGAACATTTTGAACACGAACACTAACTATGTTCGTTCGTGTTCAGTTCATTTACACCCCTAGTGGTGTTCTCAAATGACACCTAGAAGCTTACTAAAGAAGCACTAATACTGGCTTGAGGTAAGAAAACATGTACGCTATATATGGCTACCAGTTTAATTAACAGTGTTGATACTACTGTTGCAGAGAACACAACAGAGTTGTGGCATTGGAGACTTAGCCACACGAGTTATAATGATATGAAGGAAATTCAGTCCAGAGGCAGGCTACCATAACTGAAGTCAGTTGATATCAACATATGTGAGAGTTGCATTATGTGGAAACAAATGAATGTCAGTTTCTTGAAAAGTTACAGGACGCCAAAAGCAGAAAAGCTGGATCTAGTACACTCAGATGTGTGGGAACCTTCTCCAGTGACATCTCTAGGAGGCTCTCGTTACTATATCACAATTATTGATAATCATAGTAGAAAGGTATGAGTTTATTCTTGAAGCATAAGTCTGATATATTTAGTGTGTTCAAGACTTGGAAGGCCATGGTTGAGACAAAAACAGGCTTAAAGCTAAAATGTCTGAGGTATAAAAATGGTGGTGAGTACACTGATGGTGGGTTCAATGAGTATTGTGCATCTCAGGTCATCTGAATGGAGAATATCGTTCCAAGGACACCACAACAAAATGGTGTAGCAGAGCACATGAACATGACCATTAATGAGCGGGCTAAATGCATGAGATTTTACGCCGGACCACCACTTACTTTCTGGGTAGAAGCGGTCAGCACTAGAGGTGTAAACGAACCGAACACGAACGAACAGAGCTAGTGTTCGTGTTCAAAATGTTCAAACACATAACTGTTCATGTTTGGTTTGTTTAACAAACCGAACGAAAAAAAATATTGTTTGTGTTCGTCTCGTTTGCTTATCAAACGAATCGAACAAGAACTTCCTGACGAATCGAACACTAACTGTTCGCGAACAACAAACTTTTTTGACAGCCCTAGCTTTGATAGCATACTTCCTCAACATGAAGCAAATTGATCAGGTATTTCGTACACATCAGGTAATTCATATTTCCTCAAAATGAAGCATACTGTATAAGGCGTTTAGTGTTTTGTTTAGAGTTTTATTTTAATATATAGTATAGTATATTAATTATAATATTATAATATTTATATTAATATAATTAATATTATAATATTATTATTGTTATTAATAATTTATCATATATTATAATTTATTAAAGTTTATTTATTTAAAATATGATAAATTTTTATAATATATAATTATTTTTAAAATATCATAAATTATATATATATATATATATAATTATTTTAAATTATTTTATATTTCGAACGAACACGAATGAACACACCATTGTTCGCATTTAGCTCGTTTAACAAACCGAATGAAAAAATATGTTTGCGTTCGTCTCGTTTGCTTATCGAACGAATCAAACACGAACTTCTTGGTGAACTGAACACGAACTGCTCGCGAACAATGAACTTTTTTGACAACCCTAGTCAGCACTGCATTTTATTTGATCAATAGGAGGCCATCTGTTCCACTACATGGTGAATTACCTGAGGAGGTTTGGAGTGGGAAAGAAGTTAAATTTTCTCACCATAAAACCTTTGGATGTCTTTCTTATGTTCTAACTAATCTTGATACTCAAAGTAAACTTGATGCTAAGTTAAAGAAGTATTATTTTATTGGCAATGGAGACGATGCATATGGGTATCGTTTTGGGGATGATATGGATCGAAAGATTATAATGAGCATAAATGTGATTTTCAGTGAGAATGTTATGTACAAGGACGAGTTCAATATATTTCTGAAACAGTACTGCATAAATCTCAGTTGATAAGATTTGATGATTTACCAGAGGTCACAGTGCAGTGTAAAGATGCAGGTGACGAGGAGAGTGAGTTTGCGGCACTCATTCCTATTGTTCCAGAGTTAGTTTCGGAGAAGTATACCCCTACAGTTGTAGTTTGCGGGTCAGAAAGGGCTAGACGTTCTCCACAGTGTTACTCTCTAACTGTGAACTACATTCTGCTTATAGATGGTAGAGAACCTCAGAGTTATGAAGAAATCTTGCAAGATGATAATTCGAGCAAGTGGGAGTTGGCCATGAAAGAGAAGATGGATTCTCTGCTAGAAAATCAGATATGAGAGCTGGTAAATCTTACACAAGAGAAGAAAACATTGCATAACAAGTGGGTGTATCGAGTAAAGACTGAACATGATGGTAGTAAGAGGCACAAGGCTATACTTGTTGAAATGGGCTATCAACAGAGGTAGGATTTTGCTCGTGCAGGTGGAGTTGCAAGCAGATACACGAGTAACCCAGGAAAGTGTTTGAAGGTACAAGACTATGTTGATGCTGATATGTCGACTGAGAGTGTTGCTCTTAAGAAGATAAAATTGTGCTCGACTTCAGCCGGTCTTTTGACATGAAGACTGAGGTTTTGAGTTGCAGAGGTGTAGGATATCACATTTAAAGGAATGGTCGACACTACCTGTGGAGGACATCAGTTTGAGAAAGAATATGTTGATGTTGTGTACCAGTCTCTAAGTGAGAGATTTGTTGATTTAAAGTCTGTTATACGAGAGAAAAAATGGTAATAATTGCTTCGCCATTCTGATGTCGCGAATAGGCAGATGGTTTCGATGGGTGGTTTGAATGAGGAACAGAAGAAGGAGAGAAAGAGGGAGATCTCTAGCAGTCGTACTCCACGCCTAGCTCTTTGCGACTAAGCTCCAAGCACAGCCCCGCCATATAAAAAATAATGTTTTGCATATTCATCATTTTCAAATCCACCATCACTCATCATTTCCTCAATAAAAGCAAATGTGTTAAAATTATATTTTAATAATTGTTAGTATGCTACAAAGTGTTTAGAGAAGCTGGTGGAAACACTAGCCGTCTACAATGATTAGCATGCGCTACTCTTGTTAACCCCACTCACGGCCATAAGAAGCCCTAATCTTTTATTAAAAAAAAAAATTTTTTTTAATATATATATATATATGGTGAACCCACTGAAAGCGACTTGTTAACGACACCCCAGTTGTATAGATCACATATAAATCCCCACTGAAAATTGGGTCACTGTCCTTTTATTCGATTTTTTTTTTTTCTGAAAATTTATGATATTTATTTTAATTATTTTGTTAAAATATCCATCATTCAAATATTCAATCAAATATTCAAAGATTTAAATTATGATCAGGACAAGAACGAAAATGAGGTGATAATTTCGGCGGAGGCTCTCACTGCGCAAATTATTAATACTATCAGTGCGGTCATTTCTATCGTATAATAATAAAATGCGTCGGTTAAAATCCCGTCAGATGGCTGATTCGAATGTAATCGACGAACTAAAACCATCGATTTTAATTTACTTAATTAAATAACCGTCAGTTATAATTAAAAACAGTCATAACCAATAGTATTTGTTATAATTATGTCATCGCAAATAATCAAGACAAAAAACAATCACAAAATTATTGGTAATCAAAACAAATTTTTCTATGTATAAAAAGTTGTCTCTTTTAGCATTTTTTTTCTAGTATTTACACTATATTGCTTGTTTGTGCTTAGTGGACCAATTCGAATTCAAAATGTATAAACAAAATGTTGCGTGTGCACTAAAATTTATATATTAGAATTATAAATGCACTAGACTATAGGAGTTGAGTGATATGTTTCTAGATCTTATAAAACTTCATCACATCTCTCTCTCTCTCATCTACAAGCATTCAGCACCACCACCACTTATATCTTCACTCAACCCTTTCCACTCCACTTCATCTCTCCATGGCCAATCTCTTCTTCGTCGTCCTCCTCCTCCTCCCCTTTACCTCCACCATAGTCATCTCTACCACCGACGACTCCACCTCCTTCATCTACGCCGGCTGCTCCCAACCCAAATACACCCCCAACACCCCTTACCAATACAACGTCGAATCCCTCCTCTCCTCCCTCGCCAACTCCGCCTCCTTTTCCTCCTACTCCAACTTCACCTCCTCCTCCCCCACAATCTCTGCTCTCTTCCAATGCCACCCCCACCTCTCCCTCTCCTCCTGCTCCTCCTGCATCCGCTCCGCCCTCTCCCTCCTCCCCTCCTTCTGCCCCTCCGCCGCTGCCGCCACTCTCCAGCTCCACTCCTGCTATATCCGCTACGGCAACGACTCCTTCCTCGGCCTCCTCGACACCTCCCTCCTCTACAAAACCTGTTCTACCAGCATCGACTCCACCGTTGACTCCCTCGACTCTAGAGAGAGAGCGTTATCTTCGCTCACCGGAAGCGGGTCGTACAGAGAGGGGACCGCCGGTGGGGTGCGAGTGGAAGCGCAATGCGTCGGGGATCTTAGTGGGGATCAGTGCTCCAATTGTGTGAGGGCTGCGACAGCGCAAGTGAAAGCGTCGTGCGGCGGCGCCGACTCCGGTGAGGCGTACTTGGGGAAATGTTATATTAGGTATTATTCGAATGAAGCGCGGCCGTATGCGTATGCCAACGGAGGGAGTGGAGGATCCACCGCCGGCGAACACGGTATGGTTACTTATGGGAAGCTTTGGTGGATGTATTATTGCTCTTATGGTTTTTTAAACTATTGTGTTTTGTTTTGTTAAGAAAGGTTGTGTGTTTGATTTAAGCTTTGTTTGGTTTGTGAATTTACAGATTTAAGGGGTGTTTTTATTAAATCCAATCAAACATTAAAAAAGCATAACTTCTATGAATTTATGAAGTTTACATTTGAGTCATGTTAAATCCAGAGTTAATAAATTCAGCAAGGTGGATTTGCTTAATTTGAACGTAATAAATCCAGCTAACTTAAGGTTGGTATCTCGGAGTGGATTTAACAACACTGAATTTATTTATTTTTTAATATTTTAAATTTTAAATTTTGATATATTTTGCTTATAATTATATAATTCAAAGAATTAAATATTAACTGTCATGTTGGTTTTTAGCTCTGATTACATGACAAATGTTTGTACATACAAATAGTCGTTGAGATTTGAGTAGAACGTATATGTTCCTATATGCGATGAGCCCACAACTATTATTTTTAGGCAATAAAGAGGCGTGGAGTGGGAACAAAATATTGCATTATGAGTCATGATACAAAACTGTATCTGGACTTCAATCATGATCTGTCACGTATTCAGTTCGGTCTCATTTAGTAAAAAAAAACTAAATAATTTAATACATGATGGGGTCGACTGTACATGTGATGGATAAGAATCGAGTCCCGATACGGCTTTGCATCGTGATTCCCGATGATATTTTTTTGTGGAGTGGAGTGGGAGTGAGTGGTCCTCATGAGTTTCATTTTTCTTCACTGTATTTTTCTTATCATTTACAAGATGTACTATTAGTAAATATTGAAGGTTTATATTAAAAGTATTGAAAGTAAATAAAATAAACATAAAATTAATATATTTCAATTCAAATATTGATACTTTATCTCTAAAAATAAAAACCTATATTTGCACACATTCTACTTTAATTTATTCTTAAAAATAAATGTGAGTTATCTTTTTTTTTTAATTAAAAGCATATTTTATTGTTACATAATTTTTATCATAATTATTTCACTCAATCACATCATATATATTAATACCTCTGTCCCTTATTTATTTATTATTTTATATATTACTACATATTTTAATATTATTAATTATAAGTGCATTATTGTTGAAATAAAGTGATTTAAGTGACAAGAAATGCATAGTGTTAATAGTACACCATAATGCAAAATAGGACATGTTGCATGCATCCTTGCACCATAAGTTGCACTTTACACTATATAGAAGAAATATTATTTTATGAACAAATGTAAATTTTAATAAGCACTTGTTAGCTATTGGACAACCAAAAAGGTCAGCTCACTAATATTTAAGACCCTTTTATAAACTTTTGATTTATATGAATAAAAATAGATCATTTTATGGTCTTAGTGTGAATATTCTTTATAATTAATAGTTGATTGGATCATGTGATATGATACTCATGTAATCATACAATCCCGTAGATTCAAGGTTCTAAAGTTCTAAAGTTCACCAATTAAAAAAAAAATTAAAAAAAATTATGTCTTTAGCTGGACATATGGGTGTATTTGAGGCAGTGGTGCGATGCTGCACCGCACATCGTACTATGTGCATTTGTCAATACTGTATTTTATCTGATTTTCCAAAAAGTTTCGGTTGGAGTCTGTATTTAGCAACCAGATTTGACTATTAACAAACTGTGCTTCTTCCTGACAACTGCCTCAAATGTATAGTGCAGTGACTGTCCAAATAGTTACGTTTGACTTACTGAAATTATAACAAAAAGAACAAAAGAGATATTGTAATTGCCACCACAGATTTTTAAACAATAGTTTTTTCCAGCAATTTCACGACCATTACCTACCCCAATAAGACCCATATTTTATTTTCGATAAATCACAGCGTAGGAGTAAAAAAGGAACATCATTATTTATAGTTATAAATGGTTCTTCAAAATCCAAATGAAAGTTCTATATAGATTTATACATAGTATAAATCAAAGTAAGATAATGAATTTGAAGATAAAAAAGGTAGAGTTAAGTCATATGGCCAACAAATTCATGTTAAATTTAGTAAAAGAAATAAAAATTTCATGTTTTAAGAAATTTGTACAAAATCATGGCTCTAATTTAACCTTGCCCCATAACCAAAGCAAGGCTAATGATGAGGATTATTAATAACTATAAAACCTATATTATATTATATTACCTAGCTAGATAGAGCATAGATGGGTTATTTCTTCTTAAAAATAGGTTTGAAGTGCAAATATATATTTACATTATTAAATTTGCACTATTTTCAAATAACACCTTGCCATTTATATACTTAAATATATCTCTCTTTCTCTTAGCTGCCAAGCAAAAGAAGGTTAGCATCAAGAGAATTATATACAGATACTTATCTGCAAAAGAAAATTTACATGATTACCAAAGCTAACTTTTCTGATTCTCAAAAGCTTCTTTTCCTTACACTGATTCTGAATTATGGAAAGAAAGCACTAACTTTAATAAAGGAATATCCAGCACATAAACTTTTCATCTTTATCATCATGGCTGAAATTAATGAAAAGTTCTCAGTATAATCTTCTCTTATTTATAGAATTGCCTTGTTGAGTGCAGGTGATGATACTGGGAAGACACTGGCAATTATCATAGGGCTCATGGCAGGCGTCGCATTGATTATAGTTTTCCTCTCCTTCATTAAGAGGAGTGGAAGTGGTGAGTTATGTAAATTTAAAAATATTTATGTAAATGGAATGTTTAAATATTAATGAAAGATTTGTACAGGTAAATACTGAAGTGAAGTCCACCATGTTTTGTTGGCTGCTTTGGTCTGATCTGTCGGTGGAAACTTTAACTCTTCTTCCTTTAGCTTTAATGTTACTTTTTATAAATGATTTGTCTGAAAGGAAAGGTAGTGAATGGTGGTGCTGCAAATAAGTGAAGCAGGAGAAGTTAAGTGAGATATGGGAGATTGCAAGCAAAGCTGCTTCGTGTATAAGATGTATTTTGTATTATTAGGAAACTGGTTATGAAACTATGATTATTGTTATTATTTTTTCATTTCCTTCACATGTATTTTTAATGTATTTTTCAGTGATCGTGAGTTTGGAAATTATGTTATTGGGAATGGATTTAAAGTTTCAAATATTTATAATATTTGTGCTGATTTTTTGAGGCATAAATGGAATGGCTACTTTGTAATTTATGGGAAATTATGCATGAATAATTCATGGAATTGCTGGACTATTCACGGTATTACCGTTGTCTTTCCTTTGCAGGTACTGTATTTCTGTTGTCTGCTCTTGTGTATTGGATTTCTGTGGCAAACTCTTACGTGGAATTCTCTTTTTTCGACGATGACTTATGTTTTGAGTTATTTATAATGGCATAAGAATTGGACATAACGTCGCTTATGAATAATAGATTAGTCTCCAACTTTTTTGTATTATAACAACTGCATTTCACTATAGTTTATAAGCACTTAATAGATGATGCTTCATATATTATCCGTTATCTACGAGCTCGCCATTTGGCGGGGTGTTAACTAATGAGATTTTTTAGTAACCGACAGTCAATGTTGTCGGTATTAATATTAATAACCTTCAAACTTGAAGCAATTTGTAAATCTTCGAAAAGAATCTTTAATACTGCCGAAGTTAGCTATGTCCCCCCAACTTGCTCTAATCCCCGATCTCTATCGGTGTCTCCCTCTCCCTCTCCCTCTCCATCGTGCCCTAACCCTCCCCTCTCCTGGCAACTTCAACGCCCCGACAACCGCAGCTCCGACAATATAACTCAAGCGACTCACCCGCATTGATGCTCAAAAGTGTGGTTGGATGCTCTTACTAGACATATACATGAGTATGTACCTTGGTTTATGCTTTTTGTTGTTGATATCCCTCTTGTGGATATATCTAAGGTGCGAACGCTTTAGATATCTCGGGTCTTGTGTTTTAGGTGACAGTGATGTAGAAAGGGATGTTATTAGTATAATTAAGTTTGATTGGTTGAAGTGGAGGAATGCTTCAGGTCTATTGTGTGATAGAAAAGTATCGCTTAGGCTAAAACAAAAATTTTATAAGATGATAGTGAGACCTGTAATGCTCTATGGCACAGAATGTTGGCCTTTAAAATATAAGCATAAAATTAAGTATTTTCGAGATGAGAATGCTTAGGTGGATGAGAAATAAATATATTTGTTAAAGGTTAAATATAGCTCCTATGATGGAAAAAATTAGATAGAACCGTCTTAAATGGTTTGGTCACATTAAACATCGACCATCTGTTGATCTTGTTAGGAGAGTAGATGTTTTAGATTCAATTTATGTTAATAAAGATAGATGTAACCTTGAAATACTTGGGCACATTATATAAAAAATGATCTTAATTTATTAGAATTAAATGAAAATATTACACTCAATAGGACACACTTGAAAAAAAGGATTCATGTGACCGACCCCACTTAGTGGGTTAAGCGCTCATTATTGTTGATGGTGAGACATGCAATGCCCTGTGACACAAAATGTTGGCTTTTAAAAGAGAATAATAAAATTAATTTAAGTGATGTCGAGATGAGAATGCTTAGGTAGATGAGTGGCTTTACACTTAGAGATAAAATGCGAAATGGGTATATTCGTGACAGGATTAGTGTAGCTCTTATGGCGGACAAAATTAGAGTGGATCATTTTAAATGGTTTGGTTACATTAAACACCAACCATCTGATGAACTAGTTAGGAGAGTAAATTTTATAGATTTGACTTATGAAAGAAAGGCAGAGGTAGACCACCCATAAAGACTTGGACATATTGTATAAAAACAATCTTAATTTATAATAATTTAAAGCCCAAATAGCAGCACCAAGATACCCGAACTCAAATTCAAATCCGGAATATAAGAAAAGTAGCACCATAAGGCATCAACCTAATTCCTCATCTGAGTGCCTCGGTGCCACCCTTATGACGTATGGCGATCACCATTGAAATTGGTCATTTTGAGCGATCCGATGACGATTTCACTGGTCTTTTTATAAAAAATGGAGGTTTCAGGAGAACATGGGGAGTTCGGATAGTAGCATTTTCTTTGTTTTACGGCCAAGCTTTTTATTTTCATAGTATTGAAAATGAGTGGGAGATTGAAGCAAGCAAAAGAGAAGATCAAGAAGAGAGATCAAATACTTAAATTCATCCACTGATTTTATATATATATATATATATATATATTTACCTTGTAGCACTTGGTTTGATTCCTAATGAAATTCATGTTTATGTTTTCAATCTTGCGTAGTACCGAGATCTTTTTATTTATTTGAATTGGGTTGTTCAATCTTAGGTTAATCCATGTTAGATTCTTAAGCATGTGAATGCTTATATTGATCGTTTAACATTTCATACATAATTTGCATTCAAACTTAACATTTAAATTATTAAGATTTATTGTAATGTAGAATTATTGAAAGACAACTAAAAAGTACAACCAAGTTAAAACACGAAAAATTAGTGAAATTGAAATATTATCATTAAATGTTTACAATCTTATTGAAGAATGTACATTCCTGGGAGTATTTACAAGGTTAACGAAACTTAACCATAATATGAAACTTCAAAGTTTAGTATATCTCAAGAGAGAAGAAGTATTAGGCCACGATTGTCAACTATAGGAAACGAATCACTTGGAGAAACTTAGGTCCCTTAAAAATCAAATTTAGGATTATTATCCCAGTAATTAAACTAACTTTGAAAAATAACATAGCATCAGCCTGTGCGACGATATTAACACCATTCAAGCTCGACTCAACGACATTAGCAGCGAGGAATGCCTTACATGACGCGGCAAACAACCAAGCAAATCTCCGCCGTCCAGATATAACCACTTACATGTAAGCCGTTGATCAACTTGCATGCACAACAACCCACAAGAATATGAGTCATTATTTCATACGGAGAACGCACACATCCGCACGCATCTCCTTCTAATACCCATCCAGTACCCTCCAATACTCATCAATACTCACCTAATAGTCAATACCCAACCTTCAATACACATCCATACACATCCATACCCATCCACACCCATCTATACCCATCCAGTACCCATCCAATACCCAAAAAATCCGCACCTAACGCTACGTACGTGCTCCGGATGGAATAATTCGTCCAATAATAGAACACCTTATAGCTATTCATTGAGTAATATGTAGAGAAATGCAATATTAAACCCCATTCCTTCCTTCACTGCCTTCTTAACCACAGTGTTAATTCCTTCAAGAACAACGGCCTTCCTGCTCCGTTGGCAAAAAAAATCATTATAGAGTGATGCTAAGAACTTTAAATAAATTCATTTATTTGTATTTTAATCCATTTTTATTATATGTTTTAATGCAATGGCTTTATATTACATTATCATTATAAAATAAAACAGAATAAAAAAGGCATAATAAACGCATAAAGAGAAGGAAGTTATGTTGTTTTATATTCAAGATTCAGTTGCCTGAATTTATTTTGGGCTGAGAGTCCAGAGCATATTTGGGCTCCTAAAGCCCGCCTGGAGACAACGGAATTGATATTGTTTCTTTAAAAGCTTGTCATAAAAAATAAAAAAAAAAGGAACAATTTTCCAACTGATTTTAAAATAATTCTCATTTTTAATTTTTTTTTTTATAAATACATAAAATTTGATGCAAATAATTTTTTGGTGTGTGTCGGAATAATGTCGGCAATGATCTTAAATTAATAAAGTGGTCGAATAAAATTCAGTATTTTCAATCAGAATTTCATGTGAAAGATTATCAACCGGTTGGCTCAACACGCTTGCCTAAACCACTGATAAACCCATCGAACATAAACGACCAGTTGAATCAACCGTCCAATAGAGTCAATCAGGAACGAGGCAACCGATAACTAGAAGTAAAAGTAAACTTTATCATATATTATATATGATGATTACAATCATTCATGAAAGTGGTGTTCATTATGTTAACACGATTATAAAAATCATTGTTATTAATAACCTTGATATGGCTTTAATAGTCTTGATATGATATTAATAGTCTTAATTTTATAAGCAAATTTTAGATGCAAATAGACACCTTTTTTTTCCAGTCTTAGCGCACATGTATAAGTATCAGTCTTCAATGTACATTTAAGAATAAGTGATCAAGAAATATAAATTCATTTTCTCTTTATTATTATTATTATTATTATTTAAAGACAAAATAAATTTATATTTCTTGATCACTTATTCTTAAATGTATACTGAAGACTGATATTTATATATGAGACCTAAGACTAGAAAAAGGAAATGTGTCTATTTGCATCATAAAATTCTGACTATAGAATTAATGCTATTAATGTCATATCAAGACTATTAATGTTATTGATTCATATAGTCACTTAAGGCTGTTAATGTCATATCAATGCTATTAATGACAATGATTTTTATAATCACGTTAACACATTGAGATGGTTATATTAGCTACCCAAAGTTAGGAAAAATATAAGATATACCCTCTAATCGCTGAGATAAAAGGGGTAATAGTGTAATTGTAAACACGAGCCACCTATGATTATAAATAGGGATTATTTTATGAATAAGGGTTACACACTTATTTTCCTCAAATCCACTTTGTCCTATGTCCTCTTTCTAATCTTTAACTCTCAATGCGTGCCTACTTATGATTTAACATTTTGAGGTACTCTTTGAAGCTTTATTCATAGATTTTCTATAAGAAATTATAGGTATATATATATATCACACAATTCTAATATCATTGTAAGCTTTATTCATACATTTTGAGGTACTCTTTGAAGCTGAATTTAATTGTAAGCATTCATGATTCAAAGATCATTTGAACTATCAATTAATGCTCTAAATTCTTAGTTATTTTTTAATTGCTTGATTTGGGCCTATTTGGAGTTGGATTCGATCATTTTTAGCAGTCATTGAGTTTTTCTTGCTCAAACATTAAATTCAATATTTTTTTTTTCAAATAAAGAATTTGAATCACTCTAAATTTAATAAAAAGATGTGAGCATAATAATTATAGCATGATTTGTGCTTGAATCAATGGCCTTTGCAATAAAATATCAACCATAATTTTTCTTTCTCAATATTATTATCCAATTTCCGGACGTTTCGTGGCAATCTAGCGGAGCTCTTCACATCTCAAATGATATATCAATCATATACTTCAAAAAAAAAAAAAAAATTTCAACAGTATGACATAAAGATCAACAAACCTTATAAGCTTTGAAGACCCATATCTTCAAATTATGCTATCCTCAAGCTGAGCCCAACCGTCAAATAAGTCGACTTGAGCCCAACAACCGATGTGGTTGAATTTAACCCACAAGCTAAAATAGCATAACTAAGCCGACCAACCAAAATGGTCGATTTTAGACCGAAGCAGACCAGCTACGAAAGAGGATCATTATTACATACAAGGACATGTGTTCGTCCTTATTTAAAACTCAGTCAAACATCTACATCGTGTTTTTTTCATCAAGACATCGTGGACAGTAATTTTATAATTATTTTTTTCCCCTCACGTATAAGAGAAAATGTAGGATGAGAGGAGGGGATGGAGGATAGGACTCGCTCTCTCCCTCTCAAAAAACTCTTCTTCAAGATCATTCCTTTTCCTTAGAGAGTCATGGGAAAAATCAAGAACTTGAGCTCTAACGACCCAGTCTTCCGAAATCAAAATCTTTTTTGGATTATATCAGCGCACATGCAATACTAGTTCTTAGTCGTGGGAAAGATCAAGAACTCAAGCTGTAGCAACTCATCCTTCCAAATACAAAATCTTCTTTAGATTATATGAGCATGCAGACAATATGAAATCTTATATCCTAAAATGTATGTGTGTATATATATATATATATGAGGGCCCACTTGCTTTCTCGATTCCTGCCAACGGATTGGTTAAATGATGAAGTATCGAGTTCAAATACACATACGTTGAATATGTCCAAAGTGGCAAACCAACCATAAGTCCTCTCTTCAAATGAGTTGGTTGGGCAGTAATGAGCCTCTGAGCTTTCAATTTGATCTTCTTTTTGTTAAAAAAATATGATTTGAAATATAAATGTGTGGCAATAAATATTTCTTTAAATATATTTTGACGGCTTAAATACTATAACACTATGTTTAAATACGTCAAATATAAGTGACAAAATATAGTAAATCCATAATTTTTTAAATTATATATGGTCCGTCGGTTGATCCCATCTTTGATCCCTAGTGAAGGGACTTTGGGTCTCTATTGAATGATCGATGATGCTTTGTCAAACTGACTCTTTTGTTGGGTCAGCTTCTCCGTGGCACAGACTATCACATCGTTTTAGTTTTCGTGCAATGAATGTCACAAATGCTCTCTTGGTCAAATGACTTTGCATTTAGATCGCCCAATTGTCTTCTTGCTCGCTTTTAGGATCGAGCTGACATGTTTGGCGTGACTTGACTCGTTTAGTTGGTTGGTTCTCACGATCTTTTTGCAATGGATCTGTCTTCGTCGTATTCTTTTATTTTTGACTATTAGATTTTCGTTATCAAAATAACCTCATCTAATATTACTATAAATGGACTTTAAATTTCTTGGATATGTATTAAGATTAGTGTAATTACGTAAAAGAAAATCTAAAACTATGAGATCCATTCCCATGTTATGAAAAGGAAATCTACGGTTCAGAACCGGCAAGATCTCCAACAATCTAACGGTGAGATTTCACAGTTGGGATAACAAAGACCGAGTCCACGGCCCGGCTTCGGTCCCATAATAACCGTGTTTCGGACTTTTCTCTACTTGGAGAAAAACGGGATCATTACTTTTTAAAATATCTAATTAATTAATATTATATTTATTTTAAAATGGCTTCAAGGCTCGTTATTTATTTATTTATTTATTTTATTATTAATTTTTAGGGGCATTTACATACACACAACCTATTTTCAATGTATTTATATATCCACCATCAAATTTTTTTTTCTATATTTATATCGTCCAAATAATGTATATCACATAAAAAATATCACTATTTTAATTTTTAAAAAATAAAATATAATCTTTATGCAAAGGAAAAGTGGTCTATTTATGTAAAAAATTAAGTTTAGTTGCTAGATATGTAAATACATATGAATTGAATGATATGATCAACTAATAAAAATAATAATTTTTTGTGGTTGATTGGAACTCTGGAAAAGATTTTTTATCATAATATTCTGATCAGAACTTAGTTCTGATAAAATTAGATTATTTGTTAGGTTTGAATTAGTATAATATAGGACTTATTTGGGGCAGCTTATAAGTGCGGTGATGTTTTTTGAAAACGCCGCCTAAACGTTTTTTTTTCTAATCGTCTAACTTTATAAGCTGCTTATCCTGAAACACATAAACTGTCCCAAACAGACCCATAAATTGAATTGATTTGATGAATTTTAGTTTTTTTTTTCTCAAGTCTAACTCATCAATTTTGATATTTACTTTTATTTGAATATTTTAGTTGGATGAATAAATAAAATTAACTAGAGTTCAATTTAGGATGATTACAACAACTTACAATGATGATTGTAAAGTTATAGTGAAGAAAATAATTATTTAGAAAATTGAGCTGCTACAATAAATTTATTTAATAGGTCAGGTTAAAAAAAACGAGTTTTTCACCACATAAATTTTTATAAACCAACAAAAAAAAATTCTAACGAAACTATAGTGACGATATGAAACACAGAACAGACAAAAAGTTGTCCCAAACAGATCATTTATAATATACTATACAATAAATTGACGATAACAGCCATACAATATTTACATTTCTTCACTACTATACAATATATTAGTAGTGAGAGCGATGAGAGCGGAAAGGGTTCTTGACGCTCGGCTAGGGTTTCTTGCCTCGTCAGACTGCGCTTGATGTTTCTCTCCTTTTCTTCTGATTTCCTCTTTTTTCTTCGTCTCGTTTTCTTAAGATCCGACGTTTTTCGCTTCCAAGATGGCCGATCTACTCAATCGACCATCCTTTTTGGAAGCTCTCAAGGGTAACATGGATCAAGTACCATCTTCTTCTACTAATATTTGTTTATTTCCATTATCTTTTAGAGATCATTTTGGTAATGACGAATCTGATGGATTACTCAAGAAAGCTTCAAAGAAAAATGGAAAGCCTGCTTTAATCTTTAATGAAGAGGAAATTGCACTTCTTGCAGAACCTCTAAAGTATACTTTGATTGGTAAGTTCACTTACGCTCATCCTAGGTTGGAGGTTATTCGCAGGTATTTTGCTGATCTTAAACTTTTAGGAAAATGGAATGTAGGACTTATCGATGGTAGGAATTTGATGATAAAGCTTGAAAATGAATCTGACTATACGCAGTTCTTTTCAAAAAAAGAAATTCAAATAGAAAAAGTCTATATGAAATTACTTAAATGGACGGTTGATTTTAACCCCAAAGAAGAACCACCTATTGTTCCTATCCGGTTTCGTTTTCCGGGTTAAAATTACAATTCTATAACAAAAAAGTCTTATATTCTCTTGGCAAAATCTTTGGCACGCCAATGAAAATCGACATGGCATCTGTTAATTATAACAGGCCGTCAAATGCTAGAATTCTTATTGAAAGAGATGTAACAGCTCCTTTCTGTGATTCTGTTTGGATTGAGGACTCGGGTTCGAGCTATTGGCGATCCGTAGAAATGGAGTACATCCCACCTTACCGCAGTAAATGTCGTATGTTTGGACATAATTTTAGTAACTGTTATATTGCTCATCCGCATTTGAAAAAGAATCTTATTAAAAACCTTAGTAAAGATATTGAGGTTTCTAATAAGGATGGTAATAACCTGCTTGTTCTTGAAAAAGATTTTCATACTAATGATGCAAGATCTTCTAATATTGCTGATTCAAATGTGATTATTATTCCTGATAATGTTGTACAGGATGGTCAGTTGTTTCTTCAAGAATTACCACAGAATGGATCTAATGCTAAAGATTTATCACCTGTTGTACTGCTTCATGATTCAAATCAAAAATCTGATGCTTTAAATGAATGTAATGAGAATATAACTGTCCCTAATAATAGTAATCAATCAATCTTGTTGATTGATCCTATTAGAGCAAAGCTATTGATAATGTGCATATGTCTATTAGTACCAAGAATAATGATTTTATAAGCAATATGATTTCGATAATATGAATGCGAATTCAATAATGTTAACAGGATCGAGATTGAAGAAGAATGGTTGACTCAAAAATCTTCAAGAAGGAGAAAATTTAAAGGCAGTCGTGAGTTAAGCTACGTTAACCCTGATGTTTTGAATGATCAAATGAATGGTATGTCTGATTTAAATGAGGTTGCTTCTACTTCTAGGGTTACTAGGGGTAGGAAAGATATTGATGATTAACTTTAATACTTTGATTTGGAATATTAGAGGTATTGCTAAAAGTAATGCCTCTAATAGGCTCAAGAATCTTATTAGAAAGCATCATTTAAATTTCTTTGACATCCCGGAACCATTAGTTAATCCCGATAATAATTTTAAATATGTTAATAAGATTGGTAATTTTCATTTCATGGCTAATATTAATAATAAGATATGGTTTCTTTGGAAAGATTTTATTAAAGTTGATGTTGTTATTAATCATGCTCAGCTTCTCCATGTCTTTATTTCATATTTGGACATCTCTTTTCACTTTTCTGTTATATATGTTGGTTGTACTAAGCGAGAAAGGCTTTGCTTATGGAATTTACTTAATTCCATTGGCCCTATGATGGACCCCTGGTTGGTTGGTGGGGATTTTAATATTATTTCTTCTGTTAATGAGAAGAAAGGTGGTAATTTTCCTAATGTTAATCTTATCTCTAATTTTAATTCTGCCATTATTGATGCTGAACTTTTTGGCTTGGGTTATAATGGTAATGTTTGTACTTGGCATAGAGGTAATGTTTTTGAGAGATTAGACAGATTCTTTGCGAATGCTTCTTGGTATAATAGTTTCATTAATTTTGAGATTTTACATCTTCGCTTTCAATGCTTCGATCATACCCCTATTTTACTAAAGGTTTTCAATAATAATAATAGGAAAAAATGTTTTCATTTCAGCTTTTTGAATACCTGGATTAATCATCCTCATTTTTTGGATTTCATTAAATCCAACTCGCCTTTTAATAATGTTGAGTATGTTGGTCGAATCCCAATTCAGGCGTAAATTATGGTATCTTCATAAGCATCTTGCAAATAAATTAAGAGATTGGAATTGGAATATTTTTGGTAATATTAATAAAATGGTGGTTGATGCTGAGACTAGAGTTAAGGATTTAGAGATCCTATATCATCACAATGTTATTAATTTTGATCTCTTTACTCAAGCTCAGAAGGATCTTACTTATGCTATTAATATTGAGGAAAATTTTTATGCTCAAAAGGCTTTCAAGTCTAATTTCATTGATGGTGATAGGAATACTTTCTTTTTTCATGCCTGCATTAAGAATAGGAGAAATAGAAATTTTATTTCTTCTATTAAAAGTGACAATGGTAATGTTTTAACTATGGAGGATGATATTGTTACTGATGGTATTAACTATTTTGCTAATTTATTCTCTAATGATAATAGTATCCTCGAGATGATTAACCTCGTCGTTTTTCCACATGCTGCTACTATTAATAGTAAGAACTTCACTTATATGCCTGATACTTATGAAATTAAGTACATTCTTGATGGTATGGCTGATGGTAAGGCTGCTGGGCATGATGGCTTTACTGTGGAATTTTATAAACATTGTTGGGATATTATTAAGAATGATGTTACTGGTACTATTCAGGATTTTTTAATGGTATTGATTTGCCTAAGTTTTTCAAAAGTTCCAGTATTGTTCTCATTCATAAAGAACACAGTATTAAAACTTGGAAAAGTTTTAAACCAATCAGTATCAGTATTGTTATCTCTAAAATTATTTCTAAGATTATTGTTAAGAGAATTCAAACTGTTTTATGCAATATTATATCTTTGAATCAAACTGCCTTTATTAAAGGTAGAAATATTATTGATCAAGATCTTGAAAAAAGGAAGAGAGATGGGAACATTATCTTCAAGTTAGATATCAAGAAGGCCTTTGATTCTATTCGATGGAAATTTATTATACATGTTTTGAAGGCACATGGTTTTAATCTGGATTTCTGTAATCTGGTCTATAGAATCCTTAATAATAATTACTATTCTATTATTATTAATGGTAATTCTCGTAGGCATTTCATGGCTACTAAGGGTATAAAGCAAGGTGACCCTCTTTCTCCCTATTTATTTATCCTTGCTTTGGATTATTTTTCTAGATGCATCAATAAACTTTATATTGATAATTCGTCTCTTAATTATATGCACAGAGGCAACATTAGCATTTCACATTTATGTTTGCTGATGATCTTATTATTTTTACTAATTCCAATAAAAGATCAATTAAGAAAATCTGGAAGCTTATTACTCATTTTTAGAATTCTTCCGGTTTACATTTTAATTTCGATAAGTGTAATTTTTATGGGTCTAAGTATATCAGCAATTTAAAGCTTAATTGGATTGTTGACTATACTTTTTGTCACTATGCTGTTTTACCTATTAAATATCTGGGTTTTGTTTTAGACAAAATCCCTAAGAGATTTGTCTTATTTACTGAGCTGGTTGACAAAATTAGAATGAGAATTCATTGTTGGGAAAATAAGTTTCTTTCTTTTGGTGGGCGCATTATCGTTTTAAAGAGTATTCTTACTTCACTTCCTCTCTACTCTATTCAAGTGATGAATGTGCCCCAAGCTATTATTAGGAAAATTGAAATTATTTTTAACAGTTTTCTTTGGGATGGTTGTCGTAAGAAAGGGTTACATTGGAAATGCTGGGAGAAATTATGTAAGCCCACTTCAAATGGGAGTCGGGTTTTAGAAAATTGAATGATTCTATTAGATATAGTTATATGAAGCTTTGGCTTCATTTTAGAGAGCGTAACTCTCTCGGGCTCATCTTCTTAAATCTAAATACCGTAATAACATGCATCCTCTTTCCAGCATCGCTACTTCTAATGATTCTTATATCCGGAAAGCTATGTTAATGGTCTCTCATGATGTCGAGAATTTAATTTGTTGGGATGTTGGTGTTGGTAGTATTTCTTTGGTATGATGATCGGACTACTTTAGGTCCTTTTGCTAATTATTATGATGGTCCTCATGACATCAATGTTATCGTTAATGACTTTTGGAATAACTCTCGATGAAACATTTCTAAGTTATGCTCTACTGGTTAGTCACGTGGATGTTAATGCCATTGTTAATATTCCTATTGATAATAGTAGAAGGGATATTCCTAAGATTAAGAGTAAGTTTGGTGATTCTGTCACTAAAACTTTTGCTTTGGTTGATTCTTTTTCTGCTGGCTATGACCTTAGTTGGCTTTGGAACAAGTGGCTAAAGCCTTCTATTTCGTTTTTCACTTGGAGACTTTTACATAATTGCATTCCTATTGATGATCTTCTTAAGCTTAAGGGTTTAAGAATAGTTTCTAAATGTTATTTGTGTAATATTGTGGAAGAGACTCGTTTTACATACCTTCATAAATCTGTAGATTCATTGTTGATATTTGGACCAAGATTTTTGCTCTTTCATGCAGTATCCGATACTTTTATTGGTTATAATTCCATTCTTAATATGTTTCAAGATCTGGAATAGTAAGGGTCATATGTTCTCGAATAATATTCCCGCTATCATTATTTGGTTTATTTGGATGACTCGTAATAATATAAAGTATGATGGTATTTTTATAGTTCTTTTAAGATTATCAGGCAAATTTGTTCTTACATTGCTAAATGTTTTTCTTTGGTAGATTTTAAATCTACTAATAACAATTTTATTACTCGCTTTGATAAGTAATCTTAATCGCTCTAAGAATCCTGTTAATATGATCGTTCTTCGGTAGTGCAAACCACTCGCTCCTTTCCGAAAATTAATACGGATGCTTCTTGGTACCTTACTAAAGCTCGGTATTGGTGGTGTTATTCGGGATTGGAATGGTCTTGTTTTAGCTTGGTTTGCTCGCTCCTATGTTTGTGGCTTCGACTCCTTAATCGTGTAGTTCAGTTCGAAGTTTTTGCTTTACTTATTGCTAGGCATAAAAATGGAAGAATATTATTCTAAACCGATTCATTAATTCTTTTCAATATTTTTTCCTTAAATATAAACCGTCATCGGAGTGTTATGTTACGGATCGGAAGAATTAAAACGCTTTCGTCGGATTGAATGTGGTTTGGTCTCATACTTAGACGTGAAGCGCAATATACTGGCGGATTGGATTGCTAAATCTTGAACTAATATTCTCAGCTCGTTGTTACCGAGTTTGTCCCTCTATTTTTAAAATCTATTATCGCTTTAGATTTTTAGACATGTGGTCATTATTGATGTGTTTTATGTTTGTTTAGTCGTGTGCGTTTTGTATTTTTTCTTTTTTTGGAAAAAGAACCCAAAATTTTTATTTTTTTGTGATTTTGTAGGGTGTATGTGTTGGGACCTTTTTCCCGATATTGTATTTTTTTTATTGATGGAATAAAATTGAGCCTAAAGTGCTCTTTTATAAAAAAAAAAAAAATACAATATATTAATTTTCTAAATAGAATGCATAATAATTTGGTCTCTTTTACGCATAATAGCGTTATAGGATCTGCGACCAAGTCGCCCATTCGCTCTTCTTTATATAACGCATCAATGGAGAGACCAAAGATACGTTAACTGTGTCAACTGCGCAATATGCATCTCTTACTCTTCCTCTCACTCCTTCTCTTCTCACCGGCGGCGCATGCCGATCTCGCCGCCGACGGCGCCTCCCTAATAGCCTTCCGTGACGCCGTCGGTCGAGTGGTGCTCCCCTGGAACACCTCCATCTCGCCGTGCAAATGGAAAGGGGTCTCCTGCTCCGGCAACCGCGTCACCTCCCTCCGTCTCCCGGGTCGCGGCCTCATCGGCCAAATTCCCGCCGGAACCCTGGGTAATCTATCCAATCTCCGTACCCTCTCCCTTCACCACAACGCACTCTTCGGCCCCGTCCCCTATGATATCTCCAGATGCACCCAGCTCCAATTTCTCTATCTGAATCGAAATCGCTTCTCCGGCGAAATCCTGCCATTGATGTCCTCAATTACGTCCCTCATTCGACTGAATCTCGCCGAAAACAGTTTCTCCGGCTTAATCCCTTCCTCTCTCAGCAACCTAACGCAGCTTAATATGCTTTATCTGGTGAATAACAATTTCAGCGGCGAGATGCCGGCCGATATGAATTTCCCCAAACTCAAGTGGTTTAATGTATCTTTCAATCGGCTTAACGGATCGGTGCCGGAGAAGCTCAGAGTTTTTCCGGCGAGCTCTTTTTTAGGTACTTCGCTCTGCGGAGAGCCGCTTGCGTCTTGTCCCAAAGAAGCACCGTTAGCCCCGGCGATACCGCCGGCGCCGTCGGATTCTAGCTCTCTATCTGGCGGCGAAATTGCTGGAATAGTGATCGGTGCCGTGGCTTTGGCCCTTCTGATTCTGGCTGTCCTGTTTCTGTGCTTCCGGCATAGAAGTAAACCTGTGGAAGCGAGTTTGACGGAGAAGCCGGCCGCGAAGCTGCCGGAGTTCGAGATTAAGATTAAAAAAGTGGCTGCAGCCACCGCACCTCCGCCTGGAATCGCGGTTTCTAGGAAGCAATTGGTGTTCCTCGGGAATGCACCTAGGGTTTTCGATCTTGAGGATCTTTTGAGGGCTTCAGCGGAGGTTTTGGGGAAAGGGAGCTATGGTATCGCGTACAGGGCGGCGGTGGGGGAGAATTTGGAGGTGGCGGTGAAGAGATTGAAGAATGTGAGGATGCCGGAAAAGGAATTTGCAGAGAAGATTAAGGCCATAAGCGCAATGGAGCACCCTAATCTTGTAGCTCTCCGAGCATATTACTACGGGAGGGAGGAGAAGCTCTTGGTCTACGATTATATGCCATTGGGGAGTCTATCTTCTCTGCTGCACGGTTAGTTCCTCCTTCAGTACTTTTTTCAGTTAGATTTCAATATTTGTTTTCTATATGTTTTTCTTTTTTTTTTTTTTTTTTTTTTTTAGTATTAATAGGGATCTATCATTTCTTTTTGTTTTTCCAAAAAAAGAATTAAATAAAGTAAGTAATGGTGAACAGTCAACGCTTGAAAATCTTCCAATTTTCGTGTTTTCCCGATCCTGTCAACAACCATCTTGACAGATCGATCGGAAATACTCTCGTTGACCTCGTCATCGCCTTCTTCTCACTGAATTCTTTCTAAAACTTTCCAAAGTTTCAATTTTTTCGTTTAGAAAATAATGAGGGCCGCGCCCAACAAACAAAAGATTCAATTTTTTCAAACTGAAATTTCAAATGTCAAACAGGAAACAGAGGCACCGGTCGTCCCCCTCTGAAATGGAAAACCAGAATCAAAATCGCTTTAGAAGCAGCTCGGGGCATTGAATTCATTCACTCAAGTTCTCCTTCTGCATCTCACGGCAACGTCAGATCTTCCAACATTCTCATCACCAGCTCTTACGGAGCTCGAGTTTCCGATCATGGCGTCGCTCATCTCGTTCCCTCATCTCCCCCACAAAACTTGACTCCAGAGTCGGATGTTTTCAGCTTCGGCGTTCTACTCCTCGAGCTGGTTACTGGTAAAGCTCCGGCGGCAGGCGGCGGAGTAATTAATCTGCCGCGATGGGTAGAGTCTCTGATTCGGGAAGAAAGAACAAGAGAGTTGTTTGATGAGGAGTTGGTGAGGTTTAGGAGTCCGGAGGAGGAAATGTTGATGCTTTTGCAGGTTGGAGTTGACTGTTCTTCTGAGAATCCGGAGCATCGGCCGGAGATTTCGTCGGTGGTGGCGAAAATTGAGGAGGTCCAGCATTGGGCTGATCGGAAGAAGGACAAATTGAAGGAGAAGGAAGGTCCTGTTTTTTGATGATGTAAATTATAATTGCTTCGGAGAGTCTAGAAATTATTACCTTCCTCAAACGAGTTGTCATTAGATACTCTTATGAAGGGAAAAAATTTACGTATGTCAATCATACGCAGAGCTCTTGTAATCTACGTGTGACCCCGTGCGTACGATTGACGTACTCAAAATTTTTCGTTATCGGAAGGGGATCAGCCGCATACAATGATTTTCCAAGTCTAGATTTTTTTTTCTTCATTATATTTGGTTTGTAGATTTAGGATGAGTGATTTATTCATTCTTTGATTAATATTTTGTAAATTATTTTGATTGATTATTGCTACTCATTATACCTATTAAAGATTTTGGTACCTTAACAAAGTTCTTGTTTTTTCAATGTTTCATTCATTTTGGATCCAATTTTATTGTTTATTATTGTTATCTTTTTAAGTATAGAGATGTTGGGCTTTAATTTATTCATGAGTAACATGAAGATTTTGCTAAAATAGTTATTAGAAAATTAGAATAAAATAGACAGAGTGAATATAAAATTAGAAATTCTAGTATTTCTCTAGTAGGTATGATTGTATGAAGTATGAGTTGAACAAATTATTGAATGGGTCATGTTTAGCCTATAACCTTTTAATTTGTACACATTATATACTTGAGTTAAGACTAGGGTCTGTTTGGGGCAGCTTATTTGGTGCAGTGACATTTTGAAAACTCACCTGACCTGTTTGGGTAAACTGCGTTTTGGTAGCTTATGCATTTTCAAAATGCAGAAAACAACTTTTTCACACCGCGCCTATCTGATGGTAGCTTTCTGATCGCGGAATGGTTTTTCCAAAAAATAAAATTTGGTAATAACCACTGCACTTAGTTTATCAATAGATTATTTTTAATCAGCTTATCAACAAATTATTCAATAAGCTGCATTCAATGTCATGATAATATATTTTTTATTTAATTTAACTAACTTATAATCTAACTAAGCGTTTAAACACGTTCAACGAGCTCAATATAACAACACTAAAACCAGTTCAATAATAATCGAAAGCTTCAAAGCATTAATTAAAAGACTAAATGACCTCCTAATTTAGCTTACTTTATTATAATCTAATTCAGTGACTCACAAGAGGAATCCAATATGTTAAATTTACCTATATTAAAGATCACTATGTCACTTAAATGCTGAAATAATAATTTGTTATCAAAGGAATCAAAATAGAGATTTTTTAATTGGAGATTTTTTATATCTTGGTTAAATTTATTAAATTGTATTTCCTTGTAATATAAATGAAATCCTATTTTTCAAGGTTTTAAAAATCGAACCGGACAACTGATCGGTAAAAAATGAGGTTCAAGGTTTAAAGGTTGAACCGGGGGTTCAATCTAATGACAAATAAATCATAACTTTATTTAAAAATAACATTAATTGTGTAATAATGGTATTTTTCAGAGTTGATGTCAAGGGTGTTATATATTAAAATTAATTTATTCTACAGTGATTTTGAGCAAATTATTCTCATTAAAAAAAGATAATTATTTTTTAAAAAATAAATCATCAAATTATTTTAAAAATAGTAAAGTTTTCATATATTTTAATAAAATTTTCATATATTTTAATACTTTATATAACACATAATAAAAATATATTTTGTTTGGAAGAATATTATTATTATCAATATTTTATCATTACTAATATTCATAATCTTATATTATTTAAGAAATTTTATTTTTAGCTTTAGATAAAAAAATATTTGTTTACTAAAAATGATATATTATCAAGAATCTTTCATTAAAAAATATTATATGAATTTTATTAATAAAAAAATAAATTTATTTATTTTTTGTTCTATGTATTAAATTGATTAATTAAATAGCAATCACTTTTTTTAAAAAAAAAATTATTAGCTATATCATTATGTAAATCAATATATCAAATTTAATACTTTGAGTTTCACTAGCAACATTTATGGCTCTATCTAAAAATATTGTTTCCCACGTTCGTATTACTTTTAGCCGCACATCTCAAAGAGACATACACTAGTTAGCATCTAAAAGAGAAGATATATGAAGAAAAAATAAATTGTAATAATATCAAATAATTTTGTTTATCTTTTTTAGATATAGTCGGGTAGGGCTGTTGACGATCCAATTTTGGGTCGAGGTGGGCGAAGGGAGAAGGATGGTAACCACCACAACTGTAAAAAAGAGAAGGGGAAACGAGAAGAATCAACTCACCGCAACCAACAGTCACCGAAAAATCATCACTAGCCACCAAAGCCATATAGAGTAGAAGTGGGCATGCGAGACGACAAAGAAGGAATGCAGACGTAGAAAAAGAAAAAAACATCACGAATAAATGCGGGCAATGGGGTTGAACATGTGGCTCGCATTTAAGTAACTTATCAAAAAATGCATTACAACCACGATTTCCAAACATGCATAATCGGTATTTCCCCACCACAGTGCTCTTTTTAAGCTATGCCAAACATGTCCTTAGTCTCAAAGAAAAAAATAGTGCCAAAATCATCTAAAATTTTTTAAATCGAGGTTGAATAAATCTCAATGAAGGATATTTATAACCTAATTTTAAAATGATCGAGATTATTTTAATATTTGTATAACTTTTAAATTAAAATGATCTATCTAAATAATTGAAGACTATTTTGGAAATTTATTAATTGTTTGTTTGTGACAGCTTGTGCTTTTCAGGATAAACAACTTATTCTGAAGTACGACATGCACGTTGATCGTAGGAGTCGACTGCAACCTGCGTTTAGTGTAAAAAACCAAAATGCGGCAGATAACGTTTTAAAAAATGTACGAACTAAACGTTTAGGCAGTATTTTTGAGATCGTATTAACGCCGTTTTTGAAAATACAATTTATAAACGTTGCCAAACTTACAAGCTGCCCCCAAAGAGGAAAAAAATTTGCGTCCGGACACCGGACGCAGAGCTGCGTCCGGAGTCTGTGAGAGCACACCCCATGTACACCCCATGTACACCCAACTTGCAGAGGAGTTACATGGGTGGTACATGGGTGTTACATGGAGTGTATTCCCGTTGTCCGGACGCAGAGCTGCGTCCGAACGCAATGGAGTGTATTCCCGTTGTCCGGACGCAGAGCTGCGTCCGGACTGCGTCCGGACACCGGACGCAGATTTTTCTCCCCAAAGAGACCCCAAAATCTTTAAAATCCACACACTTTTGCGTTCGTATTAAAGCCGCCTTTAATAAATTGGGCATGTCCATTTGTAGAAGTCTGTTCCGCGGGTCCAATGGGTCATCGATTATAGAAATGGCTGGATAGTTGAATCTCCACTCGTAGAGGTCCAAGACATCGCTAGACGGAATCTATGGCGGAGAACAGCACATGGCAAGCGTCTTCTCCGCCTTCTCCACCTCCGTCGTCTTCCTCAGGATTTTCAGGCGAACGACAGATCCTTAGATTCACAGCCTTCCAGAGCTCTGTGGACGAGGGCTTTTGGAGGAGACTTTCCTCTCTCAAGCTCGATACTCTGGGGCTTGACCAGTCCCCGATCCCCATCACTGGCGAGTTTTTTTTTTATGCTCCCATTTTCCGACTTTGAACTTTACTTCTTACGAGATCGCTCGCCTAATTGTAGGTTTCTACGCGCCATGTTCACACCCGCAAGTGCCATATCCGTTAAAACTTATGGCAGAGTCCCTTCCAGATGATCCCCGCGAAATATCATCATCGTCTCAGTTGGTTCTTGGCAACAGGAATAAATGCCCGGCCCCAGGAACTCTGTACAATACAAATACGCTGGAGGGCTTCCATTCTCTTGATAAGGATGCTCTTCTGAAGATGGAAGCAAAAAAGGTCAACTCTTTGGAGTTCTCATTTTGAAAAAAAAAGAATATCGATTTTTACATCTCTAAGGTGTATTGTTTTTGGTGTATCATGTGCTTAACTGTTGAACTGATAGCCCGATTGTCGACTGCTGCTTAGATTTTTGATGATATTATAAGCGGGAAGGCGGATGAGGATTGTTCAGTGCTTTCAAGGTTCCTTCTTATCTCATTTGCTGATTTGAAGAAATGGACTTTCCATCATTGGTTTGCATTTCCAGCTCTGTCGCTTGAACCTCCAGCAACCCTTGTTAACATGCAGCCTGCTTCAGAAATGTTCATTCCACAAGAGGTATTCTTTTTATAGGTGCAGAAGTCATCATGGAGCACCTTCCTCATTCTGCAGAGTTTCTACTGACGCTGTTATTCCATGACAGGCAAAATCTTTAGCAATGGCGTGTAATGAATGGCGTAATTCAAACATAACAGCAGGTTGATCATGTATTTTTTATGTGAGGATACTATTTTATGTTATTCATTTGTTGATTTAATTCTCATTACTGTGCTTGGTATATTTTTTGTCAAACTGTAGGTGTGCCATTCTTTTTTGTTGTTATATCATCAAATGCACATTTTACCATTCGACCATTGAAGGACTGGGAAGCTTTCCACCGTGATGGTGAAAAGGTATGTTCGTGGTATAAATTGCTATTTTGCAGCATGCAGTAGATCCTTCTATCTGATTTAGATGTAGTTCCCAAAAATTATAGTCATGCATCACCTTTTAAGGCCTCTCTTCATACATTATTTAATTTTACTTAAATATTGATTTGGAGTTTCGATTAATCTTTGGCTCAAACTGTTTGCTGCATCCATCAGCTGCTCTTCGGTTTCTATGATCCATGTAATCTTCCTAGTTATCCAGGATGGCCTCTTCGCAACTTCCTTGCATTCATTTGTTTGAGATTGAGGATGGAGAAGATTCAGTTTTTGTGCTATCGGGAGAGGCGCGGTTTGGCTGATATGGATTTATCCCTTGTAGGAGAAGCATTTGTTCTGCTTCCACAAGGTAGATCATCTGTTTATGGGTAAAGGCCCATTTCGTGTTATAATCTGAACTAAAACAGGCCCAATTAATCCAACATGATCTCTTGTACTTGAACATGCTTATGATAGATTGGAAGGACCCTCTTTGTGTTCCTAAAGCTGTAGGATGGGACCTTAAACCTAAGCTTATCGACCTGGCGGCATCAATGGACCCAAAGAGGTTATATTTTTTTTTTTCTGTTTGCAATAAGCATCTTAGTATCTTGGTGATAAATGTACCCATTTAAAGATGTTCCTCTTATTTTGATGTCCACAGGTTAGCTGTCTCCGCAGCAGATCTTAATTTAAAGCTCATGAGATGGCGAACCCTTCCATCTCTAGACATTAATATCCTATCCTCTGTTAAGTGTCTCCTTCTGGGTGCTGGTACATTAGGATGCCAGGTTGCCCGCATGCTGATGGTTCGTCACAAGGGATTCTTTTATACATTCTAAATTTTCATTCTTTCTCTCTCTCCAATGGTTCCAATTTCTATCTTCAGGCTTGGGGTATTAGGAAGATAACATTGCTTGATAGTGGACGTGTTGCTATGTCCAATCCTGTCAGACAGTCTCTGTATACATTGGAGGATTGCCTTAATGGTGGTGAGTTAAAAGCTGTTGCAGCAGCTAAAAGTCTAATGAAAATTTTTCCAGCTGTGGTGAGATTCAACTTTCACAGATTGTTTTCTTAGAAGAATTCATATATTGCAACCACTGATTATTATTATTTTATTATTGTAGGAAGCTGAGGGTATTAAGTTAGCAATTCCAATGCCAGGGCACCCAGTGCCTGCACAAGAATCAGGTAATGTGCTTAAAGATTGCGAGCTGCTTCAAAGTTTGATTGCATCCCATGATATCGTGTTCTTATTGACTGACACGAGGGAAAGTAGATGGCTTCCGACCCTTCTTTGTGCAAATGAAAGCAAGGTGAAACTAGCAACCTAAAGTATTCTTATTTATGAGATTTGAAGTACAAATGACCAGCATCGACACTCTCACTCCGGTGAAAAGTCCTTCAGATTTTTGTTTTTATAACTTTATTCTATGGTTTAGTTCCTCCGTTATTCTGAATTGCCTAAAATGTAATTCTATTTTTACTAAGTTTGCTATAATATACTTCAATGATTACTTTAAATAACTATTTCAGAATGTCAACTCCATAGGCACGCTTGTCACTATTTTTGGGGTATCCTATCACTTTTAATTGATGTGTATATTATTTACTTAACATAAGATTTTTAGGCTGCCTATTCTCTATATTGGAATCGATAGGAATCATTTGTATAGCTATTTATTGACAGCTATTCTCTAGAGTTCAGTTTTGTTAGTCTGTGAATGCCTGAATTGCTGATGTAGATCACGTGCTTTTATAATGCACCCTTTTAAGCATTTAGACATACTTGCATGAGAATCTTGAGATGGTCATGTTCAGTGCCTTAACCATGATGTAATTTAGCAGTCTTTTAAATCTCTTGTATAGCAAGCATTTAAAAGCTTCTCGACTTTAAAGGGGAAACTTATTGTTATTGTTTCCGTGGCATTTAAATCACATAATAACTGATATACTTTTAAGCATGTAGATTTCTCTAGATGTTTGTTGGAGTTCCTAAGATTGATCTAGATGTATATCGGGTTCTTAGTAGTTCAAAGTGCACTATTAATACTGTTGTATCTAGAATGCCAAAACTCGAACCCAGAGGCTTAACCACGTGCATGTATGATGTGCTACAAAACAATACACAACAGAGATCAAGAAGAACAGTTAACAAGCAAGAAGAGTAATTATGTTCAGCTTTTTAGCCTATTTCCATAGAGAGAGAATCCGACTCATTGAAAACACAGAGACCACAAACATGGTATACTTAGAAGGAACACTTACTATTTCTTACGAAATTCAAAGCACATTTGCACATAATAAAGAATTAGCCTAGTTGGAATCTCTGACATGCATGATTTATCTCAAACATCTGACATTCAAGATGATGCCGATCGTAGCTAATATTACTCATTAGTGCTGAAATCCTTTGTTCATCGCAAGAGATAATCCAAAACGAGTGATTTTTACTCCAAGAAATCTCCGCAAAGTGGTTAAGCTTTGCTTTTTCAATTGCACGCGAAATGCTAAGCTAAGAAAGTATGTGATGAAAACCTCCAAGATCTGGCTTGCAAACCCGAGCTGAGATGATCTCATATACAGCTGTCGTGCATGTAATCCATAGTTAAAAGGAGAAAAAATCAATGTTGGCTCTCATCCTCAGGCGTATATAAGTTCTATTTTTTAGATGAAATTTTTGTCCTTGCACATGCAATCCATGTTTTTTGCAGAATGTGGATCTCCTTTGTGATATCTTGGCTAGTTGAGCTAGATGACTAAGACTTGAAGGACAAACTATACTATGCAAATATGATCTACCCGATCAACTGTTGAATTCTTCCCATCATTCCTGAGTTAGTTCCAAAATTTTTTTCTGTAAGGCAACCTTTTTCTTTATTCTTTAAAATATGATGCTCCAACACGATCTGCTACTACTTATCAGTCGTATTCTTAAATTCTTCCAAAATAATTAGATTTTTGAAGGAATTTTGTTTCTTCAATTCAAAGCTACCAGAATTCCAATTTGAAAAATTTGGACCATCATTGACACCGGAACTAGGAGGAAATTCAATGGAAAATGCAAAACAAAAGTTTAAGCCCCGTTTGTATCGGCTTTTGAAACAGTTTTTGCTAAAAACTCAGTTTTATAGGTGTTGTTTCACCTGTTTTCATCTCGTGCTCGCGAACATGTTTCGATTTACTGTATATTCACGACCTCGAACCGCGTGGGGTGTTCTGCTGTTTGCGAATAGACAGTTACGTGAATACCCTCGATCCTCTGCCTCGCTCCATCGTGCCCTAGCTGCTTGAGAAAGCCTACCCCGCTAGCCTTGCCTCGCTTCAACACGCATCATCTCCGTTTCACCGTATGTATGATCCTTGCAAAAATGCACATACTTGAAAGCAGGAATCACAAGTCCCCTTCTCCTATATTCTTCTACTAGACCCTTTACCTTCTCCAACATGTTTTCACCATTACTCTTCTCCTACTTTCTTCCTGAAAGGCATATTTTTTTGTTGAGGGGAAAGGCATAATGTTCTATTTCACCATTGATGTTGAGATGATAAAGAATTATTTTTTTTTACAAGAAGTTTAGGTATACACAGAAGTTTCCTCTGCAGATTTTGCTTATTTATGGAATAAACGCATGTTAATTTGATTTTTTAGGAAGATTTATACGCATACCGGTCACTTCGAATGTATTTAGTGATTGGTGGAGACCCTGCCTATGCTAGAATTGGTTTATTTCTCTGTTTAAAGGTCAGATGATGTTATTTTCTTATGGTATGAAAGATTTGAATGCTATAATGGTTTTTTTGAAAAAAAAACGAAAGTTCAGATTTTAGATACGCGAACCGAAGGGAATTGGCTTGTGCGCATGTAAATACCCCTTGATTTTTGGATAGATTGGTAGAACAGCTGATGTAAATGTTTTCCTGCTCTATTTGTATGGTATGATTGTAGGCTTTCCTTTCATTTCAGCTTTATGCGAGAGGATTTTGTATATGCAAACTCCATCCATTGCTATTTTATTTGAAGTGAGTTTGCGGGGAATTAATGTCTACAATACACAATTCCTTTAAGTATATATAGCCCATCCCCTTCTCCTAAAGTTCCATATTTACGGGTCCAATAGTTTGGTGTGACAAAACTATGTATAAAAAGGTGGATTTCACCTAAAGTTACTAGCAGTGTTCTTAAAATTAGTCTTGTTATCTCCTTTCACTTTCTTGCTTCACACTTGCGATATTCTGTTTTTGGGAATTTATGTTGTATATGTGAAACTGTATTACTTGCGTGGCATGTGTATAAACACGTGAATTTATGCTAAATATTGATGAAAACTGTAATATTTATGTGCCTTGAAATTTTATGGTCAATATGTTCCAATCTTTTATGATCAATATAACATTTTACATCGTATCTCAAGATGGTAGATACAATAAAAAATGGGCAATGCAAGCGATAGTATATCATTAGCTGTATGGGAGAAAGAAAAAAAAAATGATTTTGTGATATTTGCTTGAGTGAGATTTAGAAAATAGGCCGACAACACATTTCAACAAAAAAGGTTGACAAAATATCACAAAAGTTTTCAAGAGAGATAGGGAGATTTTATGAAACAAAATTCAATTGAGGGACAAATGTGATCAATTAAAATATGATTGAAAATTTTGGAAAGAACTCAAAAGTTGATTCACTCGACTTGGTTGAGATCTAGTTAACAACACCATAGATCCATCTGCAAAATGGTGGACGGAGAAGCTACAGGTAAATTTAAAATTTTATTATATGTAATTGTTCAATTAAGTTAAATGTAGAAATATTATGAATGATTTTACCTTCATTTTTGTTAACGACAGATTATGTCAAATGCTAAAAAATTTAGATTTGGTGGAATCAAGCCTGAATTAGAGGAGAAGCTTGATCTAATATTCAATGGAATTACTTCGATTGGTGGACATTCCTGGACTCCTCAAGACTCTCAATACCCTAGAAAGATGTTACCGGGATCTCTCTATTTTTTTAAAAAAATTCAGATTTGACATCCAATACTATGCTGATCAATATGCTACCTTTTTGCACTCATCAACGACGACATCTTATTATCACCATCAAGAGAATCAAAATTAAGTGATTTGTACCATTAATTAATCTCAATTGTGAGGACATGTCTTGGTTTTCAATCACATAGAACCCAAGTTGTGTGGGTGTGTTGTTGAAGCTTACCAATTGTGGGGTTCGAAGCCTAGCTGAGATGATGCTTCATATATAAGCTTTTGATACAAGAGTTGACCCAAACCATAGTAGATAAAATAAATACTATTACTCAAAAGCAAATATGATTACAAACAAAGACACTTGAAATAGGAAAAACAATGACACAAACACAAATATCTAGCGTGGTTCGAAGGTGGTGCATTGCGGTTTGAGGTGGTGGAAACTGAGAGTTGTAGGTGGTTGGGTGGTCTAAAGGCAGCTAGGGGATGGTTGGCTTGCAAGTGGATAGCTACGGGGAAGTTGGAAGGGAGATGGGAAGGTGGTGACAGCAAGGGGTGTAGGGTTGTAGGGTTGTCTGGCGGCCTGGAAACAAGAAGGAAAAAAAAGCGGGGGAGGGGGGGGTGGTGGCACAAAACAAGGATGGGGCGAAAGTGCCGTCTGATACAACACAGTGGGAGGGGGGGAGGTGGGGGTGGGGTTACGAGACTCCTGAGGCTGTTCTGACAGAAATCTCCAAGCAAAACTAACCCTTGAATACACAAAACACATATTAATACTATTAGGCGATAAAAGAGTGGCTCAATCCTGTTGGGCCACAACTCCTAGCCTTTTAAGAGGACGTCCGACCCTCCCTTCACCATCTGAACCGGTCCAATTTGTCGTAGGCCATGGCCAATCCATATTCACGTCCGCATTAGCTTTCTTCTTGCGTACGACTCAATGTCAAGAGACAAAATCCTAAGCCACGTAGACCCCATTAAGCTTTACATTGTATTGAAGGAATTTTCACCCTTTTTCATGCAATTCCAGTGAAGGGCGCCCAAATCGAGGCATTCACATTCTGAATTATGAATTCTAAAGTATCAGAAGTCTGATCTGATTTGATCAAATTGATAATGCTATTTGTATTTTGCAATTATATTCAATGAGATAATGGATTTTATTGCAAAGGTTCTTATGAAATAAAAGAAAGGAAAAAAAAAAAAACTAGGTGTTGAATTTCAGTGAGAAGTACCCATTAGCCCGTGTTTGTGTAAATACGAACAACAGAGCAGCCTTGAGTGACTGGATTCTTCATCCAGCTAGTTTGTGCTTAATAGCACTGTTTTTTTTTCCTTCTTTGTTTTTTCAGAGTAGCATTGATGTAGGAGCGCCTCCCGCTTTGAACGTAGGACACATGCGCGCGGGACCGATCTGTGCTCTAGCGCCTGGACAGACCGGTCCAGGTAAGGGTTGAGCCGATCGACTCCTCTTAGGTTTGGAGTGTCATTTCAACAATGGGTTCAGTCTTAATTATCTAGGGCATATATATTTTGCCTCTAGTGGTTTAGCTTTTAGTTTGTGTGAGTTTCTATTGATACATTTGCTTGCATCTCTTTTCTTCCTTTGGAGGCTGTTTTGATAGAATTCTCAATGCAAAAACTAACCCTAGAATGCACAAAACACATATAAATACTATAAGGCGACAAACGAGTGGCTCAATCATGCTAAACGACAATTGCCGGCCTCCTAAGAGGTCGGTCGACCCCCCCTTCGTCATCTGGACCAGTCTAATTGACCGTAGGCCTTGGCCAGTCCATATTCACGTCCGCGTCAGCATCCTTCTTGCGCACGACTCTATGTCAATAGACCAAATCCTAAGCCACGTAGACCCCATTAAGCTTTACCCGTGCTATTTTCTTGACTGAATTTTCACTCTTGTTCATGAAATTCAAGTGAAGTGCGCCCAAACTAAGGAATTCACATCCTCAATTATGAATCCTAAAGTATCAGATATCTGATCTCATTTGATCAAATTGGTAATACTATTTGTATTTTAGAATAATATTTGATCAAAATTTCATAAGATAATGTATTTTATTGCAAAGGTTCTTATTAAATAAAAGAAAGGAAAAAAATTAGGTGCTGAATTTCAGTGAAAGGTATCCATTAGCCTGTGTTTGTGTGAATACAAACAGAGCAATATTGAGTGATGAGATTCTCCATTAAGCTAATTGGTGATTTTTGTTTTGTTTTTTAGAGTGGCATTGATGCAGGATTGTCTCTCGCTTCGAACGCGGGACGTATGCGTGCGGGACCAACACGCTCTCTAGCGCCCGTACAGACCGGTCCGGGTAGTTGTTGAGCTGACTGGCTCCTCCTCTTAGGTTTGGAGTCTCCTTTCAACAGTGGGCCCAATCTTAATTATCTAGGGCATATATATTTGCCTCTTGTGGTTTAGGTTTTCAGTTTTGTGTTAGTTTCTTTCGAGACATCTGTCTTGTTTTTTTCTTCCTTTGAGGGTTTTATCTGAGGGTTCGAGCAGTGCTCCAGCGGTATCTCGCTCTTTAGATCTTAATTATCTTACCTATCCCTTTATGCATCCTTCCAACGTCACTCCCGGCTGCCCTCCATTGATGCGACTGTCCCGAATAGCCGCACATTGCTATTTTCCCTGCAATTTTCCAATTCCGGCAGTTCTCTTGTTGTCATGCAGTCCCCTGCATTGCGTGTCACTGCCGCCAACATTGCCTCTCACTGCAGCCACCTGTAAATAACCATTCATTGTTGTTTTCCGCTGTTCCAGCCACCTAACCAGTTGTTTATCTCATTCCAGCTTGCTTCCATTGCCGCAACTCATCCCTTTCACTGCCACCCTCCTCCTCACTTGCTGCCGCAACCTAGGACAGCCCTTTCCAGCCGTTTCCTTGCTGTCCAGCCCCCTCTTTCTTGCCACCACTGCCCAGTACAGCAACTGCCCTTTATTGTTGTTGCCGCTTCGCACTTCCCCTTACGGTTACCAACACAGTTTTGCTTCCGCCACGCTTTCCAGCCCTGCACCCACTATTTGCTATCTTTTTGGAGGACCAAAGTCTCACAATCACCACCACCACTCCGAGATCCACCCTAATTTGAGTTTATTTTGTTGTGTATGTTACTATTTTTATTTTTGTTTGTTAGATTGTATTACCTTTTTTGAATTCAGCAATAATTTTTTATTTTTCTATGATTGTTGGGATGAACTCTAGTATCAGGCATGACATTAACATCTAAATCATGCTTATTTACTTATGTTGCAATTACTTTTACAGATTGCTATTACTGCAGCCTTGGGATTTGACAGTTACCTTGTCATGCGTCATGGTTCTGGTCCTGTACCTGTTTTCTCTGATATGCAGAATACAAGTAGCAGTTCAACCGACAAAGCTGGGGTTGTTGATTCCACTGTAACTCAAATGCACAAAAAATCAACAAAAAATGAGGATAGAGGGCAGCGTCTAGGGTGTTACTTTTGCAATGATGTTGTTGCTCCTATAGATGTACTATTTTTTAAAATTTGCCCCCGTAAACTATTTTTTTTCATCATATTTCAAGCTTCTTTCCTTAATTGTTTTACTTAATTTTATAACTGGGTGCATTTCTTGTTATAGTCAACTTCTAACAGGACCTTGGATCAGCAATGCACAGTCACACGACCTGGACTTGCACCTATTGCCTCGTCTCTTGCGGTAGAGTTGGTGGTTGGGCTTTTACATCATCCTAAAGGGTAAATCAGAGTTTCTCTGCTATATTATGCTTTTCTTATTTTTTCCTTCTTGATCGTGAATTTCTTCTCTCTCTTGAAATTTTCAATTCTAGCATTACTTCAAATTTCTTAGCTCTCATGAAGCCCCTTTGTGTGATGGAATCATTAAGAATGTTTTTTTGATCTCTTGTAAAAGGAAAAGGAAACAGAAGGAAATGGATGGGTACAATGCATATAATTTTCTTGAGTTTTGTGGAAAATGGAAAATGAGAGATAGAGAGGAATCTTGTCACACTCGTTGAAGCTGTTAGTTAAAAAATTCTGAATTGTTCTGTTGTTTGATACCTGCATGAATGCTGGACGATTTTGAGCAGTTTGATACTATCCTGCATTGCAGGGGAAGCATTCCCACTGCGTTGCAGATTCTGCAGGTTTCTGTAAGAAAATTTGAGGAAAATGATTTGTTTCCATACCTACATTGCTTTAAAACGATACTTATGTGATTTAATGTACATTTCATTTGTTCTCCCCTTGCTAAACCTAAAATCAAACACACCTTGAGAGTTTTATGTGTGACCATGAACGTTTTTGCTTCAACAATTATTTTTTATGTCCCTTTCACCATGAAGCTGATAATTCCTTTGCTGTTTCTTCTCTTTTGAACTTTATGACGTGCCCATTTTGCCTAAAGGCGTCCAGCTCATACGTTGGCTTGTTTGCAGGATAAATGCTCCAGGGGAGATTTCTAGCTCCATTGTAGGCAGCAGTGATAGGCCCCTTGGTATTTTACCACATCAAATCCGAGGTTCTCTTCCTCAGTTTTCTCAGCTGACGCTCCTAGGCTACTCATCAAAAAGCTGTACTGCCTGCAGTGATGCTGTCAGTTCGTTTCTTCTAGTTGCTTTGATTATTAACCAGTGTACTATTTGTTATCACGTGGAATTGTGCAGTCTTAAATAGGAATTCTGTTCTTACAATTTTCTTTCCATTGTTATTCCTTTTTTATTTTCTGCTGAAATTATTATCACTGTTAATAAGGAATGAAAGGAGCTATAGAATCATGTATTAAATAATATAAATTTTTTTCCATGGACTCATACATTAACATGAAAGAGGAGTGATACCGGCATAGGTGTATGATTGTAGAATCTGTAAAATAGTAATCAATAATTGTTATGAAGATTTCTGGATACAGAACCGTAAATATGAATACTATTGATGTAAAAGAAGAACAATAATAGACACGGCACCACATGGACTGCCAACTCCAAGATACGGCTGCAATGAAGATGAAAGGGGCAGCCCAATCTTTCCAGAAGAAAGAAATTCGCAATCCTAAAAACACACCCTCCTATGCACAAAACAACCCCTATATGTAAGCACTAAGGCCCTCTTATTACAAGCTTGCCATCCAAATAGAAAAACGCAAAAAACCGAGCTTTAATATAATATAGATAACAGTGGTACTGACACTCCCACGTTATTCTCTTGGGTTTGGAGAAGATTTGACTCATGTCTCCAATTCCAACTTGGATACATTGAAAATGCAGTTGCTCTAATCCCCAGGTAGGTCAGGATTGGTGATCCAAATATCTGCCCTAGCTAATAGGTCAAGATCAGTGATATCTGAAGAAATCTTAGTTTGATGTTCATTAAGTTGTAAACATTGTTCTCAATTGATTTAAACTTTCTGTAGCACTCAATTTCACTTATTGAATAATCTTTGGCAACACACCAATCAACTAATTGATATAAAAGAACATGATAAATTTTATAAGCAGCAAAAGTTCTTCGAGATTGTTGGCTGCATTCACGAGATGTAAAGGTTCCAAGAAGCTAGTAGGTTTGGTGCAAAAATAAAACTCTTGTACTTCACCGCATGATTCTTTATTTTCATGAGAACCGTGTCCTGTTGAATATGAATTGAATTCCAACATATTATTCTAAGGAGTGATTTTACAGTCATGATGCAAAACTAGCAATAGATCCTTCAGTTTTGTGTTTACACCTTGATCATATCTTGCATTTTTAATTGTTGGAGCAAGGTTTTAGCTTTTGGAAGGATTTTCTATTTCCCGATCTAGAAGTGCTGGATCTTCAAGGTTTTCATTCTGATTGGTATGAGCCGGAGAAATATCTACTAGTATGTGATCATCACATTCATCCACATATTCATCCAAACATAATTACTCTTCAAGATAATGTACACTTGTTTGACCTCTGAATGTAACAATGGGTCAATGATAATGAACATAATTGGCTAGATTGTGTCGACATCTTTGTCAACATCGCCAGAAATAGGACTGCAAGAGGTTTGGTAAAAATCATATAATTCACTAGTAACATAGAAACTCTTCTAATATGAATGTTGTTCACTTTGAACTCCACTAGATCGTGTTGCCAAACGTCGATGCAGGAACTTTTAACTCCAGGAATTGTAACGTATTTCTCCTCGTCATACACATGCTGATCATATGCAGGTATCCACGATGACCCCAACAATGGACCTTCAGACCTATCGAAATTTGAGGATTCTTGATGAATTGGTTTTCATCTTCTTCCTAAAGAATTTTGTTTTCTTAATCCACCTCATGTCCTTCCAAATTTCTTTTTTTAAAAACATCTATTTTTTCTTGAAGACATCAGATCTCCCGTTGTAAACCATCCATAATGAGTTCTTGATTGGGACGAGCAATGGTTCTTCGTGTAGGCATCTTAGGTCAGCACTAGGATATCCGACAATGAAGAAATGATGTGGGCCTGTGCTGGAGATGAAGGTTTTAAGCAGAAAAATCAGCTTGGAAATGCCAAAATAGAAAAACACGGGAAAGTGAAAACATAAAACAACAAGCAAGAACCCAAATTTTGTTCTTGCACTATGTCGACATGATATGATTTCAGGGTTTGGACAATAAAACAGAGAAACCAATCCAAAAATTTGGATGAAAATTTGGGAGAGTCTTAGTTGAGAACAAGTAAAACAAATCAACAACAAAAGACACAAAACATGAAGAAAAAAATAGGGAAGAACAAGAAGAATTGTGCATGCTCTTATCTTGCATTAGGTTGATCGACTGAAATGAGCGCACAACGCTTAGCTCTGATACAAAATGATACAGACAAAGGGGTATGATTGTAGAATTTCAGCAAAACAGTAATCAAGAATTGTCGTGTAGATTTTTGGAGACAACGAAGAACATAAAGGAATATTATTGATGTAAAGGAAACGCAAGAATATACAAGACAAGACACTACCTAGACTGCCAACTCATGCAACTATAAGGAGGATGAACGGGTAACCCAATGATATCGGAGTTAACCCAAACTACAATGGAATAATAATTTTATTGTTGGAATTCAAAGTGGTTACATGCAAAGACATTGAAAATGGGAAAACAAAAGACGCCGACACGAAAATCCCTCTGGGGCAAGAATTGAAGGTGGACGGCTGCATGTTGATGTAGTGGAAACGGGGAGTGATAGGGGGTAGGGAGGCTTAGCGATAGCGAGGGGAAGGTGTTTTGGTGGTTGTACAACAAGTAGGAGGCTATGGAATGGGCGACGACAAGTTCGACATGGCTGTTGCTGTTGGATAGCATGGGCGGTGCACGAGAGGCACCAACAATAGGATGGGTGCGTAGGGAAGTGGCAGCAACACGTTGGCAAGGGAAATAGAGAAGGCAATATGGAGGTAATCATCATCTTGGAGCAGGATACAATCGGAGCATCACCTGTCTTCTGTTACAATCCTAGCAAGAGAGAAAGATGCCGACAACAAAAATCTAAAAAAACAAAAATTGAACCTAATTGAAAAAAATAATACTTATATAATACTAGACAACTACGAGGGGGGGACTACTCCCCTTGGGCGGCAACCCTAACCTAGGCAGCTGGGCCGGCCGGTCCCTCTACCCCCAGCTGAACCCGTTTAGCATTCCCTAGTTGGTTCTGCCCAGTTGAGCCCCACATCACCCCTAGCTGAACCGGTTCAGCCTTCTCCAGCCTCAACTGCCCAGGTCACCCAACCATCCCGAAAGAAAGAAACTCTCAAATCTAAAACACCCCTCCTACTCACAAAACAACCCCTAATTATAAGCACTAAGGCCACCTTTATTACAAGTTTGTCATCCAAATAGAAAAACACATAAAACAGAGAACTAAAATATAAAAATTGAACTTTAATATAATGTTGACAACAGCAGTACTGATGCTCCCGCGTCAAGGTGGGCATAAATTTATATGTGTAACATACAAAGGGAAGTATCACATATTTCTTTCTTCTCTCAATGTCCAAGATAGAAAGTTTTGAATATTAGTTTTAATTTTTTAAATTATTTACAATAAATAGTTTCTAATTATTAGGCAAGTTTGTGTATGAATATCCAGTAGTGGAATAAATGAAACGACATCTTTTTTCTATATGTTAACTAAGCAAGGTTAAGGTTCTATTCCAAAATTTATTTTTAACCCTTCAAATTTTCTTTTCCTCATCATGCTTGGTTTTTTAATCTTCTTTCTAAATAGGCAACCGTCACAAATGGTGGAAACCAAATTAAAAAAGAGAATTTCAAATGCTACAAATCTTATATTGTTTGAATGGAAAAACTATAATGGTAAAAACTATCTAAAGTTTTGAATTGTTAAGTCCTTTCTATAAGAAAAGGAGCTATCCATCATCTTTTTTATTCTCTTTTTTATTCTAATGACTCAAATTTTCTAGTGGGATGAAATGAATTTCATAATAATATCATAGTTATGGAACATTATGATGCATGAAATAAATAGGTGATACATGTTCCTGGTCACTGTAAAATATGGTTGGAAGCTACCAAATAGTTGCTCATAAGTTAAAGATGTCGCTTTAATCTATGAAATCAAGACAAAGCTTTCAACAACCAAAATAATCTGTCATTAAATATTTAAACGTAATGAAGGTCTATTGGTTAAAATTAGAATGCTTTAAAGGTCTCAAGATGAAGTATGATGATTGTGTTGTGATTCTCAAATAATTTGTTGAAAGACAGCATTTGAGTTTCTTGTAGGACTCAATAATAAGTTTGACTAAGTCCTTATTCAAATCCTGAGCAGAGAGAACATACCATCCATAGCTGAGTTCTTACTGATAAGAATCGAAGAAAGAGCACGGATAGTAATGCTTGATACTCTCAGATTTAAAATATAAGTCATATAGCCACAAAAGCACAAGTTGAGGGACTTGTTACTATCAATTCTTTTTGAAATGATGGATAAAAACCTTTCGTTAAAGACAACTTGTGGTGCAATCACTACAAGAAAAATGGGCTATTCAAAGAGGAATGTTGGTAACTCCAAGAAAAGTTCAAAAGCTATGGTGAAAATAGAGGAGGACAATTAAAAGGGTAGTCTTATTTTATTGAACCTGAATGACTCAACTTAGAAGAAATTGGCAAGTTAAACAACTTAATTCCTTTGAAAAATTTTCCAGGTTATGCTCTCTAGCATGAAGTGGTGCAAATTTTAATTATTGTACTTTTATTATCTCTAGCAGTTTACCATCCATAGCTGAGGTTTCTTCATTTGGTTGTTTCAGGTGGTTTCAGAATATAGACGAAAGGGAATGGAGTTTGTTTTACAAGCCATCAATCAGCCCACCTACCTAGAGGATCTCACTGGTTTAACGGAGCTCATGAAATCAGTGAATTCTGTCACCTTGGACTGGGATGAGGATACTGATGAATCTGATGCTAATCTGAATGACTGAGGTAACTTTATAAATGATGTACTATGTTATGATCATGCTGCTAAACATTGTTTAGTCATAGGATACCATTATTTACACTTTCTTATTGACTATTCTTTTGACTGTGATATTCAAAGGAAAAGATGTAAAGAAGAAAAGTTCTTGTTACTTGGTGTAAATACTCATTCTCATTATTTTAACACTTCATTTTGTTTTTTTTTTTTTTTTCCAATTGTTTATAGATTTTAACTAGATTTTACTGTTACAGTTTTCTATTTGTGGTTATTGTTTAAATGGTTGAGTGCAAAATACCTTTAACATACCACTTTCTCTGGGCTTAGTTTGGACTTTCTAAGGTGGCGAGGAACAGCCGTGTAACGTTTTGGCATGCCTTTATGCTACAAATGTACAACTGGTTTCTGCTTGAATTAAAATTGTTCGGATTTTCCCTTTTCCTTCTTTCCTGAAGGCTCTAATTGATTGACTCCATATTTCCAATATGTGGTAAGTTGTAAATTCATAAGATGTTGATGTCACAAAATAGGAACAAAATCACTTATCCAATTGACTAAGAAATAATATTAGCTCATGTGGTATTACTCCACCTCCCATAATATGTAGTCAACCTCTACGTTGGACAACAACGGTTTCATGTCTCTTAGTTATTAACATGACACACATAATGATATGCATGCTTGATTAGCCTTCATATTGCAATAATCCTTTAAGAATGTACAACTGGTTTCTGCTTGAATTAAAATTGTTCGGATTTTCCCTTTTCCTTCTTTCCTGAAGGCTCTAATTGATTGACTGCATATTTCCAATATGTGGTAAGTTGTAAATTCATAAGATGTTGATGTCACAAAATAGGAACAAAATCACTTATCCGATTGACTAAGAAATAATATTAGCTCATGTGGTATTACTCCACCTCCCATAATATGTAGTCAACCTCTACGTTGGACAACAACGGTTTCATGTCTCTTAGTTATTAACATGACACACATAATGATATGCATGCTTGATTAGCCTTCATATTGCAATAATCCTTTAAGAATGTACAACTGGTTTCTGCTTGAATTAAAATTGTTCGGATTTTCCCTTTTCCTTCTTTCCTGAAGGCTCTAATTGATTGACTGCATATTTCCAATATGTGGTAAGTTGTAAATTCATAAGATGTTGATGTCACAAAATAGGAACAGAATCACTTATCCAATTGACTAAGAAATAATATTAGCTCATGTGGTATTACTCCACCTCCCATAATATATAGTCAACCTCTACGTTGGACAACAACGGTTTCATGTCTCTTAGTTATTAACATGACACACATAATGATATGGATGCTTGATTAGCCTTCATATTGCAATAATCCTTTAAGAACTGTTTCTTTCAGTCCCTCTGATTCATATTTGAATTTTCATAAATGCACAGCGTTGGGTCTTATATTACTTTTATCTTTGTAAAACCTCTAATGCATCATAAATGTTAAGTTTTATATGAATTTGACAACAATTTAGGAAATATTTTCCTGTTATGCTCTCCCCTTTTGAATGTTAAAATGCAATCATAGTGCCGATGGGTGATGCGTGTTGGGAAGTTGTCTAGAGAGAGAAATATAGCAGTTGCCTAGAGATACTACTTTTAGGAGTTGGTGAAGAGAGAGATTGCAGGGGAAGGGAGAAAGAACATTAAAGTAATACAATTAAGAGGGGATTTAACTGACTTATTTTTCAGCTTTTATTATGCAGAGGGGGTGTTTCCAACATTTAGAAAAAATGGCTACATGTTGGAAGAGATAAATGCAATATAGTATTCAGTCTCAATTAGCTGTGTAACCCCAAAATGGTATGAAGTGAAGCTGTTTGTTGGACCCCATGTGTTGGGAGGAACCCTGATGATAGAGATGGCGGAGCACATGTGGATTTGAGCATGCACTTCAGAGCTGAGTAAGATATGCGGACTTAGCTTCTTCACAGTTTTCTTCTTTCTGAACAACTACCACAATTATGCTTGGCTAAATTTTCTTGCCTTATTTTTTTCAAAGAACTTTTGAAATGGGAAGCAATTTGTGACTATCAATATTGCTAGATTGTAACAGTTGTAAGAACGCTGTTGTTTGACTTATTAAAGGGGAAATATATATAATACCAACACTATTTTTCAAGGCAAAATATATGTTTCCCATAATTGTTCTACAACCATTTTCAATGGCGACTTCAGCCACCCATATGGATTTTTATGAGATGTTGGTGAGACCTGCAATGCTCTATGGTGCTGAAAGTTGGCCTTTAAAAGAGAAGCATAATACTAAGTTAAGTGTTGCAGAGATGAAAATGATTAGGTGGATAAGTGGCTTTACACTTAGAGACAAAATGCGACATGAATATATCCGTGATAGGGTTGGTGTAGCTCCATTGACGGACAAAATTAGAGAGAGTCGCCTTAGATGATTTGGTCACATTAAACGTCGACTATCTGATGATCCAATTATGAGAGTAGATGTTTTAGATTTGACTTATGTTAAGAAAGACAGAGTAGACCTAGGAAGGCTTGGGCTTATTGTATGAAAAATGATCTTAATTTATTAGAACTAAATGAAAATATGACACTAAATAGGATGCAATGGAGAAAAAGTATTCATGTAGCCGACCCCACTTAGTGGGATTAAGGCTTTGTTATTGTTGTAGTTGATAGCAGGCCGTCTGGGCTAGGCTTGGAAAACAACCTTTAAGAGGGAATAGAATATTCTCTTGTAGTGGATGCGTAATTGCACTTATTGAATCCACATTGGCATTTAAGGGCGATGAGAGTTGCTAAGCCAAAACATGGATGCAGTCAATATTAGAGGTGAAATTTTCAGTTACAGGTGATAATTGTTAATCAGAGGTTTATATGAGTTGAGTTGAACTCGAGTCATAGCTAACTCGAGCATGGCTTGAACTTGAGCTCTCAAGCTTTTATATTGTGCCAGAGCTTGGTTCGCAGTATCAACTTCCAGCTTGATATCAACTTGTGAGCTTGAGTTTTTCCCCCGAATTCTCTAAATCGTAGACATCAAACAGGCGAGGAATTACCTAAAGAGCTTGCTGGAAAAAAGGATTTATGAAGGATGTTGTGACTGGAGCTCGCTGAATAAGGGATTGATGGAGAGGAAGCCACTACGGGAGTTTGCTGGAGAAACCATTGATGCGGTCAACTATGAGGAAGTTGTGGCGAGAACTCGCTAGAGATGACATCAACAAGCCCAGTGCTGAGGAAGTCATGGTGGTAGCTTGTTGGAGAAGACATTAATGGGATTAGTTGCTTTTGAAGACGAGGAGTCTGTGTGACACTTGTGGCCTTCAGAGCTTGCTTGGGTTTAACTTAAAAGTTGGGGAACTTGGACTTAGAACTTATCTTTTTTTATTTTTATTTTTTTCATTTTTTTTTAAAAATTTTAAAATATAGCAAGCTCATGAGTCAATGAGCTAAAGACTTATCAAACTTGGCTCGAGCTCATTACCAAGTCAGTTCGAGCTTTGCTCATGAGCCGACTTAGCTCACTTATACTCCTAATCTTATTAGATATGCATGCATTGGGATATGATAGATGGTAATGGATGTCAAATTTCCATCTAGAACTAATGGAATGAGAAGATGGGCGCGGGTGCTGAGTTGTGGAATGTGTTGATTGATGAACAGCGGGCTGACTTGAGGGAGTTGGTTAGGAGTGCTAATTTTTTGGCAGTTTTTAGCGCTTCAAGTTGACGGAGACTTTTTTATCTTTTTCTTTCTAAATGAACGGGATGGATAGCAACATAGATACTTGTCCGGTTAAATTTATGCTAAATTATGACAGAAGAAACCTGCAATTCTTCTTAAGAGATTATGCTAACCTTAGCCAAATCAATAGCTGCAGAGCATTTAAGCTTGGTGATTTAGATTGTCTAACGGCTGAAAGAGACATAGGGGCCATGGCTTCGGATCAATCCTGAACTTCCCAATTTTAACCTTGAGTCTCAATTGAGTGAGTTTTGAGCTTCCAAGTAAACATGGCTTGATTTCTATGAGTAATGCTACAATTCCTAAATTGACTTCCACAAATTTTGAAATTTACTGATCTAGTGTATTGATAATATAGATGTTTATGTCTTAGGTTAGTTCAAACAATATACATAATTGTCATCTTATTATCAAGATCGGTGTTTTTTTTATGACGCAGGCCTTTTATGGCTGAACCGGTCGGTTTACAGTCCAACAAGGAGGCTGGAACGACCGACTGCTGTTGAATGGGAAGACCGCTTCACTGCTGGACTGGTCGATTGCTATTGAGCAGGAAGACCACCCTTTCGCCGCCCCCCCCCCTCGGGGTTCAACCTTGTCTTACTACTTGTCTGTCGTAACTTATTAGCCTCCTAGCATGTGACCCCCTTTCCTTCCCCATAGCTTTCGCAACTCCACTATACCACTCAACTGACTGCCATGAGCCCTTTCGCTTCCCTCTCCTACTGCTGTAAATCCATTCCACTTTCCATCCTGTTGTCGTAACTCCTCTCCCATACCATCTGCTACCCCAACAATCCCTCCTACAGCCCACCTATTGCCGCTCCTAACAACCTAGCCTTCTGCTGCTACCGCCTGGCCACAACAGCCTTCCTGTTACTGTCGTGAGCATCTTGCTAGTCATCCCACCAATGGTCACCACTTTCATCCTTGCACGAGAGGGCCGTTTGTGTGTTTGTTATCATTAATTTTCTGTTTTGAAGAGGCTTCATTGTACCCTTTGAAATTCAGCAATAATAGTTTCTTTTAGATTGTGGTTTCAGTTTAAAGTATTAAAGTTTTCTCTTTTTCTTTTCTTCCACCATTAAATTGATTTGTCAAAATGAATATAACAAATAAGATCACAATATTTTTTATGGAAAGAAATCGGGCTGTGATATGCTGATTAAAATTTTGATTTGCATAGATCTTGAACTTCTTGAATTTACTTTGAAATGTTTAAAATACGAACATAGAAATTTTTTTGCTTATTACCTATGGATTTTGCATCCAAACCTGTTTATTGAAAAGCAAGGATTTCACGTCCCATTTTGGGTTGAAAAGGTGATACATTCTGACAACATAAGACCTGAACTTGTTTTGTACTCGCAAAAGAAAAAATTGTATATAGACGAAGGCAAAATAAAATTAAAATTTATTTCATTAATACATCGGAGTTTATAATAAATATAATTGAATGGCATTAACTAAAAAAGAATTGAAATGTCAAACTACCAGAACTTAAGTGTAAAAAAATAACTGAAACATAAATTGTAATACCCAAAATATTATAATATTAAAAGTCTGCTCCTATAGTGGCAGTCCACAAAAACACATTGACAGATATTATTATAAAAAAACATCAATAAACTCAATAAATAACCATTATTTATTGGAGTATAGACGGTAATATGTTAGGATATGTAGTATGAACAACAAAATGCATATAATTTATCCATGAACAACAAAGTGCATATAATTTATCTTATGTATATATATATATATCATCCTCATCAAGAATGATGTGAAAATCTTAGTGATAACACAAAGCCATAATTTAATTGGTCATGTGAATTAATGATGAATAAATTGCAATTAATGTCAAACAATTTTACATATTTTAATATAATCAAACCTCACTAGTATATGACTCAACAAACATTTTATTAATCAATTCAATTTCTATTTGTATGCATTTATTGTCGACTCCGTTAGACACCTTGAAAGCAAGAATGTAATCACGTGTGATGACCTAAGGTTTATTATCTTTAAATCGAGAACGAAGGCAATGCAAAAGATCAGTTGGGAGCGAGTTTGGGGAAAAACTTAATTGAAAAGGTGATGCAAAAGCAGTAGGGCCCCCGACGAGACTTAATATTTTCTTTTGGAAAGATGAGGAATACGTCCAACTTTATTAAAAATAGAAGAAATACAGCCATATACCACAATTGAAACTCAACTCAAAACCAAATAAAACTAGAATGATCCAACCCAAACAAAAAAGAAAAAAAGAGACCGACTACAATTATTAACAGAGCACCACAAAACCAAAAGCAAAACATCACCATAGAACATCCAAGGAAAAAGAACTCTTCAAACAACAGCATCTCAACCAAAAAATCATCGAAAAAAGCTGCCAACAAACAACTCCTCCGAACCATCCAAGGAAAAAGAACTCTTCAAACAACAATGTCCCAACCGACAACAAAAAAAAAAAAAAAAAAAAAAAAAAAAAAAAAAAAAAAAAAGAAAGGTTGCTAGCAAACAACTCCTTAGGTAATAATAGTTAACTTGATCCTAAAGACAAGTTTCACCATCTATGATAGAAATAGAAATAATAACATTTAAACAGGAATTTGGGACATTATTGAAAAAAGTTGAGATTTAAATTTCCATTAATGGTAACAACTCTAAGAAGTGCGGTTTGAGGAAGATTAAACGAAGTGGAAATAATGTGACCAAAGTATTCTTTAAGAGAGGAGCCATTAAACCAAGTATCATAGAAGAAATAAAGATAGCTATTTAAAGTAACTTGAAATTTTAAGTGATGTCTCATTTTATAAGTTATCTTAATAATATCCTTCTAAAAAAAGTTTAGAAAGTACGAGAACTAATCTAAAAAGAAGATAAGAATTAACATTATAAAATTTGCAAATAATTTTAGATTACACATAATATTAATGTTATTCGAAGAAGGGATATCAAGACCAACATAAATATAAGGCAAAATACTCTTATTATAAGAGCTAATATGAAGCTTACTATTATAATTATTATGCAAACGAAAATTAGAAATCATATAAGTAGAAATAGCAGAAGTATAGATAATTCCAAATAGTAAACTTAACAATTTGAAGTCTATCAGTAGCAGATAAAAGCTTTTGCTTCTAGTCAACTAACCACTTATGGAGTTTATCAATAAAAACATGACAATCAACCATAATCAACTTAGTCGAGTTAATAATAACTCCCAAGTAATTTCAAGGCAACGGTTTAATAACAAAACCACAAATATTGCAAATTTGATTTTAAGCAATTTCATCAATAGATTAAGAATAAGTAATAGAAGACTTAGCATTATTAACAAACAAATTAGTTCTATTCAACTTAATCAAAGTATCTCGAATAACTATGATAATATTTAAATCAGCTTTCTAAATAATAGAATATGATCAACATAAATTAAATGAGAAAAATAATAAGAATGATTATCACTATTTAATTGAGAATCAAGAGAAATAGCCAAAGCATCAACAACATTAGCAAAAAGAAAAAAAAAAAGAGAAAGCATCCTTGCCTCAAACCAGATGTGGAAGAGAAATATTCTTTTACCTCATTGTTAATAATCACAGATAATTTAACATTCTCAGCACAAGAGACAATCCAATTAATTAAAATTGGAGGGATTCCAAGTTTTCTCATTCTTTCATAAAGAAATTGTCTATCAACTTTATCAAAAGCCTTAAAAATATAAATTATAGAACAATTTTTTTAGTAGAGTTTTCAGAATTAAAATCATAAAATATTTAATTAACAAGAATGATATTATCAGTAATATCTTGACCTCTAATAATAGCAGCTTGAGCAAGATATGCTATAGGATCGTACAATTGCATCTTTAACAATTAAAGAGGAAAGCAAAAAGTTGTGCTTTACTGGTTTACGGCTAGAGTTGTTTCTTCATCTCCACTTACTCCGGAGGCTGATGCTGTGATATTTGGACTTCCATTTGCTAAACGGATGGGTTAGAAGTATGTTGAAATCGAGATGGATTCGCTTATTATTTGAAATTCTTGTACGCTTCATGCTATTCCTCATTGGTCTATATCTATTCATTTGAAGAAGATTTTTAGCATTGCTAAAACTCTTTGTATTAAATGGTTGCATACGAAAAGGGATGGTAATAAGGTTGCTCATTTAGCTTCTAAATTGGGGTTACTTACGCATAGTGCTTGGATTTCCAATCTTATTCCTTTGGATCTTGTTAATGCTGCCTTGAATGATTTATAGTTTTTAGGTTGTTTGTTGTGTTGTGTGAGTTGTTTTTTTTTTTTGTGGGATAATCGTCCTCTAGATTCTTTTTTGGTGTGTAGTGTTGTAATGGGTTTAGATTGGACTTTTATCTTTTATTTTGTATTTTTTTTATTATATTAATGTGAAAGGTGCTGTTTTAACCAAATAATAATAATAATAATAATAATAATAATGTCAGGAAGAACAACTTCAAGCCTTTCAATAGTAAGACTTTATATCCTGAGCGCGAGACTGAAGCACAGAGAATCGGTCTAACTAACTCCACAGATTCAAAAGAAAAATATCAATGCTATTTATTGTGGACATTTTGATCATTTTGACTTTTATGAATACATACAAAATGCTAATCCGTGTCAAAAATAAATTAAGTTCGGAACTGCAGCTTCATTACTGGTCTACCAAATATAAAATCATATTTTTTTCTCTTAACATTAGCTTTATTTTCATCCTTTTCTCAACAAACAACTCTTCACCTAACTTCTTGAAGATTAATAATCCTTTATGCAATAAAGCCTTGCGAGCCATTTAGGTTGGCCAGTTTTCATTCATTACTGTATTGAAATTTGACTCTCAATATTCAACTCTTAGAACAGTGTTCTCCTTACTAAATAAACAAGACATAGTATCATTCTCTGTGACAATCATAATCCTATTTATTCCTTAAACTAATAATGTGTTGAATTAAATTAGATGACCAGTCCTCATCATTGTAGTAAATCTATTATAATGGGAATAGCAACCCACGCATTGGTCAAATTATTGGCTGCAAAATTGCTGAGGATTCGGTCAACCTCTTTTTATTTCTTCTTCTTATTTTTTTTCAAATCTCGTTGATTAATCTTAAGGTGGACGCTGGTTTAAGTTTTTGATTAATTCATGGGGTTTTTTCTGTTGAAATTTCTTTCCCTTGTGAATCTGTGGAAGACTTTAGGGGAGTATTTTAGAGTATGTATTTTATTTTTATTTCATCTTTTCTGATCATAGTATGAGCCATACAAGGTAAGTTTAACGTTCATGTATATAGATGAATTTGTGTGGCGAATTATTCCATCCGGAGCACGTACACAGCGTTTGGGTGCGGATTTTTTGGGTACTGGATGGGTATGAATGGGTATGGATGGGTATGTATGGGTATGAATGTGTATTGGATATTGAGTATTGGCTATTAGGTGAGTATTGGTGGGTATTGGAGGGTACTGGATGGGTATTAGGAGGGTATTGGATGGGTATTGGAGGAGATGCGTGCGGATGCGTGCGTTCTCCGTATGGAATAATGGCTCGAATTTGTGAGCTAACCGTTTAAAACTTCTACTTCTGTCTTTTTTTTTGAATAATTACATTACATACACAGCGTCTGTAATAATGCTATTTATAAAACTAGCCAGTATGATTATTATTATTATTATGTTTGTTTTGAACTGCTGTACTGATGCATTTAGTGTGTATGTGTGTGTGTTTTTATTTTTTGAATTTTGATATTTGAGTGAGAATTTAAGATGATGTTAGATTTGTAAATACCAATGTTTACAGTTGGGGCTTTAAACGAGCTGATCTTGAGCGAGCTGAGCCTCAGCTCATGTTCGGCTCATTTTAATTTCGCTCGTGTTCGAAATGGCTCGTGACAATGTGTTCATGTTTGGCTTGAATAACATATTCCTGTTTGGCTCGAAATAGGTTCGGTAGAATACAAATGCCGCAGAATCGCGTCAATAATACCGCGGATGGCAGAATAATATCGATAACACAATGATGACACCTGATAAACTCCCGCAATAATACCGCAGAGTAACGCCACAATAATACTCGGTGTTACACCGCAGAATAACACCGATAACTAGGGGTGTAAACGAGCCGAACACGAGCAAGGCAGGCTCAGCTCGTGTTCGGGTCGTTTATATTTTGATCTCAAAAAGTGTGTTAGTGTTCGGCTAATTTGCTTAGCGAGCCTAACACAAGTCATTCACGAAATAAATAGTTATTTTGACAATCCTAATCACGTACCCATAAGACATTAACGATTGAGACAAGATTTACAAATTATTATTTATATTAATACATCATTTGAATCTAATTTAATAATTTTTATTATATTTTTTAATTAATACTTTTAAACGATTATAAATCATTGCAGCCTTGTATTAAATTAATTTTTTTAAAAATACTGCTCATAAGGTGTGTGTGTGTGTGTGTGTATATATATATATATATATATATATATATATATATATATATATATATATATATATATATATATATATATATATATATATATATAATTGATGGGTAATATTTTGAGCCAAAACGAGTAGACCATGAAAGAACAAATGTTTGTTCGTGCTCGGCTTGTTAACTTAATGAATGAGCCGAACATGAGTTTCTTAAAGAGCCGAACACGAGCTGCTCGCGAACAACGAGCCGTTTTGACAGCCCTATCAATAACATCAATAATGCTGCAGAATAATTCCCGCGTAACACAGCGGGTGTTATTCTACGGTGTTATTAGGGCGTTATTCCGTGAAATAACACTCACTGTATTACTTATGAGTTATTCTGCGGTGTAACACAATGAAATAACATTGAAAATACTGATATTTATATTTTTTTGTCTATTTATTAATTAATTTATTTTTTTTCAAGCCAGTTCGAGCTGAACACGAGCGAATAAAAATTTGTTCGTGTTTGGCTCGTTAAGCTTAATGAACGAGCCAAACATGAGCTGTTCGCGAACAACAAACTGTTTTGACACCCCTATTTACAATTGTCCCCTTCTCTTCTATTGGGATAAATACATGTAAATTATCTAAAACAGTGATCGATCTTTATAAATTAACCAGTCAAGTGATTTATTTGAACTACCGAATCGATTGAGAGTTTGATAAAAATAAATATGAGTTGGGGTTTTATCATGAATTTTGATATTTGGGTGAAAATCTGAAAAATGTGTGAAAATGGGTGGTTGATTTGTAAATAGCAAGTTTAGGGTGGTTTCAAATTAGATGTATGCGTTCAAATTAGATGCTTATCATATTCACATTATTTATGTAATTTTTTTCCATTAAATTTAATTTAACAAATCATTTTCTTCCAAAGATTTACGATGCATTAATTGCACAACAAAATGTCTCCAAGATTGAATTCAAACCAGTATTCAAAGCTAAGCTACAAAGCCGTGAAGGTCAAACTCATATGCTAATTTGTCAAAGTGATAGCTGATTAAAGCTATCGGTCAAGTTTTTACTAAAAAAATCTAAATGGATTCTTACAGAGTCAGTTTGCAATAATTAGCTAAGTTATGCTTAGAGACAGTGCTTGGTAAGTCTTGCTGTGAGATTATAGCGTGTTAGATACTTCTTAGAGGTGGAGAAAAATTAAGTCTTAGTTAGCCTAATAAGAATATTCAGTACATACATACATAGAAGTGATAATGACAATATATATTTTTTATGTAAAAAACTCGAAAAGGGAAAGAGTCGTGCTATATGTTTGAAGTTATATAATTGCACTTTTCCCTTTAATCGGAGAAATGAAAATTTATTTGTTTTTTTTCTTGCTATAACAAAGGTTACTAAACACAAATATTGATCGCATCACAATATGATTAGTTAAAAGTAGGCTGGAGACATCAATCAGATTACAACATTTGTATCACTATTGTTGAGCTATAATAGTCATTAGTGATGGTTGATCATGGTTTCAAAATTTCTCAAAGAAAATGGAATTAACTTAATCTTATTCACCATCTTGTTGAAAATAGTATTGTTTTAAAAATCGGAATGGATCGGACTAGCCTATTCAACTGTAACTTAGGGTTGGTTCCAAACCGATCTTTTGGTTCTGTTGGTTGGTGCGGCGAGCCTGTCTTTTTTATCCTATCTCTCTCGTCTCAGTTCTTCGTCTCCGTTTAGATCATTCGCTCTCCGTCACCCCAAGGTATTCTTTACATATTGGGCGTTTTGATTTTGTGATTATTTGTGTATTTTTGTGCTCGATGATGATGGGTTTATGTATGCTTTTTTATGGTTGATGGCATGTGGAGGGTGTTGTGATGTTGACTTTATGATTTTCTATATTGTAATGTTGATGGGTTGGAGGATGGTTGTGCTCTGATGTTGATTTTATGAGTTTTCTTGCTGTGCAGAAATTATAATTCTGTGACTTTAGTGGTATGTGAATTCTTTTTGGAAATAAGATGAAAATTGGAGGATGGCTTGGTTTCTTTGTGCTGTGGTTGTTGGCAAGGGAAAGTTACAGTGTTGTTCAGTGCATCATGTTATTGGTGTGTGATGATTTTTTGTTGTGTTTTGTTTTGAGGAGATGGTGTGGTGATGTGGAGGTGGTGGAGTAGTGTGGCGTGCCATCGATATTAGTGGCTGGTAGTGAGATGATGGTGTGTGTTTTGGAGAAGGTGGTGTGGTGTGGAGGTCATGGTGTGGCGTTGTTGTTGGTGTTTTGGTGATATGGTGGTGCTGTGCTATTAATGTTGGTTATAGGTTGTGTGGATTTGGTGCTTTGTTGTGGAGTGGTGATGATAGTGCTCGTGATGAGGCAGTGTGATGTGTTGATAAATATGATGACGGTGGTTGTGACGCAGTGGTGGTGTTGCAGATGTTTATGTTTTTGACTTTCTTTTATCTGCCATGAATTTATGCTCTATAGTTGTTTGCATGCTAGTTTTTGTTATGGGCAAGACAAAATAAATCAGTTCATCTGCTGTCTGGGATAAAAATATGACATTAATATTCTGGTACCTCCAGAGCATTGTATTGTTACTACGAACTAAAATGTTCTCTGCTTACTTCGTGACAACTATATAGTCACGGGAGACAGTTTTACAAGTGTTTGAAGTGAATAACAGAATGCCATGATTTCTTTAGGTGAGAGGATCTATTGCTGATAGTGGTCGAACGTGGAGAGTTTCCTTGAAAAATGGCTTATCTCGTGATATAAATCAATTGCATTTTAAAATAATATTATCATATTACTAATTGTTATTTTAATATATATATATATATATATATATATATATATATATATATATATATATATATATATATATATTTTGATTGTCGTGCTACTCACTGTTTAGTTAGGTGTCTATTTTTATTTTGTAATGTTTGAATTAGATATTTGTTTTCAAATATGGAATGTGCTAGTATGAACGTTTTTGCTATAAACAACACTATAGTACATGAGCAAAAATATCATTTGTTTAGAAATAACTGCAACACAACTGTTTCAAAACTGTAAAAAATAAACAGACAACCAGCTTATCTACAACTGTTTCTACGCAAAGAACTTCCTATACAACAACTGTGTAGCATCTTTTAAATATGTTGCAGCTGCCCCAAACAAACCCTAAAACAGCTCAATTTAAATAATCATGAACTATTTTTGCACTTTATAATTGATATCTAAAAAGTTGTTTGATAACTCTTTTGAATATGATTTATCATCAAATTTATTAAATTCAATTAAATGTTAAACTATAGGAGTTTTGTTTATATATATATATATATATATATATATATATATATATATATATATATATATATATATATATATATATATATATATAGTGACTCCCAAATTTTATCATTTATTCCGCTTAAAAATAGATTTTTCTATTCCATGCGTGTTGCGGATTTAACGAATTTGCTAAATCCTTCCAACGTTAAATTCTACTTGCTTAAACACCCTCTAAATTTAAATATTAAACTCACACCTTAAATATTTAAAATTTGGCTTCACAACTTTTGAAGGTTACAAGTTTTTGGTTATTGTTCATTTACACATGTTTTGTCTTACTATATAAATATATGTGGAGATAATTGTACTCTTTATCTTTCTCACTTGTTGCTCTAATATCACTCTTCTCTCAATGCAAATTAGGTTGATTATTCATAGTTGGTTGGTTCATGCCATTTTAGATGATGATGTTGTGACTCCCTTGACTTGTCGACCTTTGGATGGCTTGTTCATTGTTCTTTCAATATCCTACACAAGCTTTTCAATGTGACGTTAGCCCTGTTCATCATATATGATCGCATGACTCGATGTTTATGAGCCTCTCCTAACTCTAGATGTTAGGTATGACTCATATCTACGGAGGGAGTTTCTTGGTGAAGAGACGTGACTCCTGGTGAAAAGGAGTGTCTCTTGGAAGTTAGTGGGCTGGGGGGAGCTAGGGCGTGTTGGTAATTTATCCATGGGTTTTTTCTATAAATAGATGTGTAATCCTCTGGATATGTAACTCCTCTGAAATAGTGAAATTTGCCGGCTTGCTCCCGAGGACGTAGGCAATTCTTTGCCGAACCTCGTTAAATCTCTTGTGTTCTTCTGATTTGTGTCGATTATTATTTCTCGTTCCGATATTTTGCATAACAAGACCCGATATCATTTTGCTTTTGTCAGAGCCTCTCCTAACATTTGAGCATATGATTAAAGACAAAAATCCAAAAAAATTTTAAATTCAATAATTATATATCCATGAATTAGTGTTGGACATGGTTTTAGAATAATTTCAAACTTAAAAGAAAAAGAAAAAGTGATATGCAAATTCTAATTGTTAGAAAAGTTATTCATCCCATTAGACATATAAGTTCAAAAATCAAGGCAAAACATAAAACACATAATAGATAAGTAAACCGACCAATTACCAAAATACAAACCAAAATAAAGTTTAAATTAGATATTATGCATCGTATTATCATAAACAATAATTGCAAAAAAGACTTTATTTTCTAACAATAAAATAAATAAAAAGTTTGACCCAGGAGAATATCGTTAATAGCCCTCATTAATCATGTGATTCTTCATGTCATTAGCAATTTGATCTCATTTGTCTAACTAATCTTATAATTGTTGGAACCCTCGTTTTGTGGTAACTTCTTTCTGCCCAATCATTCATAGAGAGAATAAACTTGTCACCATATTTTGTGATTATCTAATTGTTAATAATACAACATAGTACACAATGTCGATATGAGTTTGTAAAAGAAAATTAGGGTAATGTTTCAAGTGTAAAATGATTCTTTAATGAACCAAAACTGCACGCTCCACAGTAGTGCGCAATGATGAGTATCAGAGATTAAATAATTTCTTATAATTTGCAAGTTAGCTGGAACTGAATTCCTTTAAGTGACAATTTCTCGCAGTATGACAAAATAAACCCATTTCAAGTGAAATAGCCAACATCAACTAAATAATATTTTTTTTGAAATATTAAATAAATTATCATTTACTATTAATATTACAATTAATTGTAAGTCATATTTTAAAAATTTGTATTCTAGGCACTCAATTATGAACATTGTGTCAATAAACAATCTTCTTTTATGCATTATATCACATAATTTAAAGAAAGGTTCTCCTCTCATTTACAACATATCAATGCAAATTATTGTCATTTATAATATGGATAGACATATTTGACGTTGTGTATTGCTAATTTAATGTAATGCACATAACAATAACAAAAAACATGCATTATACCCAACAGAAAAGGTTAACCGTAATTTAAGGTCTATTTGGGGCAGCTTGTGCGTTTCAAGATAAGCAACTTATCCTGAAACGCGGCCCGTGGGTCGGCCGGGGGGTTGACTTGTGGCTTGGGTTTAATGTAAAAAATCCAAATGCGGCAGACAACGTTTTAAAAAATGCGCGAACCAAACGGTTAACTGGCGTTTTTAAAAACGCCGCTGCACTTATAAGCTGTCCCAAACTGGCCCTTAATGTAATTGACAGAGACAATGATACTTTCAATCACATGAATCATAATCCAATTGATCAAAACCAAATTGAAAATATTGCGAGCATCTAAAAAAGGTAGATGACAATCTTTCTACTAAAGAACTAACCAGCCATATCAAAGCATCCTAGCCTTAATAATATGCAGAATGCCGCTTATATGTGAATCGTTCATTTATTCTATGAAAATTTACATACATGACTCACAATTCTCATGTTGCATATCTAACAACAAAACATTTATATTTATATTTATAACAATTTGATGTAATAAACATATGCTCGAAAAGGTGCAATGCTGCGTTTAAAAAGTAGGCGATAGTGATTTTATGAATACTCATAGGGAAGATTTTTGTTAGGAAAAGAAACCGTCATTTTGATGAATGGGAGAACTTTATAAGTGAAATTACACCTATAACAAATTTTTACATTTCATTAATCTTGTTAGTCGGTATATGTCACTTGTTAGTGAAAACATAAAAATATTGTCAACAACTCATCAGCACGAGCAATTATAAGGTGTGGAGTATGCAAATGGATTTGATTGCATTAATTAGTTGTATGGTACGACCAATATAACAAAAGCACAGCAAAAACCGCATGTGCAGAGTTCGAACGTAATAGATTTTCCATCACCACACTTATATTAATAAGTATGTTTCAGATAACACTAGGTTTATAAAATACAAGTGTACATTCACTCGAGTAATTGTGATAAAGCTAATAAGAAAGAATATCAATGCTTTTATGTTTTAGATCATGAGCCTTATATACATATAGGAACACAAGTAATATGTAAGTATTTGGGATGGGAGTTTAGTGTGTGGGTTGCTGGAGAAGGAAGGAGATTGCTGTTCGTTCCACTGTGTGATTGGTGGTTTTAGTATTGCTGGTATACGGTGAAGTGAAAAGGGTTTTCTGCTGTAGAGTGAGGAAAAGGGGGGAATGGGCGGCATCAGAAAGCAAATTGTCCTTTCATATAACTAAAGGGGGGCAATTGCCCCATAGACCCTACCTAGGTCCGCCCTGGGTCTCTAAGAAAGTACTGATTTTCAATTTTTTTTTTGCGGGAGCTATTGTGAGTTGGTGGGAGTGGGAGGCAAAGAGTTTTTCGTGGAACTAGCACTGTGAGCGATACTCTGTAATTATCATTTTGCTCGATTTGAGCGTACTTTATCTTTGCTCGATTTGAGCGTACTTTATCTACACGCAACTGTACCTTGGGCGTAAACATTTAATACTCTATAAAGGCAAAGTATTTTTAATTTACATTATACCAACATTAAATTTTTTTAAATTAGACCAATCATTAAATCATAAGCAGTAGAGATTAAAAGTTCAAAGGTTGAATGATGATATTAAACATTAGGAGCATTTAGGTACATACCACACAATTTGTATATATTTCTACACATCAACTTTGAGATTTACATGTTCATCACTCGAATTTCTTACATAAAAAAAAAAAAAAAAAACTGTTGTTAAAGTTCTTCTAAGAGTGAAATATACATTTTTATGCATAGGTTCATGACACCAAAGTATTATATATGCTAAGATAAATTTACATATGCAAGACACAACTCTTATATATTTATTTGCCTCACACCTAAACATTCATATTTACAAACACAATTCTTTGGTAGTTCGCTTTACAATAAATTAATAAAATAAATTTTATGTTAGCTTATGACCGTTAGGGGTGTAAACGAACCAAACACGAACGAACAGAGTTAGTGTTCGTGTTTGAAATGTTCAAACACATCATTGTTCGTGTTTGGTTCGTTTAACAACAAAAAAAATTGTTCGTGTTCGTCTGGATTGCTTATCGAATGAATCGAACAAGAACTTCTTAGCGAACTGAACACGAACTGTTCGCGAACAACGAGCTTTTTTGCAGCCCTAGCTTTGATAGCAAACTTCCTCAAAATGAAGCAAATTGATCAGATATTCCGTACACATTAGGTAATCTATACTTCCTCAAAATGAAGCAAACCGAATAAGGGGTTTAGAGTTTTGTTTAGGGATTTATTTTAATATATAGTATAATATATTAATTATAATATTATAATATTTATATTAATATAATTAATTCTATAATATTATTATTATTATTAATAATTTATTATATATTATAATTTATAGAAGTTTAATTATTTAAAATATGATAAATTTTAATAATATATAATTATTTTTAAAATATCATAATTTTTTTATATATAATTATTTTAAATTATTTTATATTTCGAACAATAACAAACCGAATACGAACGAACACATTATTGTTTGTGTTTGGTTCTTTAACAAACCGAAAGAAAAAAATTGTTCGTGTTCGTCTCGTTTGCTTATCGAACGAATCGAACACGAACTTGTTGGCGAACCGAACACGAACTGTTCGCGAACTATGAGCTTTTCTGACAGTCCTAATGACCGTGCATGAAAAAGAGCATTTCATTTTTTTTAAAAGTGATAATAATACTACTTTTATATGATATTAAATATTCGAGTGATATGTTTGTAAATATGAAAATTTAGGTGTGAGATATATAAGTACATAATAAATTGTGTTGTACATTTAAATAACCTTAAATACCAATATCAAACTTTAGTTGATGGATTATGTAAATACATAAATAGTATGTGGTATGTAAGCAAATTTAATGTTGCTGATCAAAAAATCATAACAATAAAAATAAGATTAATGTTATTTTTAATAAAATTTATATAACTAATAACTTTTATATATATATGCCGTCAGCCATGATCTGTTATTATAACAGTTTTTTTGAAGGCCGTAGGTCCCCTCAAATCACAAGTTTGAATCTTTTTGCGATCAGTTTATGAGGTAGCGAGGACGCCCTCAAATAGGGAAATAACTTGCGTACGTAAGACGTATGCAGAGTAGCGTACCTCTTAAGGTCGCAGGAATATTATTCAGAAGATATTAGATGAGAGTTGTGGTGTTCTACCACATGTAATCTCTATATAACCTATTTATAATTTTTCTGTAACGTTTCTATTTATAGATTAGAGATAGATTATAACGCTTATAGATACGTGGCCAAATAGCCCCAAATGGTGGGTGGCTGTATATGATCCTGAAAACGGATTCTGCGCTCTTGTTCCGCAAGTAGAATATTCCACCCAAATGGTGGCTTGCTCCAAAACTCCTCCGTCCCTCCACTTCCGCCTCACCTCCTTCGTCTTTGTTTGTCAATTTTAGTCCTCGGCTCCATGGCACTTCAAACCCTAAACCCTCACGTGCCGGCCGGGATGCAATCATTTGTCTTCTACAAGCATGTCGCTCCGGCGATGATCACCGGTGTCCGAGCCTGTCCCGGCAAGCAAGGGTTTCGGAGACTTGCGATACGAGCCTGTCGAGGCGAACTAGATGGCATCAGGAGAGCGGGGGGCTTGAAGAGAGTGGACATGGCGACGTTGAGTAATCTGTGTGTGGACATCGTGCTAAACGTGCCGAGCCTTCCTCCAGCGCCGAAGGAAGAGAGACGGGCTTATATGGAGCGATTAGCGGTTTCTGCTCCCGACAAGGTCCGTTTTCTTACAATGCTGCGTTCTAGTTTTTGAGCATGGATTGATTTTACATGTCTTGGTTTTTGTAATGAAATTAAATTTACTAATTACTAGTTGAAATGCATACGTACAATGACCCAGCCGATTCAATTTTGTCTTCACCTATGAAAATGAGAAGAACATTCTGTTGCCTTCAACTTACAACACTGCTAAAAGGTATCCGCTTCCACGCTTTAACAGGGGAAAAGGATGGTCTCATGTTTGTCAAAGCGAGTTACATACGAGGTACACAAGGGGCAGTTACAAGCTAATTTGAAATTGCGCCCAAGCATACCTCATGAGATTTATACCTGATTCATAACTAAAAAGCTTTTCTACATCTTTCCTAAAATCCCAGAAATTATAAATGCCCAGATTAGAATAACGCTTGATATTATTAGGAATACGCAGAAAAATATCATATTTGTGTGACAGTACCAAACACAGAAAGAACAAAGCAAAGATAGATCTTGTTGGTTATTAGGAATGCCCAAAAAATATCATATTTGTGAGACAGTATCAAACACATAGGAACAACAAAGCAAAGATAGATCTTGTTGGCAAGAGCTGTTAGTTGGTGGAGGAGACTTCACTTCCCAGAAGGATATCACTTGACCACAACGATTCCTGCCCTCCTTTCTTTTGCATTAGAGCATTATATGGGATGCTCCTATTTCCATTCTTTCCTCCAAATTAGTGTTCCAATATCAATTTCTCATTTTTCACGACTTTTAGCCAGGGAGTCGTGATGTTTAGGGTTCTTCATTTGGGAAGAAGCCATCAAGGAGGCAAGTCCAAAGATATGGAAAAAGAATCATGCGAGAAGAATAGTGTTCCAAGACATAAGCTTTAGATTTGAAATTGACATCAAATTGATTGATTTCATACATCTTGAAGCTATTTAGGCTCTTTCCTAATCCTTTCGCTATAAACACAAACCTTTTATCTCGTCTAGCCCTTAATAAGAACATTAGATTGACTGTGTAACCTCACTTACCTTCACCCCTTACTATTTTATCCACTCATCCCGTATCTCTACTATAGTCCCACTTTAAACTTTAACCGATCATCACTAATTGTTTACTCTATCACTCCCAAGATGCGGAGCACGTGGATCATAAGTACAATTAGTTTTGTGAACAAATAAGCCACTTTGGGGAGCCAAGATCACATAGAAGTACTTGCCCAAAGGCGCTTTTGAATAGGTTGGTAGAAGCAACTTTGTCTCGCTTATGGATTATATTGGCAAGAATGAAACTAATAAAATAAGTCCGACAATGAGCAAAGCCCTTGTGTTTAGTTGCCACCAATGAGTTTGGAACATTGAATAAACTATAGGTGGTAAACTGGAGAAAGGTGAGGTTGTGTCATTTTATCATGCCTCAAGACTCTCTATTATTGGATTCATTCCTTCACAAAACTTCCAAAGAAAAAAGTGTGTGAATGACTATTGGATCGCCATCAAAGTTTGCATTTATGGGAATCTGTACAGTGATTTTTTTCACAATTTTTTCAAATTGTATGCATCCTAAGATGCACGTAAGGTTTACTTAGTTCATAAATAGTATGTTATCTCATTCTATTGAGATATGATTTGGTTTCCTCATTTTATATTTTATTGCTTATCTTAATGCACCTTATGCGTTTTGGTTATTTTATGCTTTAGGTGCTAGACATACGTACATAAACAGATGAGGTTAGGTGCTAAAATTAGATTGTTATATGACTTAATAAACTTATTTTAATTATAAGGGTGATTTTTTTTTAAATGTAAAATGAATGTAATTGCATTAAAATGTAGTAAAATTTCAATATAGTCCCTTGATTCTTTGCAGAGGGTCGTTTTAATCCCAGAGTCTATAAAAATGCTAGTTTAGTCCCCATACTTTTTTAATATGGGCTAAAATAGGGGACTGTTTCAACCCAAATTTATAGATTTTGGGTAGGGGCAAGCACCAGGTCGGTTTGGATGGATCGGTTTTCAAATCAGTCAAACGAATTGTAACAGAAATCCAAAATGCAAAAAATCAAAAGTTATCAAATTTTTGATAAAACCAAGCTGAACAAACCGAAATTTAATTCGGTTTAAATGCTTAATTTATGAACATACCAAAATTTAATTATTTATGAAAGTTTGGCTATGAACAAATATCATGAAATAGACATCTTATATGTATAATATTGATTTAATTTCATGAATCATATGTTAAATTTTGTTTTTTTTTTCTATTTTTCGATATGAAATTAAAATATAAGAAGAATTTTTAATTAAATTTCAATTTTTCGGTTTGTTCAGTTAAATAAATGTTAAAACTATATAGAAAACTGAAAACTGAATGTTAAGGTTTTAAAAATTAAAAAGTAAAATGCATTTTTCAAGCTGAACCGAATCAGCCAAACTTGATCAGTTTGGTTTTTTTTTTCTTTGACCAAATAATGCATGCCCCTAATTTTGAGACTGCTTTGATACTTTCATAGTCTCTGGGACTAAAATGTCCCCATGTAAATAGTTAATGGATTATTTTGATACTTTACTCTATTATAAGTATGTTGGTAGAAATACTGATTTTTATTCCCATCACATTCCAAGTAAAAAAAATTGTATTGTTGAATATTTCATTTCATTTTAAAACAATATGGTTAAACTACCCGGTTTTGCTTAATGTTTCTATTGTTTTTTTTGTTCTTTATTTCAAATTTGTCATCATCCACACCCTTTTTTTGTATAATTGTGTCTCCATTCTCTATCTCTTTAAAGCCGTACTCCTCATCTTTAAGGTTTACTCATTTAGATGAAGTGATAATACCACCAATCTCGAAATCAGCCTGTAAAAATTCAAATTTACATAAGCAAATCACAAGGAGTCAAGCGAGGAGTGACTCGAGTCTCACAGGATTTACAAAATAATACATAAACAATCACAAAACAATGAGATAACTAAACTTTTATTCTATTCAGAACTTTTATAGAGTTGCTACGTAATTGTTATCATTTGCCTTATCTTAACTGTATGAATTATACTTTTATATTCATTATTGCTAAAATGTATGTGGAATGTTGGCTCTATTTTGAGCAATTCTTTGTGAGAATGCATGAAGTGTTTGTTATGCCTTGATTTAGGTGAAGTTTGATGGTTTCTCCCAAAGGTTGCACAAAATCGGCTTATGACAATAAATGTTTCTATGGATTGTTTTTAGTTAAAATAATTTATATGCACTTTAAATAATGCACTAAGTAATCCTTTTTATTTAAAACTTGACATTATATACTGTTCCATTTAAAAGGGAAGTATGTGGGAATGTTAGTCTTGTAGGATATAAGACCTCTTCTAAGTGGGTATGTTATTGACGAAATAGAATTGGTAAAAAAAAGAAGTTCCAATTGGAATCATTGACCATGTGCTACGTAGTTTTCATGTTGATTCTTCTTTTTTATTCACATAAAATATAATCATTCTTTTCTTTTTTCACTTGTACTTTGCCTGACACATTGATACTTGTTATTGTAAATACTAATATGATCTTATTACTCCACTGTTAATTCTCTATGATCTTATTAATCCACTGTTAATTCTCATCCTCCACAAAGGGGATGCGAATTAAGGAAGAGAGTGGGAAAACTGGACACCGAGGTCGTGGAGGAACAAAGTGGTGGAGGAATATGGGGTGCTAGGTGGCGAAGGGGAGTGGTAGGAGAAGGATTGGGAGAAGAAGCGAAAGAGATTGGATGTTTACATCACCACCTCGGAGCAAGATACATCTGAAGCACCACCTGTCGTCGGATACAACCCTAACAAGAGGGAAGAGACTCATCGCAGGAGATCAGAACAACACTCCACTAGAACTGACTTTTCAGATAGAGGACGACTATTTATAGGATCCCTAGGATGGAGGAAGTTTCTACACTAAGGAAGAGAGTGGGAAGCCAAAAAAATTCTAGAAAACACTCCCTTGAGTAGCAGATTCGTGATGCCCTAGATGGATCACAACATTTCGGGCGATCCATCCAATCATCGCGTGGATCTTCGCTCTCACTATCCCTCACAAGATTTCATGATCTCCCCGCTCCCTCTTGTGCGATGCCAAGCGGGGTCCTAGACCTGCTGTTTGAACCGCCTTGCTTCGGGGCGCTATGAGCTCCCACACCCGTGCACATCTTTGGCGCCCGCGTCATTTGAAGTGCCAGTTTGCTGTTTCCACTAAATTGGCTATTGGTTTCTGCTTTCTTCAGTTTGCTTTCTCCTCAGTATAGTTTTGGCTTTGATTAGCTTTGGAGTAGTTGGCACGTCACTTTCAGTTTTGGTTTTTTTTTGTGCTACGTTTTCGCAGCAAAAAATCTTTGATTCTCGTTTTTGTTCATATGATTTGCATGACACCAGTCTAGAAAAATATTTCATATATTGCCTGAAAGTTGGTAACTGAAATTCCTATGTAGATATGTCATCAGTGAATATTCTAGCTTTTAACATCCTAGGACATTACATTTTCAGGTTATCGTTGTTGCATAACACCTGTCTGGAAATATAATTCATATATTGCCTAAAATTCAGTAACTGAAATTTCTATGTAGATATGTCATCAATGAATATTCCAGCTTTTAACATCTTAAGACATCACATTTTCTGTATATCGTTGTTGAGCATATTCTTTTGGGCTTTGAATTTTGTTGTTGAAATAAATAAAATTTTTTAAGTTAAATAAATCGCCAAATGCAATTTTTCTCTCTCTTTTTTTTATATTCTTTCAGGCTATTGGGTTTGTTGTAGCTGATTTTTGATTTTGCATATGTGCTATGTAAGGCGGCTGTGTTTCTGTACTCCATCTTAGAAGTTTACACCTTTACATTCTTTTTTTGATTCACTGTAGAAATATTGGGAGGCTGGTGGTAACTGCAACTTGGGCATTGCTGCTGCCAGATTAGGGCTTCGTGTGATCACCCTTGGTCATGTAGGGGATGAGGTCTATGGACAGTTTCTTCTTGACGTGCTTCAGATAGAGGGAATCGATATGGTTGGTTTAACTGAAGATTCTAAAGCTGCTAAAGATGCTGCCTTGTATGAGACACTTCTATGCTGGGTTCTAGTTGACCCTTCTCAGAGGCATGGGTTTTGTAGGTAGAATACTGATCTTTTACTCGTTTGAACTTCATTCAAGTAAATTTTATTATTTGGCCAGTTTTACATGCTTCTTACTAATTATTTTAATTGTATCAGTCTTGCTGATTTTAGTGATGAACCTGCATTCAGTTGGTTGAATAAATTATCTGGACGAGTTGAGAAGGCCATTCAGCAATCCAAGATCCTATTCTGCAATGGTTATGCATTTGACGAACTCTTACTTGATGTATTAGTTTCAGCATTGTTTTGTGCTATAGATGCTCAATCAGCAGTGTTTTTTGACCCTGGTCCTAGGGGAAGGACTCTTTTTAATGGGACCAGTGAACAGCAGAAAGCACTAGAGCAGTTTCTGAAGCTCAGCGATGTTCTTCTTTTAACTTTAGATGAGGTTTGTTATTATGTTTTTGGAGTATTGAATGATATGTATTTTGCTAGCACCAATTTTGGTTTTATTCCACTCACCAACAATTTTTTGATTTTTTTGTTGTGTGCATTATGATGCAAAGTACATTTACTTCGTATTTAGAGGCCATAGTCTTATGTGCAAGTAGATATATTGTTCGTATACTTATATTATTTTTATGATTTGCTCTAATTTTGGACTTGGCCGTGGACGGTAGTTTTGTCCTCAATACATCTCAGGCTGCTGTATTGTTAGATCAAGAGAAAGAGAAATTAGCAATTAGAGAGAAGGGAATCCAATAGATATGTTGCAAAAATGCAGGCAAATTCGTGTACGGAAGATCCAATAGAAAGTGATAATGTTCTAGGACTCCTAAAAGTTATTAAGAACACAAGAAAGGGGTAGGTAAGTTGTTGGATGGATAAGGGAAGGGGGAGGATGGATGTCGGTTAGATAGGGCGTGAACGGTGGGATGACAATGAATCAGAAGCGTAAAATAGCTCTTTACAATAATTTGGATGCTGAAGGAGACCTCCTAATTTCCGATAGAGATCACTACTTTTATCATATGAGTCTACAAATACACTACCTAAAAGAAATCTAAAGATACAATACTCCAATCGGGAAAACAGGGAGAAAACATCTCCAAATAGCATAAACAAAACTAAAGTATGAAAAAATGTGAAATATAAGATATAAGTAGCTCCCTCACAAAAATACCTAATTAGAAATAAATAAAAAAAGAAAGAAAAAAAAAGGGGCAGAATCTCGCTCGTCCCGGGATTCTGCATTAACGCAGATCATGAGAATCATGGACTCGCACTCGCCCACTTGTTTGGCATAGACAAGATTGCGGTATCGCTGCATCTTGCGTGATCAGCTTTCACGTCATTCTCCCCGAGTAAGAGAGGCTTCTAGAATCGATCTAACATTGCCAGAACAAAGTGATTGCTTCTTGTCTGATGTAACTTCAATATGAATCTATGCTCACATATATTACAAACAACTCTAATACACATTATTCAAAGCATGTCCTGATATAATAAATATCCATCAATTTTTGGCATGATTAGAGTTGGAATTGCATATGGATGAGTCTTCTCGCAAACAAGTCTGAATCAATTCAATCTCTAATATGCTTCTCCCACTTCTCGTACTCGATGGGATATCTGATATACAAGTCTATTTGTTAGAACCAACTATGAAATGAAATCAATGACATATTGGACCACTCTCCGTGGTGATCGCCCAAGTGGTAAACGACCGGTCAGGATATCCAACGACTTCTTGTATTCACTATCTTCTAGAACAACCAATGTTAATCCACCTAGATTCACTCATGGGCTCAATTTGAATTATTAGCATGTCTTTCTAGTCGACTAGAACTTGGGACTCCTCTTTGACGTTTTCAACATCTCTTGTGCCACTGCCTATTTTTTTAACTTTTCAGTGCTCAGTAAAAAAAATCTCCCTCTTGTTTGGGCAATTAGGCCCCACCTGGTCAAAACCATGACACTTGAAACATTTATCAGAGGGGATGAATTTGGGAGTACTGGCAGGAACTTTTCTCGACTTTGCATGGGTTCCTTCTTTGGTTGGGTCAGTTTGGGTGCTCCACTGAGTGTACACTTGCTGCCTGATTCGATGGCTAAACTCTGTTTGGAGGGTGGTGTGGACTTGATCTTGTTGTGTTATCTCTCCACCTTGAGTGCTAGGATTTGGACATCATGTGATGCACAATAGGACTATAACTATACCATATTGCTTATGGTCAGTCTTAATCATCTTAGATATCGAGCTATGGTATTTTCGTCAGACTCCACTAGCCCATATTTCAACATAAGTTGCCCGAACTTAACTGTGTACTCCACAAAAGAACCTCTCTGGCACTGGTGATGAAGTTTTATGAATATATACTGTCGGTAATATGAGGAAGCTATTTGCATTGCATCTCTCGTTCATCTTGAACCACTTAGTAGTTTTGTCTTTCCTTTCTCACTGTCAAAGATGCTTCAGGTTCTCTTACCACAATGAAACACTTTTTCTGTTCTTGATGGCAGCCAACTTAACTCTTTTGTCCTGAGGAACATCCTTGCACTAATAAAATTCACTCCACTGTTTGAAGTTACTTGATAAACTCATCAAGATCCATGTGACTATTGAAATCTGGTAAAACCACCTTTACTTCAAGATCCTAATTTCTCATATGGTATTCCATGCCAATTCGTCGAGGTAGTGATTCTTCATCACTTAAAAATTGTTTGGTGGAAGAGATTCACTTATTCCTCTTGATCTGATGAGTCACTGATGTGGCTGCGGGTGACCTCACCGAATTGTTTTCTCTCAAAAGTGGCAAGCCTCTATTTCATTTGAATGATTTTTCGCTATACATCCTCTATAGTAAGCTCTTGGACAACGTTTTGCACATTTTTTCTAGCCGGCATTGTGTCCTTTTCTCCCAATTAAGGTGATGTGGGATTATAAATCAAAGGTTGGCCTAGATTTTCGCTTTGGTGGTAGGTGTCGGTGGATTTTTGGTGGAGGTAGGACTGTTGGATTTTGAAAATTTAGGGTTTAAGACTGGGATTATGGTAGGATTGATTTGGGTATGGCGGAATTGTTTTTTTAAATTTTTTTAATTTCTGTTCTGAATATAAACTAGGACAAGAAAGAACCCAAAAAAATCTAGGTTTTGTTGGGCTCTGATTTCGAACGATTTCGTTCTAGGGCTTCTATAAGGTATTTAAGACACAAGAAAATGATAGGTAAGGAATAGGGGAGGGCTAATGTCGGTTGAAATCGGGCATGAACGGCGGGATGATAGTGAATTAGAAGTAGAAAACAGTTGTTTCCTGCTTTTGAACAGTAGTAGGCAGCAAAATGTGAGGCAAAGAAGGCCTCCGAACGTTTGGAAGAGATCTAACACTTTGATCTTAGCAGTCTGCAAACACACCACATGAACAAAATGCAAAGATACATTACTCCAATACGGAAAACCAGTAGAAAATATATCCAAATAACATAAAAAAATCTATGGTCATAAAAAAAATACGAAATACAAGATACAAGTAGTTCCCTCACAAAGAAACCCTAATTAGAAACAAGTAAATAGGAAATAAATAAAAAAAGTCAATAAGTTTCAATTTTGGCCGAGGACAGGGGAATCCCGCCCTTCCTGCGATTCCGTATTAATGCGGATCACGAGAATCACAAGCACTTGCTCGCCCGTTCGTTCATCACAGATGAGATCGCGGAACAGCCCCTACATCAAGGAGTGAGATGGGCTTCATTGATCAATCAAATTAAGGGGATCATTTTAGCATGCATGTCGGGAAGCCATTGGTATAGTTAGGGGTGTAAACGAACCGAACACGAACGAACAGAGCTAGTGTTCGTGTTCGAAATGTTCGAACATATCACTGTTCGTGTTTGGTTCATTTAACAAACCGAACAAAAAAAAATTGTTTATGTTCGTCTCGTTTGCTTATCGAACAAATCGAACACGAACTTTCTGGCGAACCGAACACGAACTGTTTGTGAACAACGAGCTTTTATGACAGCCCTAGCTTTGTAACATACTTCCTCAAAATGAAGCAAATTGATCAAGTATTCCGTACACATCAGGTAATCCATACTTCCTCAAAATGAAGAAAACCGAATAAGACGTTTAGGGTTTTGTTTAGGGTTTTATTTTAATATATAGTGTAATATATTAATTATAATATTTATATTAATATAATTAATACTATAATATTATTATTGTTTTTAATAATTTATCATATATTATAATTTATAGAAGTTTAATTATTTAAAATATGATAAATTTTTATAATATATAATTATTTTTAAAATATCATAACGTTTATATATATAATTATTTTAAATGATTTTATATTTCGAACAATAACGAACCGAACATGAACGAAAACATCACTGTTCGTGTTTCGTTCGTTTAACAAACCGAACGAAAAGAATTGTTCGTGTTCGTCTCGTTTGCCTATCGAACGAATCGAACACGAACTTCTTGGCGAAACGAACACGAACTGTTTGCGAACAACGAGCTTTTTTGACAGCCCTAGGTATGTTATGTTTTGGAAAATTCTGGTGTAATGTGGTTCTGAAGAAAGTATTAGGATGGTATGATAAGGATTGATATGGTCAAAAAGATAGTCTAGAGCATGTTGGTTGGTCCTCCGGTGGATAAGTGAGCTCATTTATGGTTGGTTTATTGTTGATTTTCCTGTTAATTCAGGTCTTTTCTAGTTCAACTATATGAAGCTAGCCCATTTAAGATCACATAGGATTTTAACCTTTTTGGCTGTAAACAGAGGTTTTTATGTTTCCGATTTGCATCAATAAATGACAACTTTTTACTAATTATGAGTTTGGGCGACACTGTTCTAGGCGCCTAGAAGGTGTTCTAGAAGCTGATTTTGCGGAGAGGTGTTTTTGGAGTTGCAAGGAAGTTACAGTAGGGGTTTTCAGCGGCATTGGGAAGGATGTAGGAAGCAAGATCTGCTGTTGAACAGCAGATGGACTGAGTGTCGTGGCTATCTGGACTGAAAGCAAACCGAAGGTGATTTGGCGAGGTACAGGCGGCTGGACAGCAAACCGGAAACGACAAAATGGTGATTTCCTACTGTGACCCGCAGGTGGGAGTAGTGGCTTCGATGGTGTCTTGGCTGAAATTCAGTGGACGAACAGTAAAATGACTAGTTAGGGTCGGTGAGGGAGATCCTTCACCTGTTCCTAAGTAAGTTATCACTTGTGAAAGCAAGAGGTTACAATACTCCAAAGAGAAATTCAGAGAGAACATTTCTCAATTTATAAAAAAGAAAAACTGAAATCCAAATAGCCCTAAAGAAATATATAACTGAAATTTAAACAACCCAAAAGAAATATATAAAAGTTCCTAATAAGCAATAACCTAAGGTTGGCTGCATCTTGAATTTATGTTAAATAATATTTATCAAATCTAATAAATCCGACTGTCAGTGCGACGAAGATGAACTCACGAGGGACGGCATGAAGAATTTCTTCAATCCTTCTCATAACCGGATTTATTAAATCTGGATTTATGTTCTAAAAGAGACGGAATGAGGGAAGAAAAAAATAGAACACGAAATATTTCAATTTAACGAAACGTTGGATTTAATTTTCATTTCTTTAATGTTTGACGAACGCGGCTTCCGCATCCGAAAGGACTTATTCCACATTATGGCAGTTTTTGCATTTTGATTTCTGTGTGCATAGTTTTGTGCATCATATCCTAGATTAGCATCGTGTTATTGAGTATCTTATCTTAGATTTATACAAGTAAAAATCTCGATCCTAAGACATCTTGTATCTTATTTCTACCCTCTTTAAGTTGTTCACATTGAGTTTTCTCTTTACCCTCCTACCCTCTCCTTATTCTTTTCATTAAGCTGCGACCAACCCTTCATCATGCCTCATACCCTAGTATTACTGTCTAAACAAAAGTGCACGTGCCTCTTACCTAGTATCATTAATTATACATTATAAACCATATCGGCCACTGTTGGTTTGTTGAATTAATTGAGGTGGTTGAATGCTTCACCAGCACCCCAGTTGGCTATATTATGTATCACCTTTAAACATGGTGGAAATTGACAATTTATCATTCTGTCAATTATGTTAGTTCTGTTGGTTCCTATATACAATTTGTATCCAGGTAAGGAAAACTGCGTGCACTAATGCTTTTTATTTTTAAAGAATATTTTTGGTCTGATGCTGTAATGAAAAGTTAACAGCTGATGGTACTGCCGGCTGAAACTTTATTTACCATCAAATATTGGCATTTTGTACCAGCTTATGTTATGTTGATGACTTGATGATGCTGATACTTTAAAACCTGAACGGTTAATTCAAATTTCTTATTATACTGTCAGTCAATAGCTGCATGTTGTGCAATTTTTTTTCTTTTTTATGGGATTACACTCATAATCCACCATTCTTATGCATTTATATGTCAACACCTGAACTTTGATATTTGCATATATTACACTCGAATCTTTAACAATACATAAGAAATACCACTATTATATCTTTTTTTAAACTGTTATATACCTTTTTATGCATAAATTTTGTTGTGATACACTAAAGTGTTATAAATATACATATCAAATTTTAGCTATCAGATATGTAAATAAAGAAGAATTATGTGGGATGCATATAAACTTTCCTTTGTTTTATGAATTGTTCTAGTTTTTTGATTCCTCCATATTCATCCTTGTAAAATCTGAGTTTATCTATATTATTTGAATTATCCTATAACCTACTACTGCAATTATGTACCAGGCTGAGTCATTAACTGGGATAAAAAATCCGATTCTAGCAGGAAGGGAACTGATTGATAAAGGTGTTCGCATTAAGTGGGTTGTTATTAAAATGGGAGCCAAGGGATCGATGCTGATCACCAAGTCGACCATTTCTTGCGCACCTGCATTCATGGTAAAGTATCAATCTAATTTAATGATTCGTTTGGGACAGCTTTTTAATTGCTTTTGTGGTTGGAAAACAACCCCAGTTTTTATTTGGATCATCAAATTTTTCGGGCATTTATACACATACCACTCAATTCTTAAGTATTACATATCAAACACCTATACATTTGTAATTACAGGCAGACCACTCAAATCCTTAACATCACATCAAAACTATTTAAAAATGTAAAAAATAAACTTTAGTTAGACATTTAAATACATAGGAATTGGGCATTATGTATGTAAATACCCCTGAGAAAAACATATTTAAAATTGGACGGAGATGGTAGCTTTTAATAACACAAGTAGAAAGACATTAAGTTCTCCAAATAGTGCCAATGATGAATCGAGACTCTAAACTTAAGAACATGAATCACGGCTTTTTTTTTAGGTAAATGTCGTCGATACCGTCGGCTGTGGAGATAGTTTCACTGCCGCCATAGCTTATGGATTTCTGCATGACCTGCCTCATATCAACACTCTGGTGCTCGCGAATGCCGTCGGGGGTGCGACGGCCACGGGATGTGGAGCGGGTCGAAATGTTGCCAACATTGCCAAGGTTTTGGAACTCATGAGACAATCAAACATAAATGAAGACTATACCTTTTGGAGTGAATTGATCAATGTTGAGCCGGATGTAGGAGAGATATTCCTCCTCTCAAAAACAAATATTAATGGCCGCGGCGGCCGTCCGATCCATGTTCCCATACAGACTGTTATCTCTCAGCTTATGCCGAAGTTTGAATCAATGGAGAGTAACGACATTGGCTTTAATGAGAGGGAGGAACAAGTGATGGAACTGGAAGCTACATGAGTAGATTTCTATTGGTGTACTATACTAATTCCTGATGTTATTGTTCAAAGGATGTTTTGTTATTAATGTATAGGATGACAACTGTGTATTTTTGCAATTGTTTGTGCTGTAATAATTTTGAAATGAGGTAAGATTTTTTGGTTTGTATATTTTATCCTTTTATGAAGTAGTTTATTTTGACAAGTTTTTTGATCCTTTATTTTTATCATTTTAATATCATTATTGAATCCTAATTTGTCAGAACTTTGCTTAGAGATCTCTTTGTTTGATTTAATCCACAATAAAAGCTAAGATGATAATTTTTGAATTTTCCAAGCAGTATTTTTTATTTGGTAAAATATAGCATACTAAAATTTTCTTCTTTATAAATTAGATTTTAGTCTTACTACTTGTGAAATATTATTTTTACGAGTAAAATTATTTTCATGAGTTATACTACGTGGGGTTAAGTAACAGACATTATTAAATAAGATGGTAAAAGTTGTATTTGGAGAATCAAAAAGAAAAATTTTCAATAAATAAAAATAGTTTTGTGGTAGGATAATAATGTGCAAGAAAAGATAAAATAGAAAAAAATATGTTATAAAAATTAGTTTAAATGTAAAAACTTAAAATGCTTGGAAAAATATCAAACGGTTTGTAGAAAATCTAAGAGAACAATTCGTGACGCTTAAAATTCTATTTTTAGTGATCCGTAGAATATATCAAATACTAAGGAGGGTGAAAAATATGTATAAATTAGCCAAACAAAAAGAAAAGAAGAAAAGTGAAGATTTAACTAAGTAAAGTGTATTAATGATGAAAATAAAAAAAATATATTTTTCTTAGAAAAAAATATTTAAAATAGGTGGGTGAGTCATTTTAATAAACTTTTTTATGAAGTTTCGGAAAATATGATCGACCTTAGTAATATCAATATCGTCAATAATAATAAAATGTTTCATTTTTACTGCGCATTAGTAAAAAAAAGTTGATGAGAATTTAAAGAAAATCAACAGTGAAAAGTCTGTAGGACCTGATAATATCCTAATTGAAATGTAGAAATATTTAGGAGTTTTGGGAGTTTCTTGGTCACTAAGCTCTTTAATATTATTTTTAAAACTAAAAAGATGTTTGAGGTGTGGATGAACAGTATTTTGGTCCCCATTTTTAAGAATAAAGGGATGCAAAAGAGTGTGCAAATTATAGATGAATTAAGTTGATATGTCATACTCTAAAATTATGGGAGGGGTAATTGAACATAGATTAACATGTATTACAAAGACTTCTCATAATCAATTTAGATTTATGTCGGGCAAGGCTGCTATAGAAGCTATACATTTATTGAGAGGTTTGATGGAGAAGTTCAAAAATAATAAGGAGGATCTGCTTATGATTTTTATTGTTTAGAAAAAGCTTATGATAAGGTTCCAAGAGATATCCTTCGGAGAGTCATTGAGAAGAAATGTGTTGATATGGCTTATATTCAACACATTATAGATATGTACACAAGAGGTGTTAGTTGTGTTTAAATAAAAGGACGATTGACCAAATATTTTTCTATTTGTGTTGGTTTACATTAATGATGGGCTTTAAGCCCATATCTTTTTTCTCTTTAGTTATGGATGGTCTTATTGGGCACTTACGGAATGTACTTTGGTGTATTTTATTTGCTGATGATATTCTACTCGTGGGTAAGATAAGAGAAAAAACTTAAGAAAAACTCTAATTATGGTTGTCTACCTTGAAGTCTAAAGACATTCGTCTGAGTAAAACTAAAATACTAAATACATAGAATAATTTTAGTAGCAGTAGCTCTAGTGACAGAAATTTAACTATGGGTGATCAAAATATTAATAGGTGTGAATGTAAGATATCTCGGGCTTATTGCTCAAAATGATGGTGATATTGATGAGGATGTTATTAGTAGAATTCAAGTTGGTTGGTTGAAGTGGCGGAATGCTTCGGGCGTATTGTGTGATAGAAAAGTACTGCTTAGAGTGAGAAAAATTTTATAAGATGATGGTGAGACTTGTAATGCTTTATGGCTCTGAATGTTGGCCTTTAAAAGAGAAGCATAAAACTATGTTAAGTGTTGCTGAGACGAGAATGATTAGATGGATGAGTGGTTTTATACTTAAGAGAAAAAATGCGAAATAAATATATCTGTGATAGGGATAGTGTAGCTCTAGTGACAAACAAAATTAGAAAAAGTCGTCTTAGATGGTTTGGTCACGTTAAATGTCGATCATCTGATTATTCAATTAGAAGAGTAGATGTTTTAGATTCGACTTATGTTAAGAAAGACAGAGGTAGAACTATATTCTATAAAAAATGATCTTAATTTGTTAGAATTAAATGAAAATATGACGAGAAAAAAAATTCATGTAGCCAACTCCACTTAGTGGGATAAAAAAATTGTTGTTGTTGTTGTATTACTTAGGAAAAAAATATCACCTGCGGGGGGTTTTGGGCGATTAGAAGTTGTAAACCTAAAAAACTTGACTCACTCTCGCACTTCTGCTTCCTTTGGGGGTTCGCCGACCGATATCTCCGGCATTATGAGGAGGTCTCCCTTCTCTCTACTCCGTCTCGCTCGCCCAAATCTCATTCGTGCGGAATCCACATCCGCCTCCTGTTCGCAGCCTCCAACTCCTCATACCTCCCATCGCGTTTCATCCATCGTCGACGACATCGCCGGCCTCACCCTCCTCGAACTCGCCGACCTCACCGAAACCCTCCGCACCCAATTGCGCGTCGATCAGATGCCCTTCGTAGCCGTGATGACGCCGGGAATGGCCGTCGGCGGCCTGTCCGGAACTACTAAGTCTTCCTCCGGAGGAGCTGCTTCTGCTGCGGAGGAGAAGGTGGAGAAGACGGCGTTCGATTTAAAGCTGGAGAGCTTCGACGCTGCTTCCAAGATCAAGATTATCAAGGAGGTGAGGAGCTTTACAGATCTCGGACTGAAGGAGGCCAAGGATTTGGTGGAGAAGGCGCCTGCGGTGCTGAAGAAGGGGGTGCTCAAGGAAGAGGCGGAGAAGATTGTGGAGAAGATGAAGCTGGCTGGAGCTAAGGTTGTCATGGAATGAGTGATGCAGGTTTGGAATTTGCACATTTTCCTCTTTTGATCATCAATTGTTTTGTTCTGCTTGGATAAGATGTGGATCAGTATGGGGGGAGATGAACAACATTGCTTCTCTTTTTCCTACGCCAAAAAGAATTTGTCAGATCCTCCATTCAATCTATCGCATGGTTTACTTGAATTAAAAAGAAGCTAATTTCTGCATTAAGCATTTGGATATATGAGGCTATGATTGAGTTGCCATCATCAATCACGGATTTAGGTAGGATTTAACTTCTTCTGGGGGTGTTTGGTTCTTCCGAAGATTTAAGTTTCTGTAAATCCGGATCTATCCAATCCATATGTGCGAAATCAACAAAGATGTTTTCTATGATTTAAGTTAAAATCCACTTAAATCTCTTCGTAAAGTTTGGTGATAGCCTCCTCCTCCCGTGTGCAATGAGAGAAGCCTTCCTGCTTAAATCTGTTAAATCCACCTATCCATCGGATTCAAAAGGAAACCAAGTTTTGCATTTAGGAGGAGAGGATAATGGATTTAGTGAAGTTTTGGATTTAAATCACTGGTTTTATCGTTTGGAGGATTTACGCTTGATCTTAACATAAATCCTGTTTAAAATGTAGTACTAAACACCCCCTAAATCTCCTCAAACATAATAAAAATGATGATTTTAAATTCAGAATTCAGTAAATTCACTTTCTCCTCAATCTCTTCAGAGTTTTGCCTTTAATCCCGGATTTATTAAAAGATTTAGTAATATCCAGATATACTCTGGATTTACTAAAGCTGTCAAAGCTCTTTCCATATAAACTCTAATTTTCATGTCAAAGAGAAGAATTTACCTAATTGCTGCTATGATTTATGTGGAGTTCTTATATCCATGGAGAGATTTTTTTGCTATTCTAGTTTGGCAAGTACTGTATCTGTATAACTGTATCTTGAGTGTATACATGTGTACATTTTTATTGGATATGGGTACTGTGAGGGATAAGATTTATTTCTGATTGAGTTTTCTTTTTGTTTTTAAAATTCATTTAACAAAAATTCTAGTACAGTGAAGACAATTCATTATTGATATTAGCATGTCTGAGTTCTGGAGCATTTGCCAAGTTAATTTCTCCCTACTTACACTACTAAGAATGCTCAACAATTTGTTTGGAGCAGAATATTGAGGGAACATTGGGAACTTTTTTTTAGGGGGGATAATTGCATATATACCACCCGTTCTATTTTACAAAATCTAGCAACCAGGTGATATTTTTTAACCGTCGATCGATGTACTTACACTTGCCACGATCAAAACATTGAGAATTTGATAAAATTGAAAATTATGGGTTGGAATTCTATCATGAATTTTGATATTTGAGTGAGAATTTGAAAAAAATAGATGAAAGTGGGTGCTAGATTTGTAGATATCAATGTTTCAGGTGCTATGTATGTAAAAAGCCCTTTTTTTGTTTTTTATTTTTTATTTTTTATATTTTATTTTATTTTATTTTATTTTGCTTATATTTTGATTTGAAATGAAAGATATTTGACATTTTCAAAATGAAATAATTTATTTTTAAAAAACTCAGAATAAGTAAAAGTTATTTTTAGTTAACAATTATGGTTTGATATCAAAGATAAACAAAAATAAATTATAAAATTCATCACAAATGGCCCCTAAAATTATTGACTCTTAAGCCTTAGTATGGAAGAAACTGGGAATTTCAATGAAAAATCTGGTTGTTGTAAAACAATTTTTAGGATTATAATTGTTCATAGCAAGACAGCTAAAATGTTGGGAAAAAATTTGCGTATGTAAGAAATACGCAGAATTGCGTGCGTAATAGGTTACACTCAGGTTATTGGGAGGGTACGGTACAGTTATTGGGAGGTTATTTTTTAATAACATCACTGTAATCCCTATTAACCTTTTGCGTTACAGTGAGGTTGTTGAAAAACAACCTCTCAATAACTTCACTGTACCCTCTCAATAATCTCACTGTAACTTTATTGTAATTTATTACGTACTCAATTCAGCGTACTTCCTAGTACGCAAAGTTTTCCCAAAATGTTGACATTGAAACATTTTAATTATATTGAGAAGCTCTTGGATAGCTTGATATTGAAAGATGCAAAATTTGTATGGGAGTTGCAACCACTTGGTGTAATCTTGGAAAGAAGGTTGAACTTCTTACATTATACATGTAAACACTGATATGAGATTCTTTCAAAGGGGATAAAAATTTTTCTTCTAGGTTTGTAGTAATTAAATTGTGGTAATGTGGATAGGAGCGCTTTTTTGTTGGTAAAGTTGTTATGAGTAGGGCTGTAAAAAAAATTTAGTGCTCACGAAAAATTTGTGGTTCGACTCCTTAAGTAGTTTGTGTACGAATCATTCGCCTAGTGAGCCGAACATAAACAAATTTTTAAAGCTCAAATTATAAAGGAGTCGAAAATGAAACAACTCTTTGTTCATCCTTGTTTGGTTTGCTTTTGCTCAAAATAATTATGTATTATTTATATAATAATTTATTATATATTTTATATCTAAGTTTAATGACTAACTTGTGTGGAAATGTGGTTCTATACTTTTAATTGCATAAGAATGGTGGATGTTCGAATCGAACACTATGTATCTATGTTTCTAATTAATTTAAAGTAAATTTTGAGCTGAACATGAGCCCAAGACGAACAAGAATACGTAAATTGAGCCGAACATGAACACACCGGACAATTTTGAATACAAGCCAATTTGGAACATAATTAATTTCAAACAGGCCAAACAAAAGCCAAAACAACTCACTCAAGCCTGACTCGTTTACATCCCTAGTTGTGAGTTGGGTTTAAGGGTGCAAACGAGTTAGGCTAAGCTTGAGTTGCCACTGGCTTGAGTATGAGCTTGATCGGTTAATCTTGTTTCAGCTCAAGCTTGATATCATGCTTATAACATCCATATATATTATTTTTATGTGTTGACGTATCTAATGCCCAAAATTTGATACTTATGCTTATAAATTCTTATGTCGCTTTTTAAAAAATAATAATCTTGATATTTTGATGCCATCCCAATAAATTCAGTGGCATGTATTAAGTATGAATGTTTAGATGTGAGATAAGTAAATACATTAGAATTGCGTGGCATGTATGTAAAATGTACCTTTTTCTGCCTAGGTATTTTATAAAAATTTACTGCTTGAAATTATAAAACGAGATTCCCCCTAGAATAACAATCAACTTTTGCAAAACGATGAGCACTATATTGAACCGCATTATATTGTTCAGTTTTGGGTGGTGAGTTGACAAGCACATGCATTGCCAGTCGTAAGACTCCTCTGCCTCGGGTTCAATCGGTAAGGAAATGTATAAAACAAATGATAAGCGGTATACTCAATACAACCCTTTTAAAAAAAAATTGAACAGCCCCGAACTTGTTCATCACTTGGACCAAGCCAACCACAAATTAGACAAAATTGAAGGCCTGGAAATGAAATTGAATCCATCTGAATCTCATTCAATACTCTATTTCGATTTGGAACTAAAAATGAATTGCTTGAATTGATTTCGCTCAATTTAAATTATTATTATTCTTCTTTTTTGAGTTCGTATTGATTTTAAACAAAACCATTTGTAATTAGATTAGTTCAACATTTAATTAACTTCCATATATCGTGCTGTTGAGCCAATCGGTTTTATGCAATTTAAATTTATCCTCACCGTGAAGGTTTAAACTTCGTAGACAGCTTCTATTTTCGATTAGATGTTTCAAATACATGATGCATATTATAACTTTATAATTACTAATTAGGTTCGCTTCAGTTGATATTTGCTTTATCAAAATTCCAAAATTAAAAAATCCTAAAGAACTATCAAATCAATCAGATTATATGTTATTTTGCATTCCAAAATAAAAGCCAAATTAAAACACATTCTTCTCAGATTGATTTTTTAGCATTTTATAACAATTTTGGTCTCATAAACCTATGCATCAAAAGGTATCTTCCACTTTCAAAAAATATAAAAAGTTGGAGTGTTGTCAATGTAAATATAAAGATTTAGGTGTTAGATATGTAAATGCACAAGAAATTACGAGGGTATGCATGTAAAAAAAGACTAAAATACATGCTAATTTCTTTATTTGGTTGATTTGGTAGGAACTATAATGAACTCAGATCAAATTGCAATTCAGCAGAGGTCTTTACAGAGTTTCCTAATTCTGATATTCCAATCTGCTAGAAATAACTTACCTGAACCAAAAGAAAAAAGAAACTTAATAGTTGTTAATTGAACAAAAAAGAAAATAGTTACAGGATTTTATTGATTTTTGTACAGCTGCGTTGTTACGAAATGAACTTGCAGGCTTGGTAATTCAAATAAAAGGATCATTATATATGAATGGATTGAAGAACAACGCAGGGATAAAAATCCTTACTGCTCCTTAAAACTCAGGCGGAATATGAGAGGCTGTGGCTGCTACCAAATTTCTTTCTATAGAATGCACCATGAGTTCAAAAATTTGAATGAGAAAAATAAAATTCCGCCTCGCCGATGATAGTCAGATCTCTCTATTTCAGTAACTTCCATTATGAGTCAGGGCCGGTTGCTTGCCGGTAATCCGATCTCTATATTTCCGATAGACTCCATGGTGATCATCATCCCCAATTCCTTGACATAATAATTCAGCTGTTTTCTTAAGTTTCTAGTCATTGAAGTCCTCATAAGATGATCCACCAGATGAGTCACTCTGAAATGGACTCGTCTCCCTTGGCGTCGATGGGTGTGATTCTCGAATTTGTAGAGCCGTGCCTACAAGAATGAAGAACATGTTAACATGTTAAGCACATCATACAACTCGAGAAAGACAAACTTACCATATAAAATGCATAAATCCATTTTTTAAGGAAAATTTACCTACATAGCTCACAATTCTTATGTATCAACATATCTCACAACTAAACTGTCTTATTCAAATGCATAGCATTTTGGTGTTTAAACCTATGCATGAAAGGGTAAATTTTACTTTGAAAAAGTGATAATAATATTATTTTTGGTGTAATATTAAATATTTGATCGCTTATGTTTATAAATATGGAAGTACGTGTCACATATGTAAATACAAAGGCGTTGTTGTGCTAATCAGTTTCTTAAAAATGGTATCAATAGATCACCTGAATTCTTTTGAGCTCTCGAGCGAAACTTCCTCGTGTGCCGCCGAATGAGCTTTTTCGCTTTAGTAATGGTCAATTGACGAGCAAAAGGATACTCAGTATCGCTCTCACTCCATTCACCATTGAACTCATTATCCGCTTCCCCTCTCATGGTTCGCAGGACGAACGCCTTGGCCTTGCGGCGTTGGGAGTTGAAAAGGCCCCTTATTGAAGTGACAAAACCATCACCGGCACCATCGCTCGGCCTTTTGAGCCACGATACAGGAAACTGATCGAATTTCCCTGGTTGGCCGCCGTCACTGTCACTGAAATTGAGATCACTCTCCGGGACGACACCAACATGGCCTTCTCTTTGGGTTTGGGCTTTATCCTTGAATTTTTTACCCTGAGAAATAGGCAGCAACAAAGATGATTAATCATTTGTTATAGCACCATTAAAGAGAAAAATATCAAAAGGGTTCCCTGACACTTTGTAGGAGGTCAATTTTAGCTCCAGAGTTTACAAACCAGTTTAGTCCCCATATTTTAAAATATGGGCTGAAATTAGTCTCATGGAAGGACTACTTAGTCCTAATAAAAGAGTGTGGGGATTAATTTGATATTTTTATAGACTCTGGGACTAAAATGACTCCATATAAATAGTAAGGAGAGTATTTTGGCACTTAACTCCACTATTAAATATGGCATTTTCCCTACTGACTTTAGTAGTTTTAGTAGAAATATCATAATCTTACATAAAAGAAAACAAAAAGATTTTAGTAACATGACTGCAAAACTCAATCTTCTTTTAAGGATAATTACCTGCATCCCAGTCACTGATTTCAAAACACCCCATATGATATGTTTCTTAACACGTGAAAATAGCCTTCTCCACGTTCCAATAAACTCATCACGATGAAATGTATCCATCAACAACCTCAAGTCATTCACCGCAAATCGCGAACCTTCATAGGCAACAAGCAACTCAACCTATTCACAAGTATATGATTGACATAATTAATATATGGGGTATAGCTACATAACGAAGTAATATATCGAGAGTAATTCGCACCTGACTAATTTTGATGTTATGGAACTCCATCATTCTTCGTGACCTCGCTCTTTTCTCGTCATGAGCTTTTCTAACCTTTTTTTCTTCGTTCGACAGGCGGCCAGACTTTATAGGCTTCGGATCTTTTGATTTACTCTTAAATGTGTCGTCGGTAACAGCTTGCTGAGATTCTAACGCAGGATTCAGTGGGCCACTTTTTGAAGAAATGCATGAGCTATGTTGTGGAAAGAGAGGTTCATTAGCTATAGCCTCTACTAAATTATCTTCTGTTCTGTCACATGAAGGTGTCCTTCGAAATTCAGGATTTGCACCACAGACAATATTTGCTTTCAAACTTTGCAATTTCGACACCTGCGAACAGGTTTATCAACACAAGGGAGTCAGATGGTACTGCCAAAAAGGTTAATCTAATTAAAATTTCCTGGAAGTAATAATTAGAAAAGAATAGGATCTGCATAGATTATACATGAGAGGAAAACTCACTTGGGAAGAATCGCCAAATACTGAAGCGCTAGGATTAACCTGGGCACCTGCCATAACAGGCCTTCCACTAGTTTCAATCTCTCTTGCGCTGTAGCTACTTGATGGAATAGTCTCATGGACCGAAGCACTTTTCCATATACGTCTAGAGCCGGCGGTTGTCGAAACTTTCCATACCTCCTGAACAGTTTAAAGATAATGAAGAAAATGTCCAAAAAGATCAGCAGTATGAGCATGATGACTAGGGCTGTCAAAAAAGCTTGTCTTTCATGAACAACTCGTGCTTGGCTCGCTTAGTAGCTCATATTCGATTTGTCCATCAAGCAAACGAGCTGAAAAAAACAGTTCGATTTACAAACGAGCATAACACGAATAAATTTTTGTTTGTGTTTAGTTCATTTTAGCTTGAATTAATTAAATAATTAATAAATAATATTATTATATTTTTTATGTTATATTTAAAAAATATTAAATTTTATTATTTTTTAAATCATTTCGAGCTGAACCAAACCTATTTTGAGGAGAAAAAAATTGGAGTTTTCAACGAGCACTTGGTCAGCTCATTTACACCCCTAATGATAACTACCTGTCGCCTCAGGGAATCTTGGTCTTCTTCCGGGAAGAAGTAACCCCACATCATTCGGTACATTGTTTCCGTTAAATGAATCTTCAAGGGATAGATTTCTACCTGCAGTTACATTATTAACAGAATCACCACTTCTGCAAGAAGCAATAAAAATCTTCCTACAAGCTTGGTGGCATGAATAATGACACTACAGAGAGGAGTTCAAATTAGTAATCCAATAGCTTAGAAACCAACTTCAAAGGTTTTTAACATAAGAAAAGCTAGCTTTGTTAACGGCTGCAAAATTGAATTACACCTTTAACGACTGCAATATTGAATTATAACTTGGACCTGTTCTATAGAAAGCACCATCTTAACCACCTCGAGGCATAGCCTCAAAATAAAAAAAATCGTGACAATTTTGTTTAAAATTTCACGTACGAAGCCTGTATTAGAACCCGTAAACATGAGAAATTGACATAGAGCGCTTCCCAATATAAATAACTTAAAAAATAACAGAAAATGAACAAGTCTTGAAAAAAAAAAAAAACAAATACAGTATCTAATTTGCCGTGAGCTCATTTGGTTTATTCACCAACCCCTATATTGAATTTATAATTTTATAATAAAATATATCACAAGAATTGAACTGTGTTGGCGAATATTTGTATTAACCATGAAGTCCGTAATTATAGTCAATTATGAATCGTTTGTCGTATAGCAGGCATAAAGCTTTCAGTTGCTAAGGTTGACTTAAATTTGACAGCTTCGGTAAACTTCCCACCACTTCTACAACATATTTAACTATAAAATTCATGGTTATTGACAAGAGTCCTTCAACAAGTCGAATTGACTGCCTCTAACCAAACCAAAATCCATAAAGGATGATAGAGCCATAGTATCTCAATTGAGTTTGTCATCATCCTCTATCATTTGCTTTAACCTGATAACAATATATTTATTTCCTAGCAAAGTATGACATTGTTGAGCATATAGATTAGTGTTAATCAAAATTTTTCTTTAATGACGAGTATGGGCAATTAACCATAATAGTTCATACCCATGAGAACCAACAAATTATATCATAAAGTGCTCACAAGATGGTGAAATATATAGGTAGTGTCTTATTTAATATTTAACCTTCATTCAAATAAAATGATCAAGAATCACTCAAATATGGAAAGAGCCAAGTGCGGATTCTCAGGGCCCACATGAATCTTCAAGAAAATGCAAGATAGGCTCTTCAAAACTTTAGTTTTATTGGTTCAATTCAATAACCACCAAATTTATTCAGATACATTGACCAAACTAGTTCAAATACCTCTCCTTTTCGGCTAATGATTTAGGAGAGGATTAGATTTGGGGTAGGATTTGGTATAAAGATAAGGTTTCCTATGGGATAGAGATTCAAATATATTTGTATTTTGATTGGGTAGGCTATCTGATAGAAAAAACCAAAATTAGTTGGGCAGTTCAGAGTTCTAATTTGAATTAAATATTTGGATAAGAGTTTGTGTTTGAATTGGCAACGACAATAAAAAGGTCTGTTAGCTGCCTTGTCAAATGGTTGTGTAGGTGAGGTGGTAAGCTAGGGTGGTTGACAATTGTAATAATGGTGCCGCGGCATCGGTCAGCCAAAAAGGAAAGAAAATGTGGGGAAGATCTTGACAAAAAGAAGGGGCAATGCACCTTTAGTGGCCCTGCTATAAATTCACAAGATCACAAATATTTCTCAAATACCATATGATGAAAGCTTACAACATTAAAGACATTAGTAAATCAAAAGAGCGCAGTAACGACAAAAGGGTATGGCCAGTTTGCTCTTTCGAGTGCTCGAAAATTTGAACATGGAGATCATTTTTCTTGGGGCAGGGAGGAAATACTGGGGGATGTGGACATGGAGAAAGAGCAGAGAAGAGGGGAAACATCACACAGTCCCATGCAACAATTCCAAGCATGAAAGAAATTATACACACTTCAATTCATCAAATCTCCTTCAAAATGGCCTAAAACATGCTAAGAATGGATTATTGACCTTGTCATCATAACTATGACTCCTTACCAATTAGCACAAATATATGAAAAACCACGTTAACCACAATAATTTTCATTTTCATGCCCTTCAAATCATGAATAATGCTATTAGAGGATTCTTAACCCACAATAAGAATTTTATAAAATGCATATGCCTAAGTCCAGCACATGGTCATATACACGGGTGGACCCTCACATATTGGCCACCCTGAATTTTGGAATTTTAATAATAATGGGGAAGCAATTCGGTCGTTTGCCCTCACTTGAATATATCAAATGCTAATTTCTTAAACATTAATAAATCAAAATAATTGAAGTTTAGGAGTTTATATTTTTATTCTTTTAAAACTATGATTTAAATGATAGGTGCATGCTCAAGAAAAATAAGAAACGGTCACATGGGCAATGTACTCCGTTCAATTTAAACAACAAAATAAACAATTCGCTTTTTCATGTGGGACTAAATGCCCTTTTAGCCTTGCAGGGTATGGCATGACGGGACTCTCCCCACCATTTGTTTTGGGAACACTTACATACATTCCACCAAATTCCTATGCATTTACATATCCAACACTTAAAACTTTAATTTTTTACCACCCAAATCATTCATATCACATAAAAAATAACACCTTAACTTTTAAAAACAGAAATACACCTTTCATGCATATGAGAGTTATAGTTTTGAGAAATGAAATTAAGAGGATTTGCATATAATCCATACAATTCTTATGTATTTACAAATGTTAGGATGTGAAAGATGCAAGCTAAAAAATTACGAAGAAAAAAAAGCTAAAAAAAGTCATTAAACACCATTAAAGGCATTATGGATTAAATTTTTGGGGCTTCTACAAACATACAGCTTAATTTTTGTGCATCTTTTTATCTAACATCTAAACTTACATATTCAATTTCAGAACTCTCATATCTTTGATATCACTTACAAATATCACAATTAGTAACTTTTTTTTAAAAGTGAAATACACCTTTTTATGCATAAAATTATGATTACAAAATATAAATGTAAATATCAAACTTAGGTGTTAGGCATGGATTGAACCACCTTATATTGAGGTTGGGCATGGATACCCTAAAAAATTTTCACTTTATAAAAATATTAAATTTTAAGAGTTTTCCCATTCTCAGTTTACGATTTTGCCCAATCCTCACAAAAAAATACCTAACCACTTATCTATATATATTTTCTTAAAAATTTTACAGTATCATCTATTTATAGTTTTATATCATAAATCTGATAATATTATCTTACCAGTTATTTTTACCTTTCTTCTTGGAAAGCTACAAAAATATTTATTTTTATTTAATTACTATTATTATTATATTTGATATTTAAAATTTTGCCCACCCCAAGAAAATGGACTAGTTCCGCCCTGATCATATAAGAGCATCCAATCTAAAATAAAATGACTATGCATTCAGTATCCCCAATCTAAAATTATTGGTTCCATAGCAAGTTAATTGACCATTTATAAAGTCACACTAGGCCTCTCTATTGTCATCTGGCGCCTCACATATCTGAAATCATGTAAACCACTAAAATATTATTGGTTCTATAGCATTGCTGTAATTTGCAGTTTTCTATTTATTATTTATTTTTATTTTTGGCATTTTAGCTCTATACCACAGCTCTCTGTTGGTGTTATTTCAACCATGAAATAAAAAGAAAAAAAACACCTTAAAATTTTTTGTAATTTAGATTATTATCAAAACTGAATGCAGATATCAAGGAAAAGTAAAAAATAAAATCATATGCAAAAATTTACAAAGAGAGAATGGTAATCGATTTCAGTTACATCAGGGTGCCGTATATCATGGACTCAATGGAGGAAAAACATGAGGAGCGTCTAAAGCTGGTATATGTTGATAGACTAACAAAGATAAAACTTGACATAGAAACATCAGAAGACAATGTTAGCAGTTTTGTGAATTGTAAGCAGAATACCTCAACAGAAAGACTTCAATGGAGTAGACAAGAGTGCTTATAAAGGAATGAGCATCGTCAGAAGAGGGATATTTTGAGCTAAAATTATGGCGTTTTACACTAAAATTAACAGAACTAACCTGAAAAAGTTCAAGAGGTGAACTTCCATCCTTCGGCGCTCCCTGCTTAGCATTTACACGAAGCATGACATTTCTGGGCAGAAATCATAATCAGTTTATGGTCCATTTTTTAATAAATGAAAGGGAAAATTTTGACAATTCAAGAGAAATATAAACGTTGACAATATTAGATTAACAATGCAACCACAAAAGCACAAAAAATATGTACACAATGGCATAACTATGCTTGGACAAAATTTGAAATGCCTTCAAGTTTGTAAAAGGTCAAATGAGCAGTCAGGTTTGTTCTTGAAATTCCTAGTTCATCATCTATATGCGAGATAGACTAAATTCTTGGATCAATTATACAAATGAATGGTGATATAAATAGCAATATCACTTATAGAGTTAAGGATAGATACTTAAAATATAGTGCCTATAGAGTATCATGTGCTGAGAGAATACCATAAAGACTTTAAATATCTAAAACTTGTAGTTAGACTACTATGTTACATGCATGAGCGTTGTGCTATAAATAAGTCACTAAAAGCTAATTTCACATTGGAAGCAATGAGAATGTTAAAATGGAGAATACTAAGCTGGCTGAACAACAAAACTAGGAAGAATTGATCAGAATAATTACATAAAAGGCATAATTCACATCAATTGAAGCTAAGTGTGGAAAAACAATTCGTGTGATTTAGTCATGCATAGCAGACAATAGATATAAGTATTAACGAGAAACAAGTAGATAATTAGTCATATAGATAGAAGTTGAGAAAAATGATCGTCACAAAATAGATTTATGATAAAAAATAGTGCTCAATAGGTTTGAATGAAAAATCAAGATTTCTAAAGTAGAGACCAATGGTTGAGGCTAATGATGAAAATGATATAAATTTTGCCATATATCTAGTCCATAAAGTTGTTGTTCACCCAGGATTGGTCAAATAAAAGCAGGCCAATTGTTAGGTAATACTCAATGAGTTTGATAAAGACGGGCGATACCGGAGTATAACCAAACAACAACGGGAAACAATCTTATTGATGAATTCAAATAAGAAATTGCAACAAACACAACAGAAAATCTGAGATTGCAACAAACACGACACTAACTCCCATTAAGGTTGGATCAAAGGGTGTTAGGTCGTTGGAAGGGTTGTATTGGTTTGGAAGGAGAGCGTTGTTGTGGGAGGTTGGACAGTCGACTGAAGTAGGTGGGTGGTAAGGTGGCTACGGTTGGCTGGCAGAATGTTGGCAGGAGGCGAAGGCTGAACAGGGTAGTAATCTGATGGAAGGTCGCTGGCTACTGGGAGGCAGAAGAATTGCAAGAAGAACAACCAAAGAGCGTTGTTCTGAGTGGAAGCAATAGCGAAGGCAGCGATAACAACGAAGGAAAGGATGCAGAGAAGGGTAGCAAAGGATAACCATCAGCTCTAGAGCGAGATACATCTAAAGCACCACTCGACACTTGGATACAAACACTTGAAGGGAACACCTGAGAAGCCGATAGCTGTCTCGACAGAATACTTGTGAAAAACTCACTTAAAACAACATATACTGACATAGTGTAACTAAGAAGTGGATCTCACTCCCCATAGGCACTTGGAAGGACCGATTGATCCCTCCTGCTTGGACCGAACTGGTACATGACAGGAGCACGATAATTTTTGCGCTTATGGCGGCCACTAATCTCCCAAGGTCAAGGGAGTTTCAACCCCATCCGTCGAAACTCCTATCTCCTCATAGTATGGAATCGGATCAAACATGTTGAAGTTAGCTAAAAATGTTAAAATATCTAGATAAATCAATCTTGCAGGCTTTGTCATTCCAAAGTACATTTTGATGGAATAAGTATCAGTTCTCCTTTGACACAACCTGAGCTAGAGCTGCATATAATTGTAAATTCTCACAAAGTAACTCACAGGCAATCGAATGGGCACATCTGATAAACATATTTGTCTAGAGGAACTAACTCTAGAATGAAAACTGTGGTATGTTGGATAACTCTCAATAGCAACCACTCAAGAGGGGCTCCTTCTTCTATGAAAGGACCTGGATCCCATTGTAGGGTATTTTTCCCACAAAGCTAAGTCGATTTTTAACGCTGTGGTTCATCCCCCATATTTGACCATCTATTGGTGGGTACACTGCTGAATTGAATTAAATACCCAAATAATACTCTATGTCTTCCAAAAGTAGCTCAAAAGCTTCTCATCTTTGATATGTTAGATCTTTCTCAGTAGGGGCAACTCAGGAGGTAGGCTACATATGGCTTTCAATAAGTAGCTCAAAAACTTCTCATCTCTGATATGTTGGACATCCCTCAACAAGGGCAACTCAACAGGGATGCTATATATTTGAAAACTTTAAAATTCTCTTATATGGGGTTCTCTTATGTCTTGTGTCTGTTTCTCGAACATATGACCCTCTTGGACAACTAATGTTACTCATGTCGGAGTTGCTCATGGGCTTTTTGCCCGAATAACATGCATCTCTCCCTCATCAGTTGGAAGCTAGTCCTCCTTTAGGTTCTCACATTCTTCAGTGCTGACAATGTCATCGTCCATTTCTTCAATTGTTCCTTGCTCAGAGAAAGAGATCATACTCTTGTTTGGGCAAACTAATGCATTATGTCCAAAATCGTGACACTTGACACACTTCTTGTCTGAGACGAATTTGAGAATGCTGGTTGGCTCCACCTATTATGCATTCTGAACTAGTTTCTTCTCAAGCGAGTTCGACATGGATGCTCCGTCAGGCAAACTCTTCTTGCTGATCATGGAATTGAGCTCTGTCGATCAGATGTGGCGCTCACTTGATTATGTTGTCCGAGAACATGTCTTGCCTATAATGAACTAATAGATATTTGCACTGCATCTCTTGTTTCATCTTGGACCAGTTAGTGATTTAACTATTCCTTTGCCGTTGCCTTAGGTACTAAAAATTTTTCAACCACAACAAAGGCATTCTTCTTTAACTTGTTGTCGGCTAGTTTTACCATTTTGTTCGATGGGATATCATGGTACCCAAAAACATATTCCACTACCTGGAGCCATTCGATGAAGTCGTCCGAATCCATGTAGCTGTCAAAATATGGCAAATCACCACGCACTCCAAAATTTTAACTTCTCGAATATTCCATGCCAAATCTCCGGGTATTGGTTCTTCATCACTGGAAATTGCTCATTGGAAGTGATTCACGTCATCTTTTCGATCTGAGGAATCACCATTTTTCCTAAGGGTGACCTTTCCAGACTGTCTCTTCTTGAAAGCGGCAAGCCTCTATTATAGTTGAAGGATTTTTCTAGAAAGTTCCTAGACATCTCTTTGCAGATTTCTCATAAGCGATATTATGTCATTTCCTCACGATTATGTTTCTGACAATTATCTCATCAATGGTGTGGCTAGGGTTTAGGTTTGGAGAGGTGGAAGGGTACGTAGAGATGGTTTGAGCGGAAAAGGGAGAGAAAAAAATGTTATGAGGAGAGGGGATGATTTGGCAACCCCAGGATATGACTAGGTTAGACTAGTTCTGATACAAGAGTTTAAACAAAAAATAACAAGAAACAATCTTATTGTTGAATTCAAATAAGAAATTAAAACCACCATAACACTAACTCCCACTAGGGTTGCATCAAAAAGTGTTAGGTGGCTAGAAGGGTTGTATTGGCGTGGAGGGAGAGGGTGGTAGTAGGGTGTAGGGAGGGTGCTGTGGGAGGTTGGACGGGTAGTTGAAGCAGGTGGTTGGTAGGGTGGCAGCGACTGGCTAGCAGAAGGTTGGCAGGATTAGGAGGGCTGCACAGGGTGGCTACCAAGGTGGAAGGTGGTTGGCTACTGCGAGGCACAAAAACTGCAGAGAGAACAACCAAAAAAGGTTGTTCCGGGTGGCAGCAGCAGGGAAGGCAGCGGCGACAACAAATGGAAGGATGTGGAAGAAGGGTAGCAGAGGATAACCACCAGCTCGGGAGCGACATATAGCTGGAGGACAACTCGACCCTTTAAATACAATCTTGAAGGGAACACCTGAGACGCCGATGATTGTACCAACATAAAACTCATGAAAATCTCTCCTAAAACACGTTGACAATAACATATATAGACCTAGAGTAACTAAAGAGTAGACCCCACTCCCATAGGCAGCAAATCTCTGCTTGGAAGGACCGATCGATCCCTCCTTTGCTTGGACCGAACCGGTCTAGGACAGGAGGCACAAAAATTGTCATGCCTATGGCGCCTGGACGCAGGGAGCCAAGAATGGATTCATGCTGAAGCATTGACTGCATAACTAGAGATTGAAACTAGATTAGAATTGCATGAACAATCTTCAGAAAAACACCAAGAATTTTTGTGACTTTTAATAATTTAAGTGGCCTCTTACAAAAGGATGACAAAACTATGACACCGTATCAGGTTTCCTGCTATTTGAAAGGTAAAGACTAAATGAAGTTTTGTGTTAGGCTCTAAATACTCTTATAAATATCAAAGAATCAAATAAGGAAGAACTAGTATTTGTCCACAGTGGTCATTCTCTATTTCTGTGTGGTTTGGTGGTTATGACTTTAAAACAGGTTTGGAACTTAGCTTTCATTGTGGTCCTTAAGAGTTTTTTTGCAAATGGAATTCAGCTTTCAAGAATTGTCTTATTCCGGATAAGCTCTGAGATGATTCATCATTTGCCTGATCACAACTATTCTTAGTCAGCTTCAGGAATTCTCATCTTGAACATTCTCGCTGAATGCTACTTGATGTGTCATCTATACAACTTCTATCCATGCATCTGATGAATCTCTCTGCAAGGAAAATTTCTAGCACAACCAAGGGCACAGAAGCTAAATCGGGAAATTTACATTTGTAGCACAAAATTCTTATGTATTTACATATCTCGTGCCTAAACTTTCATATTTACATACATATCACTTTGGTGCTTTACACCTATGCATAAAAAGGTGTATTCACCTTTAACAAGTGGTAATATCATTATGATATGAAAGATTTGAGTGCTATGTATGTAAATATGAAAGTTTAGCTGTGATATATGTAAATACATAAGAGTTGTTTGCTATGTATGTAAATGCCTCAAATAAATAATGCATGTTCACAAGCATTGAAAACAGCTTCTTCGTGATAAATTTGCCTTGTGACCTCCAGCGTTCACATGTGTTCACAGATTAAAATAAGCATGAAACTCGAACCATCAAAGCAATTATGCTAGAGATTTTTCAGTGAGGAAAGAAAATAGTTTACAGTTTAAAAGAGAAAAAATAACCAGAGAAAATTCATACTTTCCCCATTCAGGAGGTGCATTCCAAGCAGACAACAGCATGTCTGATTTGGCATTTGGAAGACAATTTCTGACAACGAAGGACTTTGTGGTAAACTGAGCGACACCAATATCTTTGTAATCACGGTCAAAATCATATATCTGCCAGCAAAAATCAAACCCAAAAATCATGAAATAGCACTACAGAACGCAAACCAGGTCCAACTTTGAAAATGCATAAATAGCAAACGAAATAAACCCTTTTGAAAAAAATAGCACGGCTAAGAAAATAAAAGCACAAGGGTTCGTCTGGTCATAAGATACAAAATAGCCTTGTTCTAAATCCAAACTGCAGAAGCAATCATCGAACATGACAATATGAAGCTTGGTTACTTCAGAAGCCAACTTCCACACCTCCGAGTTATACAAGTTGCATGCTAAAAAATCCTGTTACAATGTATATTTTCTTAATTGCAATATCAAAGTTCTATAACAAATTCCCTCTTTTTCCTGCTGCTTTTTAAAAGTATTCTTTATTTTGTGCTAAATTGCTAGTAATTTCTGTTGTCTAGTTATAGTGTCAAAAATAGTTGGAATGAGACTAATCAAGATAATGATTATAGCAACATAAATAATTTGGGTAATGGCTAATCATGATAAGGACCGTTATAGTGTGGTAAATGATATTTTACATATGTACTTATTATATTTTTTTTATTTAATATGAATTTTTAGAAAAAAATTAGTATTAGAAATATTTGATGCATAACTTATGTTCCATTTATAAATTTTCAAAAAAGAATTTTTTAAAACTAAAGATGATTAAATACCTTGGAGTGAAGCTAAACAATTTGGGATGTCATACTTTCGAATAACCATTTTTGAAGAAATAACATGGCAAACAAACTAAGAGTGTATCTAGAAAAAGGTTTCAATATATATAAAGCACATGAAGAACATTTATGCCTATTTGCAAAAAAAGTGCTCTTTTGGCCATAGAAGTCTGATGTTCTTGCCTAAATTCAAACAACAGAAACAACCAAACTATGAACATCCGAAATATTTTTTCACAGAAAAAGTTCAAATAGTCCAAGGACTATTCGTATATAGCCAATTTAGCCCTAGAGTGTCAAATTTCTCCAATTTAATCCCTTGACCATATAAAATTAATCCCAACAGGCCCCTTAGAAATTGATAGATATAGGGATACAAAATTGATCCCAATTTAGCCACTAAAGATAATTTTAGATCAATTTTGTATAGCTAAGGGAGCAAATTGAAGAAATGTAATATTTTGGGACTATGGCCACCTACGAATAGTCAGGGGATTATTTTAGACTTTTTATTATTTTTTCATGAAATGTTTAGTCAATAAGAATCCAACATGCTGTGATGCCATCAGTAAAGGCTTCGCTGTTTCAAGATCTATTTGAGGTAGCTGCAGCTTATTAAAAAACAGCTGTGAAGCTGCTGAAAAATAAACTAATGTTCAAAAAACTGCGATGGCTATTATAATTCTTTTCTTTTTGAAAAAGTCGGACCGCAACTAGAAAGCTGCCACCGCACCTAGCCAGGACCAGTGAGATAAAACATATTTCAGCGACAACATTTTGAAAAAGTTGTCAAAATGCAGTTTACTAAACGGACCCTTAGAAGCATACATGTATCTAAATCACACATACCTTTAGCATTACTACTCATGTTGTACGCTTAAAAAATGGTTAACATGATACATTCTCTACATAGCATTATCATAATTCTCAAAATATTTACTTTATATTCTTGAATTGCTAGAAATTAGTGTTGCATTGCTATTATATAATAAATAGTAGGGTGAAGGCTAACGATGATGATGATTGTTACAATGTGACAAAATAATATTGCACATATTTTGTGTACTTATTAAAGATTTGTATTTCATAACTTTTTTTTGTAATGCTATTATTAGAGATATTGATGCATAACTTGAGTTCCATTTAAATGTTCAGCGTCATTGTGATGTTATGTATGCTTCCCAACCTAGGTATGCAGAGTTCTGCAGGATTTTTGCTAGAGCGTTTAGTTTTTCTTTACCTTTCTATTACACGAGTAATAGATCACTCCCCTTCAACCTTTTCATCTTCATGCCATGTTTTACCAGTGCACAACATATTGGATGCATGGATACAACTTGGAAATCTCAATAGAAAAAGAAAATGGCAAGGTAACAGGCATACAAATATACATATCAGCACATATAGATAACAGCTACCAAATTGTCTAAATGCTATGAAAATACTTCCTGAAGAATTCTAACAACACTCACCATGTCATTTATCTCAGCTTCTGCAAAAGATTTACCATCTGCAAGCATACTCCATACAACCTTGTTAATTCTCATCGAAATTCTCATAGCACAGGAGGGACTCTTATTCTTTTCCTTCTCCATCAATCGCAATTGTGCGGCTTTCTGTAGTGACAACCTCAATGCTGAAGAAGCCTCTTTCCTAGATTTTTGAGCATTTCCAAGCTCTTTCCTCAGTCCACGTATCTGACAGGTATGAAAAAAGCCTTAACTTGGAGAAATAGAGCACCATATGAAGGTAAAATTAGAGAGTAAAATAAAAAGAAAAGGATTTTGCATGCAGGTAAGCAGGTGTACTCAGATAACTTTCATCACCTATTTCAGAGATATTTACTATAAAATGCTTGTTTTGATTGCCGTTTACTTTAGAGTATCATTGGCATAGATTACAAAAATCACAACACGTCAGAACATAAAAATCTTATCTGTTGAAAAAAATATTAAATGCCATGCCACACCTTGTATATAGGGTTGTAATATAATGTTAACGATGCAAGTGCAGTGAAGTTTAATTACAATTTAATCCAAAGAAAAATTTCATTGAGCTTAAAATCATACCAATCTTAGTTTTCCACAAGAAAGCATCCATAAATCATTATCTCTATCTGTAAATAGACTCAAATCACCTCCAATATCATTTGAAACCGTCAGAGTCCTTATATCATCAAGTAATAACTTCCTTTCCCTCTCTTTTTGTTCAAGTTGGATTCTAGCAAGCTCTACTTCCTCCACACCATCAGGAACCACCTCATCAGCCTCTTCTTCAATATCATCATCATCATCAGTAGGGTATGAGAGACTGCTTTTACGAGGCCTGCACAATAATTAAGTTCGATGTAAATATTTTCAAAGTTCGTATAAACATAGTCATATATGGAAAATAATCAAGAGATTATAAGGACACCATATCAAATACAGGGGAAACTTAGAAACATAAAGAGAAATTGATCTACGATACATCTACAAATGCAAAGATAAAAATCAAATCCGTACTTGGGAAGTCTAGCGAATAGCAGGCTACTAAGCACATCCAACATGACCTGAAACTGTCGTGATGTCATCGTTGCAGTGATATTAGGAGAATTGAAAATCAGCTCCTTTAATGGCTTAACCTGAATTTAGAAAAATGAGTTGCATAACTCAAACCTGCACTTACACCCTAGTAAACATCATTTCATCAAGCATTTCAAAATGAAAATGTCAAAATGGACCCATGACTCTTTATAGGGGGTCATTGTAGTCACAAAGTCTATAAAATTGTTAATTGAGTCCCCATACTCTTTTACCAGGGCTAAAATAGTCTCCTACTAAAAGAGTGTGGGAACTAATTTGGCAATTTTATAGACCCTAGGATTAAAATAGTCCCACTTAAATAGTCAGAGGACTTATTTAACATTATTTGTTGCACAATTATCATACCTTCAAATCCGATGTACCACCTTTATGCCTTGTGTAACGAAAGTACATTTGGCACGGCATAAAAACTCTCTCAAGTAAAGCGCCAGTTCGTTTTACTTTGGGCGAGCTCCTAAGAATTTTTGGCAACCACTGCAGGCCTGCACCAGGATCGACATCAGTTGGTGCTACATGAGCTTGAACGTGCTCTAGCATCACAGAGAGCTCAGCACGTTTCCAAGTCATCTCAGGTTTCATATCAGGAAATGAGGCACTGCTGGTGCCTAAGGCTTGTTCAATCATCTCATACCCAACATGAAAAATAGAATGGAAAGAACGTGCTAAGACACGACCGCTGGCTGCAGCAAGGAGAAACCGACCCTGATAAAAAACCAAGGGTCAAATTACCAAAATTTGAGGCACAAATAAAAAAAGCATAAACAATTGGATACCAAAGTGAAAAGCTAAGAAAATGGTAGAGATGACGGAGAAAAATTCACTCAAGTTAAAAACCTGCAGCTCAAAAAAATTGATATTAGTTATTATCTTATAATTCAAATTAAAAGATGCAATGCGTACAAATAGATGCCTTTGCTGCAACTATAATGATGCACAAACCATTTTTTGATTGATATTCTCAAAGTACTTTTGATGAAAACAAAGAAAATCATATGCAGGGCCAAAGATTTATGCAAAGATATTTTAAGATTCCTTCTATCAATTGTACTTTTAGACTATGTACATACACTTAACCAATAAAGATATTTGTGTGACCAAGAATGTTGGAATAAATTTTTAGACATAATATCACATTGAGATATTTTTCAACATCAATGTAGTATCTCAAAAGACTTGTACTTGATAATTTAAAACGGTTGGGAAGGTTGACACTCAGAAGACTGCCAAAGTTTTGGGTGAATTGAACTTACAAATGACTTCAATTTTTGGATTATTTGAACTTATAAAATAATTTAAAATATGAATCATTTTAACTTATGAAAATAACTCAAAATTGAACTGCTGAACTTGCAAACTATATTAAATTTTGAGATGTGAAGACTTTCAAGATGACCTAAACTTGGACTTAAAAAATTACGAAAAAATAAATAATAGTGCATATTATAAGACACAAAAAGTCACTTATTTTATAGTTCCAAGTCATTTCAAAATGAATAAATTCAAATGTGTACAAGACATGAAAAGATCTATGAAGAATTTAATAATAAACTAATTTATGTAACTGAGCTTCTCTTTGATTTTATATGGTCTATTTGAAATACATAAAAAAGAATCATATGTGAGCACATAAATGTCATTTTTAAATGTTCAACAAGGGCTTGATATGCCTAATTGTCACCGGATTCGCAACGTGTTGCAAGTGAACATAAGGCGGTCTTTTGAAAGCTCAAAATGAAATCATATATGCATTCCAAAAGCTCTAATATCACATAAACTTTCAAAAGGTTTTAGGGATTTCACGATAAATCATAAGATAGTGTTTGATTTGGACGTAAGTATCGTCGATTTATGCAAAGATATTTTAAGATTCCTTCTATCAATTGTACTTTAGACTATGTACATACATTTAACCAATAAAGATATTTGCGCGACCAACAATGTTGGAATAAATTTTTAGACATCATATCACATTGAGATATTTTTCAACATCAATGTAGTATCTAAAAACACTTGTAATTTTTAGACATAATTTATGTATTTGTATATTATAGTTGTGTCAAATAATAAATTATATGCTACAAGAACACAAATTATATAATCACATCTTATAAATTGCCAAAATTTATGTAATTACATCAAACACAGGCATCAACTATTGTTTAAAATTTATATGGTATGAGAATGCTCCACAGGTTTAAGTTTAAAGTTCACTAAGAAGCATGCCATATTCTTTCGAAAAAATCTGCAATTATTTTAAATAAAATGTTTTGATATCAAATCATAAGATAATCAACCTACACAGGCTCTCAATGGGGCAGCCATATCTATAGGGCAAGATTGTAAGTCCTGCCCAACTAGTCCGATCATCCTCACAAGAACTAGAGTCTACTAGTCTAGTACTTTCAATAATGTCCAAATAACAAATATAAGAATTTGCAAGTCTAAATCACATAGTCCGAATCTTCTCCTAAAAAGAACTGAAGTTGACAAAACCGACATTTTATAGATAATCAAATGCCAGATTTGAAATGAATTTAAAACATAAATGTTTAAATGCCCAAATTCCTTGATGCGGTTGAGTTGATAGAAAATTCCAACTAGAGGACTTCATTTTAAAATTAAGCTCCGAAAATTCGACGCCCCGAAACTGTTATTGAGAGCTTTGTAGGGTCAAATTTTTTAAAAGCGAGTTGAATTGTAGATAAGACACTACTCAAAGATTCCGCACTCATTTTGCGAGGACTTTTTAATCTGGGGTTTGAAGTCTCATAGGCGCAAGCCCCAATGATTAATTACTCCTCTCGATAACGAGAGAGTACTTTCAATTAATGCTAGTCATTAAGCATTGAATAATCAACATATAGTAGCAATAAACTTAGGGTTTAAGTTGTAGAATTTATTACTTTGAGCTTAAAGTGAATGGTGGGGGAAATGGTGATGAACTTGATTAAGATCCTATAGTTGTGACGTCCAAGGTCATCGTGTTCCCTGATCTACCTAGTCATAGGAGGTAGTTGACCCAACCTAACTGAAAGATCCTTGCCAACAATATGAATAACATTATTCAAGGAACCCTTCTAGATCTGGGGTGGATGTTTGTCTAAGGGGATAAATTTAAGTCGACTTTAACTAATAAAATGCTTTGTCAATCGAATGTACTCTTATGATTCATGACTCAAATGATAGAAAGTCATCAGAAAACATATAAGCTGTGATCGTGACCAAATAAGATGACATTTGGCTACAACCACCTAGTCATATGTTTTTTTTGTCATAAATGTTACTTTTTGTGGAGCCTTTGAGCCAAATAACACAGACAGATGACTTGAGCCACATCTCACTGGCATAAAATTACTTTAAATTTAGATATTTTGATACATTCGATGTAATATTTGCTCTTTGTAAGATGAAGTCAAATAAAATTGTCACCACAACAAACTGTTGTGAAGAATGAATTAAGTTGCTTTAAATTTTTTAATCGATTAATTTTAACTTGAATATTTTCGCTCGTTACTTTGAAAACTTGATTAAAAAATTTATTAATCTAGTTGAAATCTTTTATCAACTCGACTATCATCGAGTCATCATCGAGGAACTTTGGGCGTTTAAAACATTTATGTTTAAAATTCATTTGAAATTAAACACTAAATATTTATAGAATATTAGTCTTGCAAACTCCTGTCATTATTAGGAGGATCGGGCTAGGTGACTTAGACATGCATTCCTTATACATGTTATTTGGACATTATTTCAAAACTATTAGACTTATCAACTTCAATCTTTAAGAAGATGAGGATCAGACAATTGGGTATGACGTACAACCCTGTCTTGTAGACAAAGAGTCCCCATTGGAAGCATACATGATTTAATTATCTCGCATTTGACTTTTAAAATATGAGGGTTCTTTAATTTTAAAATGATCTTAGATTTTTCATAAGAACCTTGTAAGTTTATCAGAGCAAGTGAGTGAGGATTTAATCTTCACACAACATTTTTGAGCTATTTACATTTAAACACTTGTTTAATTTGGTGGAGTACATGGGGTCATTTTAGATAACTTTGTGTGTCTTAAGGCAGTTTACATGATTTTAAAGCATGAATTGAATCAAGAATTGCTTTAAAAGACACATGTAAGACTTGAAGTTATATAAATATTTTATATCAATCAAGTGTACTCTTTTGATTCAAAAGACACGTAAAACTTAAATTTAACCTCTTAAACAACATTCACCCTAGATTTACAAGAGTCTCTTATATGACAACCTATATTTGTTGATAAAGATCTTTCAATCAGGTTGGTTCGAGTATCTCCTCTAAGTAGATTAGGGACCACGACATCATGAGATTGATCAAATTCATCATCATTTCCCCACCATCCGCTTTACAATAAAATTGATAAATTTTATAATCTAAACCCTTAAGTCTGCTACTAATATACATTGATTATTCAATGCTAAATGATTAGACTTAATCAAAATGCTCTCCCATATCGCGAGGGATAATTAACTATAGGAGTTTGCGCCTATGAGAAATTAATGTCCGAAATTTCTGTGAGGCAAGTCGGTTAATCAAACAAGTATATGTGTCGATCATGTAATATATGATTATGAGTCTGTGTATCGATTCTCATGAAAAAAATTTGTCAAATTCTTCTAACAGGTGAAGTTATATAGTTCATTAAACATTTGGATCTAGTTTGAATGTTCACTTTGCAGATGACAAAGTTCTAAAATCCCAATACAAAAAAAAAAAAAACTAAACTACGTTTTGTGAAGTTTTTCAAGGATGAAATAATCATACTTCTCAAGTGATTTCTCGATGTTTTTCCAATGAAATCAGGGAAAAAAAACTTCTTAGCTTATGTCAATGTCATAAGAAGCTGGAAATCATATTACAGTCAAGTGGGGCTTCATCAAGCAGCATTTCCCAGGAATCCTCTAGTCCCTTATGTAGGTGACAATTTTCTAATAACAATATGTCTATTCCACTAGGTTATCATGTGTTAACCTACTCATCCTTATAGATAACAGTTAAAAGTCGTAGCATTCTCTCGGTTCAGATAAAATGTAAATTAAGATCGAAAGTTAATCACATCAACATAGGAAATTCAAGCACGAGAAAGCGTTTAGGGAACGAAATCCATAGAATGAAATAATGAGAAAATTATGTCTTACATCACAAAAATACCGAAACAAGATAAATTATTATGCATAATAAAAGAAACACAAAAATTATTATTGTTGGTATATAAAAAATAATACAAGTATAGAAAACTCAAATCTAAGCCAATTAGTCCTTACAAAACATCGTGATCCTTTTCGTTTAATACAAGCTTCCATAGATCTGTTTGCTATAAGTGCACTCAATTTCTCCTAACAACTTCTCCAAACTCACAAGAAACAACTTAATTTTCCCCTAGGGGAAATCATTGGAGAAAACCCTAGGGTTTACAAGATTTCATTTTAACATGAAGAGAAACAACCTCTACAATGTCTAAGTATCTCCTAATCATCTCATGTCATCTCCTTTTGTATCTCTTGCCAAATTCGCATTGCAAAACGTTGCCAATTTGATCAAAGCCGGGCTGGGACGTGAACACGCCAGCTATTGACATAATACGCATAAGGCCAGCTAGCGCCTAAGCCAGGCGTAATTATGCCAGACAAATAAGCCCAACATAATTACATTGAATAATGGAGTGGTTACGTCAGTCCACCATATTTGCCCGCATTTGCCCTCTTCATGTGTAACACGTTCGACGCCTGTAACCAACAAAATACCACTAGAACTCCTTGCATAAGCATAAAATCATAATAACAACCGAGAAATAAAATGTGGTATTAAAGCAGTGAAATCATGTAAATTTTTATCGTATCAAGACCCCCAAACTTATATATTACTTGCCTTAAACTAATCTCTTATCTAAATTGAGACTAAGGGACTGTTTCGGAGATTGTACCGCAACTTAATAATGAACTCGTCATACAGAAGAAGTCATAAGAATCACCTACGTAGTGTTCGACCGTCTATTTGTTTTTTAGCAATAAAAACAACTGACAAATTGTTTCTGAAACAAACGATCTTTTCATTGCCAGTATAATAATATTATTTGCAATAGAACTGTTCATACCAATACATTTTATACTTTAAAGGTAAAAATCCAGTGCAGAACATTACAAACAAATATAAACATCTCACTTAAAAGTAACATGATTACTAAAATTAAAAAATATTAAAAAATAATTAATAATATGATAATATTATTTTTAAAATGCAGACAACGTATGTTACGAGCTAAGTCGTTCTCCAGGATACTCTTCATGTCTGATCACTCTTGGCGGTGACATCTTACAACCTATCTGCCTACCGAAAAAAGTTTTTCATGATTCTCCACTGAGCACTCAGTAAACCGTCTCACGTAGCTTATACTACCACGTGGCTCGACAGAACTTTGCGTCTCACAGCTAGAGTCGCAACCTCTGAGAGTACCGTAAATTTTCGATCTCATCTTTGTTGAATGTTTTAACTGACATCTCATTAGACATAACATAGGTAAAAATTTATAACAGAAGTAATTATTATAGTTTTATGCAGTTGTGAGGTCTCAGATAACTCAGTATATAAACTAATTAATTTGTCACCACAAGAAAACAACAGACTATAAAACTAGGGTCCTTAATTGCCTTAGCCCAAATAATACCAAGTTCGTGTGTATCGTATATACATATCACCAAAAAAGACCATCCAAAAGAACTTCAAAGACCGTGACTACAAAAAAAGAGACGAATGTGGTTGCATTCATTAAGATTTCACATGCGACACCAACCAATAGCGACAAATAAGTAATCCAGAAGAAACCATAAGGTACCAAATGAAAAATAAAAAAATGTAAAGGAAAAAAAAACACTTACAAACAACATACAAAAACCAAAACAATCAATATCAAATATACAAGAAAATAAAATAAACATGATATGTATAACATACTGATACGATAAACAGTGAATCCCTTCAACAATCATTATAATTAATAATATGATAAAAACTTTAACCACCATCCAACTATCGTATCAGTAATTCGTTACCACAAATAATTCGCTTCCACCATCCTCATCTTTAGTACATGTCTCAGAAACATCATTTTCAGTCTATGACAAAGACTGCACAAGACGAAACTCATACCTCGATAGAGACATGTTCATGATCCTCATCCTCCTGCGGAAGTCGATGTCTTTGCAGGAAGAATGCTATCAAATATAATTGTGGAAAGCCACCGTGACAATCATAATCTATACCTATTTAGAAAACAAGTAAGATGACATATCATGAACTATAACTTATTTCTTTTTGCAAACACCAAAAGTTCTCACAATACGTCACGTAAGGATAGTTGTTTTTTGTTTAATCTTTCTTTCCTGCCCCGCGCGGCATTACTGGCTTACTCAAAATCAGGTAAGTGATATCTCGTATCAGGATAGAGCTTGAAATACCTCATTGCAACGGATGTCAAGCATCAACAAAATAATATTTACTTGATGTGAATTGAATAATTAGTAATGAAGGAAAGAAAGAATTAGGAGAGTAGCTAAGTCTCAAACGAACTGGGTGGATGTGAAAAGTTGTATTTATTATTCTGTGTTGCAGATTTAAAAATTCAACTGTTATGTGTACTACACTCCCAATCAGTCATGACAAAAGTAAAATACATGTTGAAGTAACGCATCACCATGACATTTTGCGTCAGGGACCGATAAATACTGATGAATGCAATCTTATTATTTAGAACACGTGCATCAACATGTGTTTCATCGATTGCTCCAATACAATTCTAAAAAGATAACGAAGGATTACGTAATTATGATATTTAGTTAAAAATTAAAGATAAAAAATAGAAAATTTTACATTAAAGTATGTCATATACAGCGCATCGTGTAAAATCTCTGTGGGGGTCTATTCGAATGTAGAATATGTTGATTTTATGCCTTGTGAAGCAAAACTTATAAGTACATTCAACCCTACAGAGAAGTATATGCAAATCGTTCCAGAGGAGTGTTAAAATCGCTTCAAAGCTCATTGCATTGATTCATTATACGATAATATATAAAGGGTTATTGCCAACACCTCTCGCAAAGTAGTTCTGGATGAGTCACCAAATCCACGATTTCTGTGTAGTACCTCCAACGGATCGGTGAATACCGCCTGTGTTATGCGAAACATATTACTAAATCTTATTGAATGGCCCGCAAGCAACTCTTTAACCCATTTGTTGTCAACATATGAGAATGTCATGTAAAAAGAGCGCTCTATATATGAGTGATAATATTCACACATTAAACATATGACAACTGCAACTCTACTTCTGCGTCTTTTTCTAGTTGCATCAATGTATTTCGGTATCGAAGTGGCCAACACATAAACAACAATGAATTGACTACAATCATATAAGATTACAAACAAAATTAGTATAAACAAATAAAGATTACAGAAATAAGTAGAAAACATAACGGGGAATAAAAAACTCTCAAGCAAATCGGCATGTCCAAAACAGTTTAAATATCCAAAACGCCATTAAAAAGCATAAACAAATAGAAATGTCTCGTGAAAATTTAATTAAAAATAATCTCTCAAATGTTACTGCTCCAATAAAAATAAAGTAGGTAAGTCACTCTACGGTCAGCGGACATCGCTATGAAAAACTCTCTTCGAGTCGAATCTTCAAGCAATTTCATAGAAAACAAATACAGCAGCATGTCCTCTGAAATTTCTAAGTTGCATCCAAAATTCGCATAACCTATTGGACACAAGTTGTTTGTGATGTGCCGGTCATTGATGCATGCAACCACCAACTGTTAGATTTAGCTTCTAAGGAAAGTAGCTCCCGCTTTCTTTTTATTTTTAACCCGGGGACGCTTACACCGGCTTGTAGACTCAACTTCATAGAGGTCTAGGCTAGGAGCTTCAATGAACTCATCTGTTTAGTCAGCTCCCAAATTTTTGGGGATGCCACCAAACCTCGCCTCATCGAGGACAGATGCATTGTTGTATGTTGCCATGACACTCCCAAACCTACGATTCAACTTCTCCAACTCAGAATTGATTCCACTGTATTTTTTTTTTGCAGGAGGCACCACCTACCAATTCCTATAACTTGTTGGATTTAAAAAAAAAATAAAAATTGACAAAAATATGAGACATTTCAAAAATGCTCACCACTAGTCTTTCTGCTCGTCACTCTTCGAAAGTATCAATCGCTCACTTTATCGGATCCCACCTCAAACCCGCAGTTCCTCACTTCAATTCCTTCCAGATTTTTCATCATTCTTTAGTTGATTTCACTTGTTTATTAACTGTATCCTCTCATACTCTACTGTACTTTCCTTGAATTTTCTAATAATATTTTATCAACCTTCCTTGTTGAAATAGGTTGTCGGCCGATTTCACTGTTTGACTTTGTTGAGGTAAAGGTCGCAAAATATCGATATTGCAGATGAATTAGTCTCTTTTGTCTTAACCATTGCATTACTAGCATAAAAAAGCTAATTAACATAAATAAGAGCGCCACAATATCGCAAATAAAAAAAATAAAGAATGCCACAATATCATCACCACCACCTCAACACACCAAGACAACAACACATCCACCACACAAGCATCACCACCTCTACACACCAATACCTCCAGACAAACATAACCACACTAATCACCACCGCCACAACCACACAACACCACCTCCACACAGATACCACTACCACCACACAGACACCACATAGACACCTACACCACCAGATACCACAACCTCCACACCAACACCTTTGCACACCAGCACATCAACACATCCACCACACCACCACCGCCGCCTCCATACAAACACTACCACACACTAACCACACACCTCTACACATAACAACACCACACAACCAGAAACTAACCACACACCTCTACACAACCGCGCACTAACCACACACATCAAAACACCACTACTTCCACACACCAACCACACACTTTCACACAGATACCAACACCGCCACACAACAACCACACACCGACTACCATCACACTACCTCATAACCAACACCACACCACACCACCTTCTACAAACCACATACCAACCACCTCAACGCCACCAAACAACAACATCAATATCACAACACACCACTCCACCACCTCCACATCTCCCACAACACACCACCACCTCTTCACAAGCTTCAACCAAAATTAACACCCTCTTTCATCTATTAATTCACAAATTCTAACACAACATCAAAGATAATGTTAGAACTCATCCCATATTTTTCATCTGAGGCAATTACATACAGTCACCCGAAACATTGCTATCTACAAATCAAGCACTCTCTTTCATTTGAGGCAATGACTTGCATTGAATCCGAAACAGTGCTATCAATCCATATTTTTCAAATGATTTAGTGGCATTCAGGGCGCCGAAACAGTGATGTCTACAAACTAAGCTCCTTTTTTCATCCTTATTTCAATGCAACAACATACAAGGCACCCAAAACACAACTATCTACACACAGGGCACCTAAAACAATGTTATCTACAAATCAAGCTACTTTTTCATCTATTTTTCAACGCATTAACATACAGAGCACCCAAAACACTGCTATCTACACACGGGGCATCCAAAACAGTGCTATCGATATGCGGGGCATCCAAACAAATCGCAGAACCATACACAAAACATAGAAATCGCAGAACTCGTAAAATCCACAAATTTCCCACAAAAAACAAAAAAGTCATTTGAGAAAGCCACAAATCGCAAAGAAAGGAAAATGAGAGCCACAAAATTCTAATAAGAGAGGAAATTGAGAAAGCCATAAATCGTTTGGAAAATAAGATCGATTCCACAAAATTCTCACAAAACCCTACATACCGCAAATGAGAAAGTCATTCCATAAAAAATTAGTGCTCTATATATATATTGCGCACAATAACCAGAGATCGAAGAGAAAACAAAGCAGAAAGACAATTTGCCGCCAGAGAGAGATGCTTGAAATGCACAAGAGAGTTGTGAGAGAGAAACAAGAGAAATACCTCGGCAATGGGGTAAAACATCGCAAGAGCGATCAAGAGAGGAAGCTAATGCAGAAGAAACACGAAGAGGGCCGCAGGGTAAATGCACGAGAAAGAAGCGCGAGCCGCGGGGTCGAACCCGCAACCACATTTCAACATAAATTATTTACAAACGCCGCCGCGCCGTGGTTTCTAGAGGGGCGGACCAGCTTTTCAAAACGTAACGAGCCAAAAAAAATGCCCCAAATGGGCCCTAAGTGGTGTACGTAACTCTCATGTGAGAATTCTTAAATCTGGAATAAGATTATATATGTGTAATAAAAAATATGCAAATATCATTTCAAGGTCAAATTTTTATTACTCTAATAATCTGATCATTTCTTTAATTCACCTTTTTCTGAGCATAAGTCAATCTCAAAACTTTTAATTTAATGTCATTAAAATATTTTCATTTCCTAAATATTTATTATGATTTTGGATTGAATGACTATTAATTGACTTTAAATATTTATTAAGTCTTATTAATTAGGGAATAACTTATACACCATTTTTTTTAATACTCACCACAAGCTTCTTAAGATGACTGGTCACTTGCTTTTGTTTCTCTTTTATATTAGTATTTTCTTCTTTTTTTTTTACCTCATTCAATCATTTATTTCACTTTTTTTAATTTCACTGAGAATTATTATATCTGGTTGAACACATTTATTTTAAGAATTCTGAATGTCTAATTGCCCATAATTAAGTCCCCAAATAATTCTTAATGTGAACTATTATAATATACTCAATAGTCAATACTCAATTAGATTGATTGAGCTGAAAAATAAGATGTATAAAATTTCTCTGCTTAACTGCTTATATTTTAATTACACATTTTTTATTATTTTAAGACTTTTTAGGATTCAAATAGAAGTTGTTAAAATAAATGACTCAGTTATTATGATATTAATTTCAATCCCCTTTTTAATGAGTATTTACAGTTCTAATGAAATTATTATATAATCTTATTTTATCAGAGTTCCTATCATGAATAATTATAGAAAAAAATATAATCACAGCTTAATTATATGAAGTATTCTTAGACAAGCATACATGCATGACTCCTAAAGTAAGAAATTTTGACTCATTTCCCTGACAATGACACCAATAACTTGATGCCCGAAAGTGTTACGAGACAAGTCAGTCAATCACACAAGTATACTTGTCGATTAAGTAATATATGGATTATGAGGCCGCATATTGATCCCATGAGGAAACTTATCAAATTCTTCTAACACATGAAACTCTAGTTTACTAAATTTATAAAGCTAGTTTTAAAATTCAGTTTGCAAATAAGAAAGTTCTAAATTTTGAATGGAGAAAGAAGAAAACTAAAATATATTTCGCAGAAATGAAATATTCATAATCTCGTGACACGGATCAAGTAGTTCCTCGATATTTTTCCTATGAAATTCACACTATTATTAACAATCAGGGACAAAATTCTCTTTAGTTTGTGTTTAGGTGCATTATTTCTAAGGGATTTTTTGGTCCCTTATCTAGGTGAATTTTCTGATAATAATATGTCTATTCCACTAGGTTATTGAGTGTTAACCTACTTGTTTTTCTAGATGATAGTTAAAAATCCTAGATCAGAATGAATTTTAATATTCTCTTTGGTCAGATGAAAAATAAACTAAGAGTGGAAAATTAACACATTAACATAGAAAATCCAAGCACGAGAAGGCGTCAAGAGAATGAAATTCATAGGATAAACAATGAGAAATCAAGTCTTACATCACAGGACGAGGAAAATAAGATTGCTACTTGAAACATAAAAAGGAAACAATGTAAGAAGTACAAAAAATTCATTCAAATGTGATAATTTCAATCAACTCGGATAAGGTTTCCACCAAAACTAGCATGACCATTGTAAAAGTGAAGCAACTAAAAATACTCGAAATAAATTCAAAGGAAAATTTAAAACAAATGCAAAGAAATAGAAGCTCAAAAAATAAGGTGACACTTGGGTTGCCTCCTAAAAAGCATTTGGTTTAACGTTCTCAGCCCGACTTCCAGTCAAATCAAACCTAAAAATCTTCTTCTATAATCAAATTTTCATTTACATAATCCCCGATCAAACGCCGAATCTTTTGTGCGTGCTAAAGTATTATGAAAATCTTCACATTTCAGAATTTCTTGCTTCTTACTCGCAATTCGATAACAGTCTTTCAAAGGGTATGTGGGGGGCTGATTCAAATTATAATTCTTAAAGGTATTTTCTAGATACAAAACTCTCTCAATTAACTCCTTTTTTAGCAGATCAATATTTTCCTCATCATGCAAGAAATGGTCTTGCTCCACCTTAGGGTGTGAGTCGGGTTTTCTTAAGTCTGTGTTTGGGTACTCACTAGGTTCTTCATGCTTAGGATCTAATTCTATAACAATACTCTCCTTCTTAGGGGCGTCTTCCAAATTCTCCCCACTGCTAAGTCTATACGTGCTCCTTTCCTCCTTTCTTAGGATTCACTTTAGCATCACTGGGTAGCGTCCCATGAGGTTTATTGCTTAAAAGGTTATTTAATCGACCAATTTGGTTCTCTCTGTTTCTCATGGATGACTGGCTTTGTACATAATTCCTCATACCCACCAACAATTTTTCTAACGACAAGTTCTCCCAAAATTAGGGGTCAGAAATGAATCTGCATGGATAAGTTTTTTTAAGGTGTTCATCGTGTTGATTGTTCTAATTTCCCTCAGGATTGGTTTGGGCTCCCTCTAACTTCTTGTTGCCTACAATTTGGTTATTGTTGTTCCAAAGTCTAGGTAGTTCATCCAGCCTAGGTTGTAGGTCTTGGGATTGGGGTGATTGAGCCTTAGTTCCTATGGCATCCAAAAAAATGGTGTTAGAATCACCTACCACTCAATAAGCCATCTCATCACTGAGCATGGACCTTGACACTAAATTTATTCCTAAAAGATCTAATCTCCTAGACTTAGCAATTTGTGAGGCTAGGATATTCAACACACCAGTCTTTATGCCTACTAGCTACCTTTTTACGAGTGGCTCTCTAAGGTGCCATTGAAATTCGTTCGTGGTCAATCCTCGATCAGTTAGTAGATTTCAATGAATTGGACATAAGGGATCCCCCAACTACAACATCTATAATTAACCTTGAAGATCCTACTAACCCATTATAAAAGATTTGAATAATCAACCAGTCAAGTAGTGCATGGTGTGGACACTCTTTAAGCATTTCTTTTAACCTCCCCTAAGCTTTATAAACTTTCTCTCCAGCTACAATTTAGTGAAGGGTATATTATTTTTCCAACGTCTGATAGTCTTGAAGAGAGGAAAGAATTGGGCTAGAAATTTTTGGGTTAAGTTGCTCTTTAGTGATCAATCTTGGTGTGAAGGAGTATATCCACTTCTTGGTTTTATCCCCAAGTAAGAAATGAAATAATTTTAATCTAAAGACATCAACACTAAACTTGAAGATGACACACAGTTCTAAGAAATTAGCCAAATAGAGATATGGGTCTTCTATGGGTGATTCCTCAAACTGAATGGTTTGAATCATTTTAATCAGTTCAGGTGTAGGTTCAAAAGAAAGGGCTTCTATGGCCAGATAAATAATACTCATGTACAGTCCTGCTATCGAGGGGATACGCTTTAAGGGATTTGATTGAGGAGTTTTCATTTCATTTTGAAACATTTTTTTATGGATTTTTCAAAAGAAAAACAAGAAAAAAAAAAACAATTAGATATGAAAAATGGAAAAAAAATTCAAAACTAAACTTTAAGCAGTTCAACTAAAATTCTCCTAAAGTAAGAAATTTTGACTCATTTCCCTACAACCACACGAAAAACTTAATGCCCGAAAGTATTACGAGACAAGTCAGTCACCGGTGGGGCTTGTAGCTCAGAGGATTAGAGCACGTGGCTACGAACCACGATGTCGGGGGTTTGAATCCCTCCTCGCCCACAACCGGCCCGAAAGGGAAGGGCCTTTCCCTCTGGGGGTAGTAAAATCATGATCGGGACAGCGGCCGCAAAGATATTGAACTTGGGTATGGTCCTTTGCCAAAATAGAATGGCCTGACTTTTTTTAATTTCACAGAAGTATATTTGTCGATCAAGTAATATATAGATTATGAGGCCGCGTATCGATCCCATGAGGAAACATATCAAATTCTTCTAACAAATGAAACTCTAGTTTACTAAATTTATAAAGCTAGTTTTAAAGTTTAGTTTGCAGATAAGAAAGTTATAAAATTTGAATGCAGAAAGAAGAAAACTAAACTAGATTTTGCATAAACGAAATGTTCATACTCTCGTGACACCGATCAAGTAGTTCCTCGATATTTTTCCTATGAAACTCACACTATTATTAACAACCCGGGACAAAATTCTCTTTAGTTTGTGTTTAGGTTATAAGAAAAGTTGAAACTATATTAATATTAAGTGGGGCTTAACCATGCATTATTTCTCAGGGATTTTTTGGTCCCTTATCTAGGTGAATTTTCTTATTACAATATGTCTATTCCACTAGGTTATTCTGTGTTAACCTATTTGTTTTTCTAGATGATAGTTAAAAATCCTAGATCATAATGAATTTTAATATTCTCTTTGGTCAGATGAAAAATAAACTAAGAACGGAAAATTAACACATTAACATAGAAAATCCAAGCATGAGAAGGCGTCAAGAGAAATCAAGTCTTACATCACAGGACTAGGGAAAAAAGATAGCTCCTAGAAACATAAAAAGGAAACAATGTAAGAAGTACAAAAAATTCAAACTTGAGCCAATCAGCCTTTGCAAATACATCATGATCCTTTCCGTTCAAAACAAGCTTCCATAAATCTCTCTCATACAAGTGCACTCAATTTCTCCTCACCAACCCTCCAAACTCACAAGAAACAACCTTAGGAATCTACCCCAAAGAAAATCACTGAAGAAAACCAAAAATTGATAAGACTCCATTAAAACCCACAGTGTCCAAATGTCCCCTAATCATTCCACGGCATCTCCTTTAAAATCTTTTGTAAAATTAACATTGCAAAAAGTTGTGAAATTGATCATGACTGAGTCGCAATGTGACTAGGTTACTACGCTGATGACTGGCATTGTCACACCTAAGCTTGGTGTATTTACACTAGCAAACAACAACCCGTCATAATTACGCTGAATACTGGAGTGGTTACATTGGTCCAACATCTTTACCTGCTTCGTATTTTAGCTCCGTGTAGCACATTCAACACCCTTAACCTACAAAATATCACCAAAACTCCTTCCGCAAGCATGAAATCATGATAATTGAAATAAAGTATGGTATTTAAAACAATGAAATCGCGTAAATGTACATTGTATCGGAATCCTCGAATCCAGATAAAAAAATCCTCACAAAATGAGAGTGAAATCTCTGGGCAGTCTCTTATCTACAACAATCAAATCTGTCTTTTAAAAATTTAAACCGGAATACCCAAACACAGAAGGCTCTCAATTACACAGAGAATCCATGAGTTTAATTTCCGAAGCCCACGAAGATACATAAATAAAATATTTTAGAGAGCTTTCATTTAATTTAAATGATTTGACACTGTTAGATCTATATAAATTGAGGTAATATGTTATATTGTTCTGAGTGCATTTAAATGTTTAAGGAGTAGATTTAATCAGCAAAACCACACATGCCATTGATAAGTCCCATGAGAAAGGGGGTAATAGTGGGGCACGATGTATTTGCATTACAAGGGGTAAAGAAGCTTTCGAATTTCCGGAGTCACATGAGAGAAGATAATACAAGCTTTCGAATTTCCGGAGTATACAATTACAAGCCCGCTACCAATGCTAGAGTATATATGATGAAACCATCTAATGCATGCAAGTAGATTCTTTTGGATCTAGAGTGTGTTTGATTTTTTTATTTTTTTATTTTCCTATCTCATTCACTTGATAACCAGATTTACAACTCACAATTTGACGCTGGTGCCAAATTTTCACAATTAGCTCTTCCATTTTTTATTGAAGGAGCATTCAGTCCGACAATCTGCATTTATTATTAAGGGGGAAAATCTTCTCTCATCCTATTAGTGTTTAAGAAAAAGTGATAAGATCATAAAGTAGAGTCCGAGTCTTGAAACCAATGCACTTTGACTTCTGTTTTTCAGGCCATTTTATTCAAAGTTCTGGACTTGCAATCACGGGCTTTGCATTTTCAATAGTTATGTCAAATCATTACTATATATAATGATAAAAGTAATAAACAATTTACAGATATTAAGTTTATAATTTACTCATGAGGAGATGATACATTCTCTCATCCAATTAATGATATTCTAGAGAAAGTGTAACTTTAAATTTATCAGGAATCAACAGTTTTCATATTCATCTCTCATTTTAAGGAAAATTATCCTCTAATTAAGCTTAAGTGTAGTTTTGAATTTTAGCTATGAAGCTATTTAAATAAATTTCCCCTTCTTCATTGTAAAGAATACAATAAAACGACCGAACTATTGAAATATGACTATGAGATTTCATCCCCTTATGTATGCTTGAGGATTCACGTCTCTTGCGTGCTTTGATGATTCAAAAACCTAATCTTAAGGATACCGCAACCCAATGAGGATTTGCCATTAGCAACATGAAGAATTGTTTAGTTTATATTCCTTGTGTTTTTATAATATTGTTTGGTCAATTACACTGCATGCCTTGCATCAATTTGATATCAATGCAAATTTAATATTATTTTGCTCTCATTTTTATCAAATATTTATTATTTTTTCCCTAATTTCTGCTATTTCAAGCAATTTTGTACATTATTACTTCCAGCAATTTCCTATAATTTTTTAAACCATTTTCTCTATCTCGCCTTCCCTTTCCAAATTCATCATTGGTTTTGTTTTCCCTTCACTCAGCTCCCTTAGTCCCTTCTTTCTCCTCCCATAAAAACCTCATACTTCCATTTCTTCTATCTCCATCCACACCCCTTCTCTCTCCTCAATAACATCACCAAATTTCCGTCAACCTAAAAATTCTCAAATATAATTAAAGTCTGAAACAAAATTCAAAATATATTTTTACATTCAAAAACCAAAAAGACTTGGGCAAGTTGTATAACAAGTTATCTTAGATTACTATAATTAAGGCTGTGTTTGGCACAACTTATTTGCAGCAGTGGCGTTTTGAAAACGCCACATGTCTGTTTGAAAATCCCATTTTCAGGGATTATTACAAAAATCACTTCTCAGTTTTGTATTAGATGCGGATCGCAGGGTCGACCTCGCGATTCGCGTTTAACAGTAGCTTTTACGATATTTTCCCCTGTTCGTTCGTCTGTATGCTCGAACCCTAAGTTCCTCTCTGCGATCCGCGTGAAGCTAGAGGGCTACGTTGACGAAGGCTAGTCTCTGGAAGCCGGCGAAGATGGTGGCCCGACTGTGGCGAGAACGAAGAGTTCGACCAACGAGGACCTTGAGGAACTCAAGGGTTGCCTCGACCTAGGCTTCGGCTTCAGCTACGAGGAGATCCCCGAGCTCTGCAACACCCTTCCTGCTCTCGAGCTCTGCTATTCCATAAGCCAAAGATTCTTCGACGAGCAGCAACAACGATCTACTGCAGGGTATCACACCGTTTGTGCCATCTCTCTTGTTCGAGTTGCAAATTGGAAGATCTCCAATCCTGGTTAGACGGTTTTTGAGACTGATTTCTTGGTTATAAGTTAATACCTGTACATAAAATTAATTTTTAAGCATGGAGAAAATTTCAGAATTTTTCTTGTGGTTTATGTTTTTATCTGCGATTTGATGGTGGATTAAGGTCGTATTTTTTTAACAATGCCTTTATTACTGAGACCGATTGGCATTGCTTCGTTTTTATGGAAATGTCTTGATTTGTTTACTTCTTATTGTTATACTTCTCATTTTTCTAATGCTATTGTTTTGCTTTCCACGATGGAATGGATAAATTTTGGTGGAATAGGGGCAGACTATTCAGAACAGGGACAGATTTGTCATTTAGCCACAAACAGCTGCAATTCAGCTGTTTTCCAAACGTTCAAACCAAACAGACAGACAAATTATCCGGACAATCTGATTATCAGCAGATTATCAGGATAATCTACTTATCCTGATAATCTGGATAATCTGCAGCTGCGCCAAATAGACCCTAAATAAAATATGACACTCAATAGGACTTAATGGAGACAAAGGATTCATGCAGCTCACCTCACTTAGTGGGATTACGGCATGTTGTTGTTGTTGTAGTTATTGTTGTAGCAGCAACATTACAAAGACATTAAGTATCTAAATTTCTTCAATTTTAAATCTAAATCAAATCTCACATTTAACTCAAATCCCTAAATGAATTCCCTAAAATTCCTAATCAAAACTTGCCAACAAATCCAATTCATGAATTCTACTCAATAAATGATCAAGGTTTATCCACAATAAGTCGAATACAACTATTTTAAATCCCATAAGAAGAAAAAGCGTTGAAGCTATAACCCCTCCACATCATCTTGCGAGCCTCCTCTAGCAGCACCATCATTTTAGAAATAATTCATGTTTGCCATACCCAACATGCATCCAAAGCCCAACACCTCATCATTCTCGCATCATTTTTTCTTTTCAAAACACACAGATGCATCTCATTTTATGATTGATCGAAGGTAAAAAAGACACTTCATAATAGGAAAACAACGATGCAAACACAAAGACCCCCTAGGGCAAGGATCGAAGGTGGTGGGTTGCAGGTTGAGGTGGTGGAAACAGGGAGTTGTAAGCGTTAGAGAGGCTTAGTGGAAGTGAGGTAAAAGTGCTATTGTTGCCGGATAACAAACAGGGGGCTGCAGAACGTGCGGGCAGCCAGCAGCCGGAAGTGGCGTGGTGGGGGGTGTGGCACCAAATGAAGGGTGGTCGGAGCATGCGACAACAAGCAGGAAAGAGTGGTTTGGCAGTTGGTGCGGCAGCGAGCAGAGGAGCACAGGAGAGGGAGGTAAACGAAGAAATAATCAGCAACCTAGAGCAGGAAACAGTCGGAGCACCACTTGTCCTTAAACACAACCCTACCAAGGGAGAACGACGCCGAGAATAGAAATCTGAAGTGGAAAACGGACCTAAAATACATAAAATACATAAACTATTAGGGTAGCTAAGGGTGGGGCCCTTTTAGTTAGGCAACAATTCCCCGTGAAGCATTATTTGTACGATTCTCTCCACCCTCGTGGTGAACCAGTTCACGCAAAATTGTGGCCGGCTAGGCAGCCAGGGCTGTAACATCCCACATCTTGTGCGGAAGACGCACCCACACCATTAGGGAGACACACCTGCGTCAGTCTCTTGGATTTGGGGGAGATTCAACCTCATCTGTCACTGTCGAAGCTTCTGTTTCCTCATAGCACAAAGTCAAATCTGCTTCATTGAAAATAAGAGGGTTGTTGTAACCTTCCGGGGTTGAGGAATCTTTGAATATGGTTCGAGAAGCATCTGAATTTGCCTGACGACTACATTGACCCCCAAAACACCTGAGGAGTTTTCCCCATTTGCGAGCAAAAATCCCTATCAGTCCATCAATATGGAAGTGCCCTACTGAGTTGAACCGGGATTTCGTGCCAAATGTATTTTGCTAAGTTCTCCAAGAACAACCCAAGCTTGGTCCAACCCGATCTGAGGACAGGAAATCTGAATCTCTCTAAGTGGTAGAGGCCAGGATAGAAAGTTAGGAACAAGATGTCCCGGAACTCTCTTTGTATTGACTATGCTACTCTTCTCTCTCATGGTCCTTAATCATCCCCAAGGCAGATCCTCCCAACACTTCTCCGTTGGCAAAGTCACCTCTAATCTCATACTTCGCAAAAAGTAGATATTCTTGTATCCATCATATTTGGTGAATGAGTAGATATTCTTGCATCCATCAAGTTGAGTCTTATAATCACACTATCACGATCTTCCTAGCAAAAAATGACAGACATCCATAGGTGCCGCATCACACAAAACTTGATCCTGTAGCTGGCTCCCAATCGAAAACTCTACGAGACACTTCCCATTGATGCTGCTCTTATTCTTCTTTTTCAACCAAATTAGGGAATGTCACTGAGTCGTGATGCATAACTTGTTTAACATCAGTGTGGATGTCATATTCTTGCTGCTATCTCCATCGATGATGATGCTGCGTAAATTTCCCTTCACGGTGCAACGAGCATAGAATATATTGTGATGAAGCCATAGTTGCTCCTTCGACGCCTCAGTCTGAAGGACTCGCCAAACCAAAAATATCTCACCCTCATCTGGGGGGTGTTGATATTGCTCACCCTTTTCTTCAGCTATTTACTCGTGGCTAACTTCCTCACCGCACCTTGCTCGATAAAGGACAAAACCAGCTCATCAGGCAACTGGAGGCGATGTATCCAAATCCATAGCATCTGAAATATTTTCTGGTTGAAACTGTAGTGGGCGTGCTACTCTTCTCAGGCTTCTTATCACCCTCAGTGGCTGTATCCTTATTCTAATTAGTCTTCTCAACTCCTTGAGATGTGCTCTTACTGATGTTTCGCATGTAATTGTCTACCAGATCTATTTTTTGTATCTCTCCACCTTTAATGCTATGGTTCGGAAATCTCCCAGTGACCAAGAAGGCTGCAATTGCACAATGTTGCTGATAGCTGGTTTCAGGTCTCCCAAATATTGAGCTATCGTATGTTCCTCTTGCTCAACGAATTCACATTTCATCTGAAACTGATTAAACTGTGTCGTAAACTCCTCCACTGATAGGTCTATCTGTTTTAGGTGATGGAGCCTTATAAACATATCCTAATGATGGTAAAATAAGCATTTCCTCTACATCTCTTTTCTCATCTTCTCTCATCTAGTAATCTTATCACTTCCTTCTCTCCTTTAATTCTGCAAGTTGTCCAATCGCAAGGGGGCACTCTTTTTTAATTTGATGGATGCAAGCACCATATTATCTTATGCCACTTCTTTGTACCCGAAGATAGTATTGCAGTTGGACAACAAGCAAGGGACTGTAGCAAAGGTTAGGCCTCCGACAACAGGGTGATGGGAAGGGAGCAACACCAAATGGAGGGTGGTTGGAGCTTGCAACAGCAAGCAGGAAAGGGTAGTTTGTCGGCTAGACGACAGACAAGGATTGCAAAAAGGTACGACAACAAGCAGGGGAGCACGGGAATGATGAGATAATCATTACCTTGGAAGCAGAATAGATGGAGCACATGTCCTCGGATACAGCCCTAGCAACGAACAATGGCATCGATGACTTAAAGCAAAAAATTGACCTAAAACAGAAAATAACACATAAAAACCACTATGCTAGCTAAGGGTGGGATCCTCTTAGTTAGACCACAAATATCATGAAGGACCGCTAGTGATGTTCTCTCCTCCCTCGAGATGAACTGATTTACGCAAAATTGTGCCCTACAACTAGGGCCACCATGTCCCGTGTTCCGTTCAAGAGACACACTTGCGCCGTGAGAGAGATGCACCCATGTCAATGACAGTAAGCAATGTTTGGTACAATCCCTTTCTCATAAATATGGAGGCCTTCCCTTTCTTCTTTTGAAATTTCAAAATTACCCTACAGGCTTCATTTTTTCTACGTATAACAAACTAAAACAAATAAGATGAGTGACAGCCGCAACTATCATTCTACGATTGCCATAGTAGATATTCCTATGATTGGAATAGAAATTTAGCCATCATTATCTTTGTATCTGATAATGAGAGGTCAAAACCTTGATAATTTGGAACATTAAGTTCATGAATCGATGAATAGTCAAAGGGAGTTGACCAAGGATAGTTAAAATTAAGCCTAAGATCTTTGAGAAAAACTGAACTAAGAATAGATGAAAAGAATACCCTTTATTAGTTGGCAAAATGCTTCCTAATGCAACTACAAGTGGTGCTTTAAATTGACTGAAAGATGAAATTAGCACAGTTAAATATTGATTTATAATGAGGAGTCCAGCAACGCAAGCTTTTTATTATCCATTTATCGAGATGATTTTTATAGCCCATTGGAATAGGAAGTTAAACACACCCCATTTCTAATTTTATTTAATATTTTTTATGGTAGCTATTCCATTATTTTGGATTCAAGAACTCTACTCCCTACTATTTCCTAAAGATTTAAGAATATCAAAACGATTGTTTTTCTGCATACATTTGCCCTCGTACATCAAATCAAAACATCAAAGTTCAGCAGCAGTTCCTAATACTAATGAATCAATAAGTCAATGCATTACGAGCAAAGTTTAATTGTGCTCTAAAAGAAGATAAGGATATGATCTATCTTCAAGAAAGTGTATGCTTCTATTGATTGATTGTATCATTGGCACATTGCTCCTTCAGTCTTCGGACTAATGGAGATATTCTGCCACTCTTAATCTAAGAAGAAGAGTTCTTCCCACCCTAAAGAATTGATGGGGTACATCATCCAAATAGACGATCAACGATAACCTAGATAAATATGATGGCATGCGTCCAAACACACATATTTAGACTTCTATTTATTATATACTATTTCTATAAATAAGTTTTTATACATTGTAAAATGAAATATTAAGTTATGATTCTATGAGATTTCATTCTCTCATGGACGCTCAAAATTTCAATCGACTCTGTATTTTTAGGATTTAACAAATTGCCTCGAGGATTCGACAATCTAACTTCTTAATAATAAATCAACTTGAGAAGTTGTTTAGTATCGATTCAATGTGTTTTCTTCATTGCCTCTACTGTTTGTCGCAATTCCATTGTTTAACATGCTTTAGGGGAGTTGATTTTTGGCTTGTAGGCACATGCCTTTAAAAGAATAGGAAAATAAGCACTTTGGTGAGCTTGAGGAAACAAAATGAAACAGAAGACAAAGTAAAATACTGTAATAAAAGTTTCATAACACAGACAGCAAGGAAATGCTAAGCATTGAAACAAATTGTCAAATGATCATCTAGCACAAGTTTTGAATGTTTTTCTTAAGAGGGGAATGGTCCAGACTCAACCTTTTGGAGTAGCAGAACCCATATTGGAAGTCAAAATCTCAGAATTCTTAAATGGTTACTTCTTTGTACCAAACAGCACAAATAACAAAAAAAGCTCAAAAAGAAATCTAGCGCATGCAGAAAGAGCACAAATATTCAGACTATGATGGAAAAAGACTGCTAAATAACATATTGTGCGTACGTTAGCTTCTTCTGAATGAAGGTTGAATTGAGGCTGAATAACATTCACCATAAAGTGGCGTGCCCCATCATCTTCAGAGTCGCCAATCCGTCCATGATTCACTATCAAGAAAATAACTGAATATTAATACTTTGACAAAGATGAAAACGTTCTAGAAAATTCTATTTAAGATATATACCACAGAAATGTAAAGCGTTTTGACCAATAAATAACAACATTAAAAGTATTTAGAAAGAAAATAGCACTAACTAGAGCTTTCATGCAATATAACGGAAAAACTATTATTAAATATGCAAAAAATTACATTACATTTGTAAATGTAGTTGACTATATTTCAACTTACCAACAGCATTGGATGTTGTGCAATCCATTTTAGCAGAAACAGAAACAGAAGGCAACGAACCAAATGCTTCAACATGCTGAGAGGATGGGGAATTTGAACCATGGATTGCCAAAGGCTTAAGATTGTCCTCATTAGGAATTTCAAGCCCTTCATTTCTCTTCTGTTCCTCCAACAATTTCCTCTGTGCATACTGCCTTGAAGGAGATGGTTTCTGTGGTTCAAATGCTTTAGATATTCCACCAACCCATGACCAAACAGCATCTCTATTCTCAATAGTCCACAATAGCTTAAGACCATAAACAAATACCCGTCGACAATTATCTGCAATCACAACATTAAATCCATCATCATCACTAGGATCAGATCGTGTATGGTCACTTTCGCTCCCATTTTCAAACTCAGACCTCACGTAGGTCATCTCAAGATTCCTCCTACCAGCTTCTTGCCAAGCTAAAAGTCTGGCAGGATCAGCCTTTGGGGCCTGCCTACGAATAGTAAAATAATCAGAATGCAGGAGAAAACCATCATCACCATTTTTCCCACCGGAACCAGCTGGATGGGTGAAACATTCGTTACCAAAATTATCAGTTGAAAGTGCCAACGAAGCTCCCTTTGTTGATTGAACATCTTGCTTATTATTATTATATATAAACGCCTTAAGAAGATGCAAGTCAAGGCCCTGATAAACGAGATCAAGAAGTTCACGTTTACAGTCAAAAGTATATGACTGCTTGCCACGGCTATAGCAAAGTTCATACTTTAGCCGAGTCATTTCAAATGTAAGACCACTAGCAGGATCATCCTCACTAAGGGGCGTATATCTGATGCATGATGGTGTAGCATCTAGGCGAAGAAAAAATTCTGTCATAACCTTGTCCAGTGATAGGTTACCAGATCTGGGCGCTCTCGTCACGCCAAAACGTGGCCAACGAGAAAAAGAACGGAGTTTATGAGGAGGAATATAATTCAGACTCCACCACTTGAACAACCAAGCTAAGTCATGAGCACCTAGATTCATTGTTGGAGAATTAGAAGCAATGTTTTTAATAGTTTGCGAAGAATCATGAGAGGCTTCATCTAGTAATAGGCCATTCGTGACAGAAGAAGATGAGCAGTGCTCATCGTAACTTTGCAGATAGGGTCTGAGAGAAAAATTCCACCTTAGTGAAAGAGATGTGGAACGAAATGGATCGAAAACTTTCTTTCGAGGTTCCCCTTCCTTTGGAAATGCATGTAAGTAATGATTAAGCGGGCAACCTGATTCACAGTCCCAATCCATAGTAACCTCAAGAGAAAAAGCAGGAGAATAGAGAAAAGGAACAGAAATAGTGGGAAGTTTCAAACTGCAATTCTTTACAAGACTCTCAAGGCTGCTCAAATAAATCTTGAAATCCTTTGCCAAAAAAAATAGACGGCCATCTGTCTGCTGAATCTCCATGTAAGCTGAAACAATTTTAAGCTCATCTAACTTTTCGTAAGGATTTGTTGTTGCCAGCAGATTCCATCTCGTCTCCATGAAAAACAAGCAATTTTTTCCATGAATGTAATACCGCACATCATCCCACCAAGGTAAACTTCGTTCCCTTTTGGGAGGAATACTTACGGATATGTTTTGATCTTCAGTGGTGGATGTCCAACTCTTATTGCCAAGGTTTGCCCTGCGCAGAGCTACAGTAAATGCGTAACTAATATCAGCAAAACTAGGTTCATACCCCACTCCAAAGGAAAGTTCAGCCTTGTTAAAATATATTGGCAAGTCTGAGTATAATTTCATTGGAGGGGTGGTTCCACTGGCTGAACGGAGCATCCGCACCTTCCACCATTTTCCAATGTATACATCTTGTTCTACTTGAGGTTGGAAACTAGTTGCCTGAAATCAGGAGAAAAACAAGCTGAATGACTGACAATATACTACAGTTAAAAAAACTTGAAAGCTAAATATCTGCAACATAGGAGTTAAGCATCAAGAAGTTCAATACTGTATGTATGAAATAATATAGCTTCAAACACTGATATGAAGGTGCCCAACTAACATTGTCATTACAACATTAAGGAAAAACAAAACAACCGAATGAAACATGCCTCACAAGTATCAAAACTCCACAATTAGTGCCTTATTCATAGAAAATCAGTTTATATACTGAAAGCTAACCCCTTTTTCCCATGGAAATTTTGGCAAGAGTAATAAATGATAGAATATGCTACTTAGGTTCATTGGTGTAAATATGTAATATCCAATTTGACCTAAAACAACAACAACAACAACAACAACAATTTGACCTAAAAGATAAATTAAAATTTGTTTTTAAAATTACAGCACATTACACACTCCCCGAAAAATCACTAAAATTATTTTTATAAAATTCTATACTACGTTGTGATTACAAATCAATTCGTTTTTTGCTTCAGTGAATTCTTGACTCTGGATATTAAGGTTAAAAAGAATCAATTAATAGGAGAGAGTCTTTGATAAGTGCTACGCTAAAATGACCAATATTTATTAGCGGTTATTATAATTGACAGGCTGAATATGACTTGAAGAAATGAAATATGTTAAAACATATACAAATATGATATAACATTCTAAGATAAAGAATATTGAGAATAAAATTGAAAATAAAAGTAAACTAATGTGTATATGATATTCCATAGTTTAGTTAAATAAAAACTTGTCATTAATAACTTTATTTAATACTGACAACTTTTGAATCTACTCTTCATAAGCACATTCTATTTACTATTTAAGATTAAAGCATGTTTATTCATTATTACTATTACTACTCATATTAGTCACTAACCAACAAACACATTAGTTTTCTTGCGTGTTTAAGTCTTTTTTTTACCGGTGCTTATATCATTGAGCTTGTAGCTCAATTTGTCACGACCTATCAGGGCCAAGACAGGAACGAACATTTAGATGGTGAAAATCAATTCACTGATATTCTAATTCATAACTAATAATTTAATATTCAAATAATACATGAAAGAGCAAGTAAAGAAAGCAATTAAAATTAACAAATAGAAATTTGTACATTTCAATTTATAGTTCTCGTCTTCTATACACATTTGCTCATCTTCTATGCATTTTGTTCAAATGTTTAAAATCTTAAAATAATATGAAATCAACATAATAAGTTATCTAAATATAACACATGAGTAATCACACTTCTAAACTACAACAATCCAAACAAAAAAATTTAATATGCATGTTGGTCTATAAGATATCTTATAACATGCTGGTCTTTCCTATTTTTCATAAGCAATCTCATATATAGTAATGCATGTATCAATAACCTTTTTCTAATTGAACATACACTAATCTTCTATATGCATTCATCTTAAACTTACTTCTACTTGATATTCTCTACATACATTTCTGTCTCCGTGAGGATCACTGTCAATCGCCTCACGTACATTTGGCTGATATTGCCCCATCGGCTCCCATCAGTACAGCGGTTAACGATCTAAACATCGCAATTATCTAGGTTGGAAAGGCTCTTACTTGTCCCTGAATGATATTATCTCCAGTCTACTCGCCCCTGACTCTCTCCACTAGCACTGAATAGTCTTCGATCCCAAGTGGCACTAGTAGTTGACGGATTAAATCCTTTAGTCCATAAAGAAATTCGTGGCATTTCTCCTCTACATTTGAA